>OU343160.1:163046588-163546627 GCA_910595825.1 Philhelius pedissequus
GACAGACTGACAGACTGACAGACTGACAGACTGACAGACTGACAGACCTGACAGACTGACAGACTGACAGACTGACAGACTGATAGACTGACAGACTGACAGACTGACAGACTGAGAGACTGACAGACTGACAGACTGACAGACTGACAGACTGACAGACTGACAGACTGACAGACTGACAGACTGACAGACTGACAGACTGACAGACTGACAGACTGACAGACTGACAGACTGACAGACTGACAGACTGACAGACTGACAGACCAGACTGACAGACTGACAGACTGACAGACTGACAGACTGACAGACTGACAGACCGACAGACTGACAGACTGACAGACTGACAGACTGACAGACTGACAGACTGACAGACTGACAGACTGACAGACTGACAGACTGACAGACTGACAGACTGACAGACTGACAGACTGACAGACTGACAGACTGACAGACTGACAGACTGACAGACTGACAGACTGACAGACTGACAGACTGACAGACTGACAGACTGACAGACTGACAGACTGACAGACTGACAGACTGACAGACTGACAGACTGACAGACTGACAGACTGACAGACTGACAGACTGACAGACTGACAGACTGACAGACTGACAGACTGACAGACTGACAGACTGACAGACTGACAGACTGACAGACTGACAGACTGACAGACTGACAGACTGACAGACTGACAGACTGACAGACTGACAGACTGACAGACTGACAGACTGACAGACTGACAGACTGACAGACTGACAGACTGACAGACTGACAGACTGACAGACTGACAGACTGACAGACTGACAGACTGACAGACTGACAGACTGACAGACTGACAGACTGACAGACTGACAGACTGACAGACTGACAGACTGACAGACTGACAGACTGACAGACTGACAGACTGACAGACTGACAGACTGACAGACTGACAGACTGACAGACTGACAGACTGACAGACTGACAGACTGACAGACTGACAGACTGACAGACTGACAGACTGACAGACTGACAGACTGACAGACTGACAGACTGACAGACTGACAGACTGACAGACTGACAGACTGACAGACTGACAGACTGACAGACTGACAGACTGACAGACTGACAGACTGACAGACTGACAGACTGACAGACTGACAGACTGACAGACTGACAGACTGACAGACTGACAGACTGACATACTGACAGACTGACAGACTGACATACTGACAGACTGACAGACTGACAGACTGACATACTGACAGACTGACAGACTGACAGACTGACAGACTGACAGACTGACAGACTGACAGACTGACAGACTGACAGACTGACAGACTGACAGACTGACAGACTGACAGACTGACAGACTGACAGACTGACAGACTGACAGACTGACAGACTGACAGACTGACAGACTGACAGACTGACAGACTGACAGACTGACAGACTGACAGACTGACAGACTGACAGACTGACAGACTGACAGACTGACAGACTGACAGACTGACAGACTGACAGACTGACAGACTGACAGACTGACAGACTGACAGACTGACAGACTGACAGACTGACAGACTGACAGACTGACAGACTGACAGACTGACAGACTGACAGACTGACAGACCGACAGACTGACAGACTGACAGACTGACAGACTGACAGACTGACAGACTGACAGACTGACAGACTGACAGACTGTCAGACTGACAGACTGACAGACTGACAGACTGACAGACTGACAGACTGACAGACTGACAGACTGACAGACTGACAGACTGACAGACTGACAGACTGACAGACTGACAGACTGACAGACTGACAGACTGACAGACTGACAGACTGACAGACTGACAGACTGACAGACTGAAAGACTGACAGACTGTCAATCTGAAAGTCTTTCAGTCTGTCAGTCAGACTGACAGACTGACAGACTGTCAATCTGTAAGTCTTTCAGTCTGACAGACTGACTGTCAGTCAGTCTGTCAGTCTGTCAGTCTGTCAGTCTGTCAGTCTGTCAGTCTGTCAGTCTGTCAGTCTGTCAGTCTGTCAGTCTGTCAGTCTGTCAGTCTGTCAGTCTGTCAGTCTGTCAGTCTGTCAGTCTGTCAGTCTGTCAGTCTGTCAGTCTGTCAGTCTGTCAGTCTGTCAGTCTGTCAGTCTGTCAGTCTGTCAGTCTGTCAGTCTGTCAGTCTGTCAGTCTGTCAGTCTGTCAGTCTGTCAGTCTGTCAGTCTGTCAGTCTGTCAGTCTGTCAGTCTGTCAGTCTGTCAGTCTGTCAGTCTGTCAGTCTGTCAGTCTGTCAGTCTGTCAGTCTGTCAGTCTGTCAGTCTGTCAGTCTGTCAGTCTGTCAGTCTGTCAGTCTGTCAGTCTGTCAGTCTGTCAGTCTGTCAGTCTGTCAGTCTGTCAGTCTGTCAGTCTGTCAGTCTGTCAGTCTGTCAGTCTGTCAAATGTCTTTTCTCGTTACATCAACTTTTAAACCTTCATGAAAAAATTTTAGCGCCAAATCAATGCTAGGAGTGTCATCATTATCAATTGGCACGTTGAAAATATCAACTGCATTAGCATACGTCTGTTGTTCAAGATGATTGATTTTTTTTCTAATTGTTTTATTGTTTGTTCTTGTTCGTTGTTTTTTGATTGTAGTTCTTGTATTTGTTTGCCTTTGAATTTCCTTAACCTCAATTATTTGGACATACATTATATTGAGTGCAATATTATCACCTACTGGAAGTATGTTATGTGTTGCAGCCGCAGCGTTTGGTTGGTTTTCACTTGAAAACTGAGCGGTAGATTCCTCCGATAATGACTCACGACGCCGTTTCGTAGGATTTGGATCACATTATTTGCAACGCCATTGCTTATTTGATTTTTTCATAGTATCTATGTCTGCAGAAGTAATTTGGTTCAAAGGTTATTGTTATTATTATTTATTTTCAAAGGTAAATTCAATTTATGATTGTTTTAATCTCCAAATAGACCTCGATCATATATCTTATTGGTGTAAGGCAGTGGCGAATGAAGGGGGTGGGGTTTGGGGGTTGAATCCCGACCCACCGAAATATTTTCTTAGAGTATGGAAATTGAATGTGAATGGGTAAATTAGTGTTGGGTCACAAATAACGGGTTCTGCGACTGAAATATACAAAAAATTCACTTCCCTATTTGCAAATACATTTACTAAAAGCCAGTCGCCAGAAAAAAACAGATAATTACGAAAGTGATCCTGAAGAATATTTTCGTCGGTATATCTATGTTACTTTTTTGGACCATTTATTCATGCAATTAAAAAATAGATTTCTCGATCGTCGTGGATTGCTTTCCAAACTTCAAAGTATTTTTACCGAAAAATGTGTCAAACTTGAAGAAGTAGCAATAGAATAGTCTGCTGAGGTATTTGCCCAAGAACTGCCAGAGGGTATGCTTAGATGATTTTCTGGTCGAATTGGAGATGTTGCGCAGGTAAAAATGTATTTTCTTGATATATGTCAATGCTAAATTAACTATGGTAGCAAGCATTTTCTAAGTATGCCGAATGAAAAACGCCCCAAAAACTTTATAGAATCGTTAAATGTTTGCGATTCGTCCTTATATAAAACAGTTTACTATTTTATGCATATCGTTGCGATACTTCCGGTATCTGTAGCGTCAAGGAGCGATCTTTTTCTTGCTTAACCCAATTTAAAACCTATCAGCGAGGCAAAACCGGCGAGGAGGGACTTAACGGTTTGATGCTGCTGAACATCTATGGGAATATATAGGTTGAATATGAGGACGTTATAAATATAATGGCAAAAATTCAAAGGCGCGTGGATTTTATTTTATAATCCATATAACAAAAATTCAAAAGCGAGAGTTTTTTTTTAATAGTTTTTTTTATATATGTACGTTTTTTTTTATAACTTTGCTCGCGCTCAAGGGATTATGAATACCCCTTATATGTTTGTTTTTTCTTAACACAGCGCGGCGTCCGGTGGAAGAAGAGAAAGAAGTATAGGAAAGATTTGTGGCGCGATGTTCTGAGACTAGAGCTGGTTGTTGTCTCAGATTTATTTTTAGGGATGGCGGCTGAACTAATGCGGAGAGAATTACAATGTCTTATTTATTTATGTCCATTATAATTCGCATTATTTTATTTATTTCTTTGTCAAGTTTTATGGGTATGCTAGTTTACTCAATCACATGTTGTTAGTGTTATGCCTAAACAGCATGTAATGAGCAACAACAGCAACTTATTTTATGACAATTTTTAGAATTGGTTTTTAATGGAATATAAGAAGACATAGACAACGGCAGGAATCGAACTCGCAACCACGAGGTTGACCGGCGAGCGCACAACTATCGCGCCACGGCCACCCCCACGTGCAAACTTTTGAAAACGTTAAAAAAATTGAAACGCTATTTTGAAGCAATTATTAATGTTTATGCAAATTTATTAAAAAATGTAAATTTTTGGTTTTCTTTGCAAGCCGATTAATACACGTTCATAGAAGTTTAGTTCAAAAGCGACCGTACGAAAAAACCATTCATGTGACATTGTTGTAGAGAACAAAAAAAAAAGAAAAACTAAGCACAGCAATTTCGATCACGTTTTAATAATTTGTATTACCTGGTATTGGAGTGATGCGAACAGCTTCGTGTTCGAACAAGCAAAAATTTTACATAACATATGATTTGACAATGCAATATGAAGTAACTGATAAAGCTAACAGGAGGAAAATAATTTAAGAGTATGATTTACAGCTAGAGAGTAATTTTCCATTACAACTGGAAATGTAAAAAAGGCTATTTAAAATATAGGGTAGAGCTTACGACAAAATGTCGCACAACAAACATTAATTAGACTTATAAATATTATTAACATTATTATTTATTAACATATATGCTGAACATTCAGCGCCCCCTGCGCAGACTGACAGACTGACAGACTGACAGACTGACAGACTGACAGACTGACAGACTGACAGACTGACAGACTGACAGACTGACAGACTGACAGACTGACAGACTGACAGACTGACAGACTGACAGACTGACAGACTGACAGACTGACAGACTGACAGACTGACAGACTGACAGACTGACAGAATGACGGACTGACAGACTGACAGACTGACAGACTGACAGACTGACAGACTGACAGACTGACAGACTGACAGACTGACAGACTGACAGAATGACAGACTGACAGACTGACAGACTGACAGACTGACAGACTGACAGACTGACAGACTGACAGACTGACAGACTGACAGACTGACAGACTGACAGACTGACAGACTGACAGACTGACAGACTGACAGACTGACAGACTGACAGACTGACAGACTGACAGACTGACAGACTGACAGACTGACAGACTGACAGACTGACAGACTGTCAGACTGTCAGACTGTCAGACTGTCAGACTGTCAGACTGTCAGACTGTCAGACTGACAGACTGACAGACTGACAGACTGACAGACTGACAGACTGACAGACTGACAGACTGACAGACTGACAGACTGACAGACTGACAGACTGACAGACTGACAGACTGACAGACTGACAGACTGACAGACTGACAGACTGACAGACTGACAGACTGACAGACTGACAGACTGACAGACTGACAGACTGACAGACTGACAGACTGACAGACTGACAGACTGACAGACTGACAGACTGACAGACTGACAGACTGATAGACTGACAGACTGACAGACTGACAGACTGACAGACTGACAGACTGACAGACTGACAGACTGACATACTGACAGACTGACAGACTGACAGACTGACAGACTGACAGACTGACAGACTGACAGACTGACAGACTGACAGACTGACAGACTGACAGACTGACAGACTGACAGACTGACAGACTGACAGACTGACAGACTGACAGACTGACAGACTGACAGACTGACAGACTGACAGACTGACAGACTGACAGACTGACAGACTGACAGACTGACAGACTGACAGACTGACAGACTGACAGACTGACAGACTGACAGACTTACAGACTGACAGACTGACAGACTGACAGACTGACAGACTGACAGACTGACAGACTGACAGACTGACAGACTGACAGACTGACAGACTGACAGACTGACAGACTGACAGACTGACAGACTGACAGACTGACAGACTGACAGACTGACAGACTGACAGACTGACAGACTGACAGACTGACAGACTGACAGACTGACAGACTGACAGACTGACAGACTGACAGACTGACAGACTGACAGACTGACAGACTGACAGACTGACAGACTGACAGACTGACAGACTGACAGACTGACAGACTGACAGACTGACAGACTGACAGACTGACAGACTGACAGACTGACAGACTGACAGACTGACAGACTGACAGACTGACAGACTGACAGACTGACAGACTGACAGACTGACAGACTGACAGACTGACAGACTGACAGACTGACAGACTGACAGACTGACAGACTGACAGACTGACAGACTGACAGACTGACAGACTGACAGACTGACAGACTGACAGACTGACAGACTGACAGACTGACAAACTGACAGACTGACAGACTGACAGACTGACAGACTGACAGACTGACAGACTGACAGACTGACAGACTGTCAATCTGTCAATCTGTAAGTCTTTCAGTCTGTCAGTCAGACTGACAGACTGACAGACTGTCAATCTGTAAGTCTTTCAGTCTGACAGACTGACAGACTGTCAATCTGTAAGTCTTTCAGTATGTCAGTCTGTCAGTCTGTCAGTCTGTCAGTCTGTCAGTCTGTCAGTCTGTCAGTCTGTCAGTCTGTCAGTCTGTCAGTCTGTCAGTCTGTCAGTCTGTCAGTCTGTCAGTCTGTCAGTCTGTCAGTCTGTCAGTCTGTCAGTCTGTCAGTCTGTCAGTCTGTCAGTCTGTCAGTCTGTCAGTCTGTCAGTCTGTCAGTCTGTCAGTCTGTCAGTCTGTCAGTCTGTCAGTCTGTCAGTCTGTCAGTCTGTCAGTCTGTCAGTCTGTCAGTCTGTCAGTCTGTCAGTCTGTCAGTCTGTCAGTCTGTCAGTCTGTCAGTCTGTCAGTCTGTCAGTCTGTCAGTCTGTCAGTCTGTCAGTCTGTCAGTCTGTCAGTCTGTCAGTCTGTCAGTCTGTCAGTCTGTCAGTCTGTCAGTCTGTCAGTCTGTCAGTCTGTCAGTCTGTCAGTTTGTCAGTCTGTCAGTCTGTCAGTCTGTCAGTCTGTCAGTCTGTCAGTCTGTCAGTCTGTCAGTCTGTCAGTCTGTCAGTCTGTCAGTCTGTCAGTCTGTCAGTCTGTCAGTCTGTCAGTCTGTCAGTCTGTCAGTCTGTCAGTCTGTCAGTCTGTCAGTCTGTCAGTCTGTCAGTCTGTCAGTCTGTCAGTCTGTCAGTCTGTCAGTCTGTCAGTCTGTCAGTCTGTCAGTCTGTCAGTCTGTCAGTCTGTCAGTCTGTCAGTATGTCAGTCTGTCAGTCTGTCAGTCTGTCAGTCTGTCAGTCTGTCAGTCTGTCAGTCTGTCAGTCTGTCAGTCTGTCAGTCTGTCAGTCTGTCAGTCTATCAGTCTGTCAGTCTGTCAGTCTGTCAGTCTGTCAGTCTGTCAGTCTGTCAGTCTGTCAGTCTGTCAGTCTGTCAGTCTGTCAGTCTGTCAGTCTGTCAGTCTGTCAGTCTGTCAGTCTGTCAGTCTGTCAGTCTGGCAGTCTGGCAGTCTGTCAGTCTGTCAGTCTGTCAGTCTGTCAGTCTGTCAAATGTCTTTTCTCGTTACATCAACTTTTAAACCTTCATGAAAAAATTTTAGCGCCAAATCAATGCTAGGAGTGTCATCATTATCAATTGGCACGTTGAAAATATCAACTGCATTAGCATACGTCTGTTGTTCAAGATGATTGATTTTTTTTCTAATTGTTTTATTGTTTGTTCTTGTTCGTTGTTTTTTGATTGTAGTTCTTGTATTTGTTTGCCTTTGAATTTCCTTAACCTCAATTATTTGGACATACATTATATTGAGTGCAATATTATCACCTACTGGAAGTATGTTATGTGTTGCAGCCGCAGCGTTTGGTTGGTTTTCACTTGAAAACTGAGCGGTAGATTCCTCCGATAATGACTCACGACGCCGTTTCGTAGGATTTGGATCACATTATTTGCAACGCCATTGCTTATTTGATTTTTTCATAGTATCTATGTCTGCAGAAGTAATTTGGTTTAAAGGTTATTGTTATTATTATTTATTTTCAAAGGTAAATTCAATTTATGATTGTTTTAATCTCCAAATAGACCTCGATCATATATCTTATTGGTGTAAGGCAGTGGCGAATGAAGGGGGTGGGGTTTGGGGGTTGAATCCCGACCCACCGAAATATTTTCTTAGAGTATGGAAATTGAATGTGAATGGGTAAATTAGTGTTGGGTCACAAATAACGGATTCTGCGACTGAAATATACAAAAAATTCACTTCCCTATTTGCAAGTACATTTACTAAAAGCCAGTCGCCAGAAAAAAACAGATAATTACGAAAGTGATCCTGAAGAATATTTTCGTCGGTATATCTATGTTACTTTTTTGGACCATTTATTCATGCAATTAAAAAATAGATTTCTCGATCGTCGTGGATTGCTTTCCAAACTTCAAAGTATTTTTACCGAAAAATGTGTCAAACTTGAAGAAGTAGCAATAGAATAGTCTGCTGAGGTATTTGCCCAAGAACTGCCAGAGGGTATGCTTAGATGATTTTCTGTTCGAATTGGAGATGTTGCGCAGGTAAAAATGTATTTTCTTGATATATGTCAATGCTAAATTAACTATGGTAGCAAGCATTTTCTAAGTATGCCGAATGAAAAACGCCCCAAAAACTTTATAGAATCGTTAAATGTTTGCGATTCGTCCTTATATAAAACAGTTTACTATTTTATGCATATCGTTGCGATACTTCCGGTATCTGTAGCGTCAAGGAGCGATCTTTTTCTTGCTTAACCCAATTTAAAACCTATCAGCGAGGCAAAACCGGCGAGGAGGGATTTAACGGTTTGATGCTGCTGAACATCTATGGGAATATATAGGTTGAATATGAGGACGTTATAAATATAATGGCAAAAATTCAAAGGCGCGTGGATTTTATTTTATAATCCATATAACAAAAATTCAAAAGCGAGAGTTTTTTTTTAATAGTTTTTTTTATATATGTACGTTTTTTTTTTATAACTTTGCTCGCGCTCAAGGGATTATGAATACCCCTTATATGTTTGTTTTTTCTTAACACAGCGCGGCGTCCGGTGGAAGAAGAGAAAGAAGTATAGGAAAGATTTGTGGCGCGATGTTCTGAGACTAGAGCTGGTTGTTGTCTCAGATTTATCTTTAGGGATGGCGGCTGAACTAATGCGGAGAGAATTACAATGTCTTATTTATTTATGTCCATTATAATTCGCATTATTTTATTTATTTCTTTGTCAAGTTTTATGGGTATGCTAGTTTACTCAATCACATGTTGTTAGTGTTATGCCTAAACAGCATGTAATGAGCAACAACAGCAACTTATTTTATGACAATTTTTAGAATTGGTTTTTAATGGAATATAAGAAGACATAGACAACGGCAGGAATCGAACCCGCAACCACGAGGTTGACCGGCGAGCGCACAACTATCGCGCCACGGCCACCCCCACGTGCAAACTTTTGAAAACGTTAAAAAAATTGAAACGCTATTTTGAAGCAATTATTCATGTTTATGCAAATTTATTAAAAAATGTAAATTTTTGGTTTTCTTTGCAAGCCGATTAATACACGTTCATAGAAGTTTAGTTCAAAAGCGACCGTACGAAAAAACCATTCATGTGACATTGTTGTAGAGAACAAAAAAAAAGAAAAACTAAGCACAGCAATTTCGATCACGTTTTAATAATTTGTATTACCTGGTATTGGAGTGATGCGAACAGCTTCGTGTTCGAACAAGCAAAAATTTTACATAACATATGATTTGACAATGCAATATGAAGTAACTGATAAAGCTAACAGGAGGAAAATAATTTAAGAGTATGATTTACAGCTAGAGAGTAATTTTCCATTACAACTGGAAATGTAAAAAAGGCTATTTAAAATATAGGGTAGAGCTTACGACAAAATGTCGCACAACAAACATTAATTAGACTTATAAATATTATTAACATTATTATTTATTAACATATATGCTGAACATTCAGCGCCCCCTGAAAGACTCTGGTCTTTCAGAAAATGGTAGTGGGGCAACCTTCACAACTATACGTGTATATTCTCCATTCTCGGTTCGTACTCTGAAAACTCTGACCTTGTCGTCCTTTACTGGATAGGTTGCACTGATTCGACCAAGAATCCATTAAGATGGTGGAAGATTTGGCTCCTTCAAAAGCACGACATCATTAACAGACAGATTTGGTTGTGGTTTCTGCCATTTTTGCCTTTGTAAAAGTAATGTTAAATATTATTCGTGCCATCTTTTCCAAAAGCCTTGATAGAGTTTCTGCAAAAGATACCAATCATTTTGAAAAGAAATTTGAGAGTTTACCATATCAGAATGAGGAACTGAAGTGTAGGCCTCCCCAATTATAAAAATGAGAAGGTGATAAGGCACTTGGTTCTGTCCGATGTCTGCCACCTTGGACGCGAGTTCAGGAGGGCTTCAATCTTGGTGTGGTTTGTGTACATTTCCTCGTACGTCAAGATATGTCCTGCAATGACTCGTTTCAAGTGCTGTTTCACAGACATGACCCCAGCCTCGCATAAGCCTCCAAAGTGAATAGCTGATGGTGGGAGAAACTTCCATGATATGCTATCCTTTGCAAGATGTTCAATCACAATTCGTTGATGCTGCTCGCTTAAGATACCTTCCAACATCTCGTTCAGCTTAGATTTTAGCACCATAAAAATTGGTTCTATTATCGCTACAAATTTCCGTTGGCTTCCCACGTGGTGAACACAACTGATCTAACGTTTGACGATAAGTTACCAAACAATTCCAAGTGAATGCCATTCATAACGAAGCACACAAATAGAGCAATATATGCTTTAAAGAATTTTGGGTTTCTACCACGAGAAAGTCTTAGCGTTAAGCGGCCGGCAGGAAGATTTCCCATTAGTTGCTTAGAAGAATCGCGATGTTGTCGAAAGCAGGGAACACATTCATGAATTTATTTTCGCATCAAAGTTCTTCAACCAACAATATAAAACTTCTTTTTTACTAACGCGATCATTTGTGTTACACCAGCTTGTAAATATTGTCCGTAAATAAAATTAACAATAAGTTCAGATAAACGATTTGATTTACAGAGAATGATAGTGCTTTTCATCGTATGAAAGTTCAGATTTCTGCACTCGCCCACCAACTCTAAGCAATCCGTCCAAATCGATAAATGGCGCGGAGCTTAAAAACTTTTGTGTTTTTTTGACAGTTTTTGTACCTTTTCTGATGGAACAACTGTCATCTGACTATATCTTATCAACGATATTTTGGTCCGTAAAAGTTCCTGAACGCACAGTGGTTGATAATTTCGTAGCAAAGGTCCTGTTTAGGAACGGCCACGGACAAAATCTTCCAATTTTAATGATTAAAATTTAAATCTTGTTGGATATAGTTCACATTGTTTTTTTTTGGCAAAAAATTCATGTAAGATGAACTGAACTTAACAAAAATTGCATATTGGTAAGGCGCTCACTAACCAACTGATGAGTCCAAGTGAGATTGCCGGGACGAAATGCAAATTTTCTGTACTAAAGGCCGTTAAAAGCAATTTTGAATCAATAATTCGACAAGTCCAATCAAATATAATGCTAAGTCTTCTAATTGGCTGTGTAATTTCAGTAGTATATAAAATTGAATTATATAGAAAAAAAATCTCCTTTTTATTAACTATGCCTGGCAACAGACAAAATCTTCCAATTGTAGTCAATACAATTTTAATCTTGTTGGATATAGTTCACATTGTTTTTTTTTGTCAAAAAATTCATGTAAGATAAACTGAACTTAACAAAAATTGCATATTGGTAAGGCGCTCACTAACCAACTGATGAGTCCAAGTTAGATTGCCGGGACGAAATGCAAATTTTCTGGACTAAAGCCGTTAAAAGCAATTTTGAATCAATAATTCGACAAGTACAATTAAATATAATGCTAAGTCTTCACTTGGCTGAGTAATTTCAGTAGTATATAGAATTGTATTATAAAAAAAAACACCTTCTTAATAACTATGTCAAAATCTTCCAATTTTATTTATTAAAATTTTAATCTTGTTGGATATAGTTCAAATTGTTTTTTTTTGTCAAAAAATGCATGTAAGTTGAGCTGAACTTAACAAAAATTCCGTATTGGTAAGGCGCTCACTGACCAACTAATGAGGCTAAGTGAGACTGCCGGTATGAAACGCAAATTTTGTGGACAAAAGGCCCATAAAAGTTATTTACAATCACTAATTCGACAAGTCCAATTAAATATAATGCCAAGTCTTCTACTTGGCTGAGTAATTTTAGGAGTATATAGAATTGAATTATATAAAACAAAAAAAACACCTTCCCGTTAATTCTTATATGGTTTTCCAGAGAGATCGATGTCTTACTGTTGGAGATCGTGGAGGTGATTTACTTGTTGCCATTCGCTTGAACATGTCATCTGGATCAATTACACTACCTATCATTGATATCGAACAAATTTGTGTATCCATTAGTCTTGAACCTGGCATCTTAATGTATGTCATCGTAAGTTATATACCACCAAAAAGTACTATTGAACTTTACGAAAAACATCTTGCTAACATTGATTTTGTAGATGAGTTAAACAATAAAAGAAATTTTATGGGTTTCCTAAAAGTATGCAATATTTAGGTTCAACTTTAACAAGCTTACCAAATATTTGTGATACATGTGCTTATTTTTAAAAATCTAATTATATAGATTCTAACCATGTAATGAGCACTTAATTTAGTCAGTCCATGAATATTTTAATTGTAGGGCATTAAAGTATTCCCATATCAGAAATGGAAATGGCGCTACCTGGTCTAACTGCAGACAATAAATCAGGTCCTGATGGTATTCCTATTATGTTAAAAAAATGCTCCACTGCTCTCTCTAGAGTTTTGTGTTTCACCTTCCATAGTTCATTAACATATGGTGCATTCCTGCCAGAATGGAAAACGTCCTTCGTTACCCCTATTCACAAATGTGGTCCAAAACAGGAAATATCAAACTACCGCTATATCAGTACATTGTCCGCAATACCTAATCTATTTGCAAAAATTGATTGTGAAAAATTAAAGTTTTTATAAAAAGAAACAATATCCCCTTATCAACACGGTTTTGTATCTGGTAGATCAACTTCCACAAACCTAACAATTTTCACGAATTCTCAATGCATTAGAAAAAGGACCAAGTGGACGTTAATTACACCGACTTTGCAAAAGCGTTTGATAGGGTGCAACATAAAATATTATTACAAAAATTAGAGGACATAGGATTTCATTCAAATATGCTTAAATGGTTGACGGTCTATATTATCGGACGTAGTCAGCATGTTTGTATAGATTTGATTATCTCTAATCCTTTTTCAGTAACTTCTGGAGTTCCGCAAGGGAGTCATTTAGGACCAATGCTGTTCCTTATTTTTATAAATGACCGCCTGATGTCCATTCAAACTCACTGTCTTATGTTTGCGGATGATCTGAAATTGTTTAGATGTATAAAAAGTATAACAGACTGCGAGTTTCTGCAAAGTGATATCATCAAACTCACTAAATGGTGTAAACCAAATCAATTAGCCCTAAATATAACTAAATGTCAATGTTTTTCGTTTTCCCGTCGTTTGTTACCTATCGTTTACGATTATAACATTCAAAATAATTTTCTTGAAAGAGTTTCAGTAAAAAAAGATCTTGGAGTAATTTATGATTCGAAACTTAACTTTGTACATCATATAGAATTCTTGAATTTTTATTTCCCATGCCCAAAATGACTTTATAAATTTCATGAGAAGTAAAGTATTGAAAAACAGAAGTATTTGGCCAGATATTTTCTAAAGACATAGTTAATAATCCGGTGCAATTACAACTCATACAATTTCGGTAAAAAAATTATTCAACTTATTTGCCAACGTCAAAGCGTCATCAATTTTAATGCCATCAGTCTCCAAGTTTTCGATATCTGAAAGCTTTTTATTTTTACCTAACATATTAGCAATAACTTCCCATTCTTTTTTAATAATACCCCCAGCTTTAACAAATGAATCGGAGTAGAATTTATATCTTTTTTCTTTTTTTTTTTAATTTTCTTATGAATCTTTTTGCACAGTATATTATAATAATCATTCAGTCTTTTATTTCCTGGATGTTTTTTGCATTTCAATGCAAATTTGTTTTTATATTTAATTTGTTTCAAAAGATTTTGTGTCATCCATGGCTTTAAATATGTACGTGCTACTAGGAAAGTTGAATTATGAATAAGTTTGTTTAAAAGTTCGAGGAATAGATCGAATGCAACTGAATAATTGGTTTCAAGATAAATAGAATTCCAAAATTCATACATTAATTTTTCATTCAATAAGTCAAAATTAATTCTATATCTTTCTTTCTCATTAGGGTTATTTTGTATAAAAGGTGTTGAACCAGTATATAGACAAAGACCAATCATATGATGATCAGATATCTTAGAGTCATATACCACGGCAAACAAAACTGTTACATTTATGAAGTCGTATAAACATTAGATCGATGCCTGACTTAGTTGAACAAGTTATTCGAGTAGGTTCGTTTATGAAGCTCTTTAAACCACTTGATGCCATAAGAAGCATATATTTTTCGGTATCATTGTCATGATTATCCAATATATCGATATTAATATCAGCGATTATTATAAGATTTTTATCTTTACAGACATTTAAAAATATCAGTTAGTTCATTTATAACGACACCTTTCACAAATTCATGCAGTCTGTAAACACACAAAAACGAATACATCACATCCATAAATTCAAACGATATTTTAAGAACATCGGCACTGCGTAAATCAAGCTTAGAACTATTACATGCATAACCATTTCTTACATATACAGCCACACCACCTGCTGCATATGTTTCATAAATTACTGAAAAGTGTATACCCTTCGATATTATATAAATTAATCTCACTTTCAAAAATCCATATTTCGCTCAAAAGAATTACTATCGGTAAATTATTAAAAGACTCAATGTGGGACAATAATATGGAGAAGTTCTTTCTCATGCTACGTAGGTTTTGATGGAGACAAAAAACATTATCAAAATTAAGAGAGGAGGCTGGGTATTTACAATCATTGAGAACTGAAAAAGAAACAGAAGTAAGAGAATTCATAATTTATCAAAATCAGAAGGATTAGTTATTTTAATAAATTGTCACCCTCTTTCTTCCGCAAATAAACTGTTCCATTTCTAGTCCACACATTTTTATACCCATTTTCCCCTTTAAATACAGCTGCACTTTTGAGCAGCTGGCGTCTTTGCTGAGTAAGGTACATCGTCTCTGTCTTCCCACTTGTTTTGAATAAAGATGTTGTTAATAACGTTTTGCTTTCCCTCTTGGCCGTCTTCACTCTCCTTGCTCCCACGAGAAACGAATTTGACGTGTAGAATTTTAGTTTTTTATGTTTACTGCTTTTGCTGTTTGATGGCACATTATTCCGCTTGGTTATTATTTTGGTATAGCAAAGATCAATGTCTTCTCTCGTTACATCAACTTTTAAACCTTCATGAAACATTTTTACCGCCATATCAATGCTAGGAGTGTCATCATTATCAATTAGCACGTTCAAAATCTCATCTGCATTAGCATAGATCTGTTGTTCAAGATGATTGATTTTTTTTCTAATTGTTTTATTATTTGTTCTTGTTCGTTGTTTTTTGATTGTAGTTCTTGTATTTGTTGCCTTTGAATTTCCTTAACCTCAATTAATTCGGCATACATTATATTGAGTGTAATATTATCACCATCTGGAAGTATGTAATGTGTTGCAGCCGCAGCGTTTGGTTGGTTTTCACTTGAAAACTGAGCGGTAGATTCCTCCGATAATGACTCACGACGCCGTTTCGTAGTATTTGGATCACATTCTTTGCAACGCCATTGCTTATTTGATTTTTTCATAGTATCTATGTCTGCAGAAATAATTTGTTTTAAAGGTAATTATTATTATTATTTATTTTTAAAGGTAAATTCAATTTATGATTGTTTTAGTCTCCAAATAGACCTCGATCATTTATTTTATTGGTGTAAGGCAGTGGCGAATGAAGGGTTAGGGTTTGGGGGTTGAATCCCGCCCCACCGAAATATTTTTTTTTAGTAAGTAAATTTGGTACGTGAATGGGGAAATTAGTGTTGGATCACAAATAACGGGTCTTGCGACTGAAACATACAAAAATTCACTTCCCTATTTGCAAATACATTTACTAAAAGCCAGTAGCCAGAAAAAAACAGATAATTACGAATGTGATCCTGAAGAATATTTTCGTCGGTCTATCTATGTTACTTTCTTGGACCATTTATTCATGCAATTAAAAAACAGATTTCTCGATCGTCGTGGATTGCTTTCCAAACTTCAAGGTATTTTTACCGAAAAATGTTTCAAACTTGAAGAAGTAGAAATAGAATAGTCTGCTGAGGTATTTGCCCAAGAACTGCCAGATAATTTAAGGGTATGCTTAGATGATTTTCTGGTCGAATTGGAGATGTTGCGCAGGTAAAAATGTATTTTCTTAATTTTCTTGATATATGTCAATGCTAAATTAACTATGGTAGCAAGCATTTTTTAAGTATGCCGAATGAAAAACCCCCAAGAACTTTATAGAATCGTTAAATGTTTGCAATTCGTCCTTATATAAAACAGTTTACTATTTTATGCATATCGTTGCGATACGGTATCTGTAGCGTCAACTAGCGAACTTTTTATTGCTTACCCCAATTTAAAACCTATCTGCGAGCCAAAACCGGCGGGGAGCGATTTAACGGTTTGATGCTGCTGAACATCTATGGGAATATATAGGTTGACTATGAGGACGTTATAAATATAATGGCAAAAGTTCAAAGGCGCCTGGGTGTTATTTTATAATCCATCTAACAAAAATTCAAAAGTGAGTTATATATTATATATCTACCTACAAAATTTTAACAACGTTAAAAAAATTGAAACGCCATTTTGAAGCAATTATTAATGTTTATGCAAATTTATTATAAAATGTAAATTTCTGGTTTTCTTTGCAAGCCGATTAACACACGTTCATAGAAATTTAGCGCAAAAGCGACCGTATGAAAAAACCATTCATGTGACATTGTTGTAGAGAACAAAGAAAAGAAAAACTCCGCACAGCAATTTCGATCACGTTATAATAATTTTTATTACCTGGTACTGGCGCGATGCGAACAGCTTGGTGGTCGAACAAGCAAAAATTTTACATAACATATGATTTGACAATGCAATATTAAGTAACTGAAAAAGCTAACAGGAAGAAAATAATTTAAGAGTATGATTTACAGCTAGAGAGTAATTTTCCATTACAACAGGAAATGTAAAAAGACAATTTAAAATATAGGGTAGAGCTTACGACAAAATGTCGAACAACAAACTTTAATCAGATTTATAAATATTATTAACATTATTATTTATTAGCATATATACTGAACATTCAGCCCCCCCTGAAAGACTCTGGTGTTTCAGAAAATGGTAGTGTGGCAACCTTCACACCTGGACGTGTATATTCTCCATTCTCGGTTCATACATTTCCTCGTACGTCAAGATATGTTCTGCAATGGCTCGTTTCAAGTGCTGTTTACAGACTTGACCCCAGCCTCCCATAAGCCTCCAAAATGAAGAGCTGATGGTGGGAGAAACTTCCATGATATGCTATCCTTTGCAAGATGTTCAATGACAATACGTTGATGCTGCTCGCTTAGGATACCTTCAAAGATCTCGTTCAACTTACGTTTGGCACCATGAAAATTGGTTCCATTGTCGCTCCAAATTTCCGTTGGCTTCCCACGACGTGAGCACAACCGATCTAAAGCCAGAAGAAACTCGTTTGACGATAAGTTACTAAACAATTCCAAGTGAATGCCTTTCATAACGAAGAACACAAATAGAGCAATATATGCTTTAACGAATCTATATAATCGTTATATTAGCCCGTAAAAGTTCTTGAACGCACAATGGTTAATAATTTTGTAGCAAAGGTCCTTTTTAAGAACGGCCACGGACAAAATCTTCCAATTTTAACGATTAAAATGTTAATCTTGTTGGATATAGTTCACATTCTTTTTTTGTCAAAAAATTCATGTAAGATCAACTGAACTTAACAAAAATTTCATATTGGTCAGGCGCTCACTAACCAACTGATGAGTCCAAGTGAGATTGCCGGGACGAAATGCAAATTTTGTGGACTAACGGTCGTTAAAAGCTATTTTGAATCAATAATTCGACAAGTCCAAATAAATATAATGCTAAGTATTCACTTGGCTGAGTAATTTCTGTAGTATATAGAATTTTATTATATAAAAAAACACCTTCTTATTAACTATGTCAAAATCTTCCAATTTTAATGATTAAAATTTAAATCTTGTTGGATATAGTTCACATTCTTTTTTTGTCAAAAAATTCATGTAAGATCAACTGAACTTAACAAAAATTTCATATTGGTCAGGCGCTCACTAACCAACTGATGAGTCCAAGTGAGATTGCCGGGACGAAATGCAAAATTTGTGGACTAACGGTCGTTAAAAGCTATTTTGAATGAATAATTCGACAAGTCCAATTAAATATAATGCCGTCTTTACTTGGCTGAGTAATTTCAGTAGTTATAAAATTGTATTATAAAAAAAATACCTTCTTATTAACTATGTCTGGCCAAGGACAAATTCTTCCAATTTTAATGATTAAAATTTTAATCTTGGTGGATATAGTTCACATTGCTTTTTTGTCAAACTATGCATGTAAGTTGAACTGAACTTAACAAAAATTGCATATTGGTAAGGCGCTCACTAACCAACTGATGAGTCCAAGTGAGATTGCCCGGACGAAACGCAAATTTTGTGGACTAAATGCCGTTAAAAGCTATTTTGAATCAATAATTCGAAAAGTCCAATTAAATATAATGCTAAGTCTTCACTTGGGTGAGTATTTTCAGTAGTATATTGAATTGTATTATATAAATAAAAAATACCTTCTTATTAACTATGTCAAAATCTTCCAATTTTAATGATTAAAATTTTAATCTTGTTGGATATAGTTCACATTGTTTTTTTGCCAATAAATTTATGTAAGATGAACTGAACTTAACAAAAATTTCATATTGGTAAGGCGCTCACTAACCAACTGATGATTCCAAGTGAGATCGCCGGGACGAAATGCAAATTTTGTGGACTAGCGGTCGTTAAAAGCTATTTTGAATCAATAATTCGACAAGTCCAATTGAATATAATGCCAAGTCTTCTACTTGGCTGAGTAATTTCAGGAGTATATAGAATTGTATTATGTAAAACAAAAAAAAAACACCTTCCCGTAAATCCTTATATGGTTTTCCAGAGAGATCGATGTCTTACTGTTGGAGATCATGGAGATGGTTTACTTGTTGCCGTTCGCTTGAACATGTCATCTGGATCAATTACACTACCTATTACTGATATCGAACACATTTGTGTATCCATTAATCTTGAAACTGGTATCTTAATGTATGTCATCGTAAGTTATATTCCACCAAAGAGTTCTATTGAACTTTACGAAAAACATCTTGCTAACATTGATTTTGTAGATGAGTTAAGCAATAAAAGAAATTTTATGGGTTTCCTAAAAGTATGCAATATTTAGGTCCAACTTTAACAAGCTTACCAAATATTTGTGATACATGTGCTAATTTTTTTAAATCTAATTATATAGATTCTAACCATGTAATAAGCACTTAATTTAGTCAGTCCATGAATATTTTAATTGTAGGGCATTAAAGTATTCCCATATCAGAAATGGAAATGGCGCTACCTGGTCCAACTGAAGACAATAAATCAGATCATGATGGTATTCCGCCTATTATATTAAAAAAAATGTTCCACTGCTCTCTGTAGAGTTTTGTGTTTCATCTTCAATAGTTCATTAACATATGGTGCATTCCTACCAGAATGGAAAACAAATGTGGTCCAAAACAGGAAATATCAAACTACCGCCCTATCAGTACATTGTCCGCCGCAATACCTAACCTATTTGCAAAAATTGATTGTGACAAATTAAAGTTCTTATTAAAAGAAAATACATCCCCTTATCAACACGGTTTTGTATCTGGTAGATCAGCTTCCACAAACCTAACAATTTTCACGAATTGTATTCTCAATGCATTAGAAAGAGGCCCAAGTGGACGTTGTTTACACAGACTTTGCAAAAGCGTCTGATAAGGTGCATCATAAAATATTATTACAAAAATTAGAGGACATAGGATTTCATTAAAATATGCTTAAATGGTTGACGGTCTATATTATCGGACGTAGTCAGCATGTTTGTATAGATTCGATTATCTCTAATCCCTTTTCAGTAACTTATGGAGTTCCGCAAGGGAGTCATTTAGGACCAATGTTGTTCCTTATTTTTATAAATGACCTGCGTGATGTCCTTTCAAACTCACTGCGTCTTATGTTTGCGGATGACCTGACATTTTTTAGATGTATAAAAAGTATAACAGACTGCGAGTTTCTGCAAAATGATATCACCAAACTCACTAAATGGTGCAAACGAATTAATTAGCCCTAAATATAACTAAATGTCAATGTTTTTCGTTATCGCTTACGATTATAACATTCAAAATAATTTTCTTGAAAGAGTTTCAGTAAAAAAAGATCTTGGAGTAATTTATGATTCGAAACTTAACTTTGTACATCATTCTATTCTTATTCATGGTGAATAAGGCCAACTCTATGCTGGGTTTTATTGCACGTAATTCTTTTGGTTTAAGGGACCCTTAAGCAATAAAAGCAAAGTATATAGTTATTTAGAAAGTAAATGTGGAAATTCAAAATCGTTTAGTTTCTTAAAATCAAATTTCATGGAACTCGATAATTATCTTGGAACTGTAGACTGGAATGCTGAATTTTTAAATCTAAATTTGAAGAATATGATTAACCGTTTCACGGGTATCTTAAGTTCATCTTTTAATTTATTTGTACCTTATAGAACAAAACAGAATGTCTCAAAACCACGTGATATAACAAAAGGCTGTATTATTTTAAAAATAAATCATTTGTCAAGTATAAAATATCAAACACGTTTGACAACAAACAAACATTTTTTAAACTTCGAAAAAATTAATTTTGAATCTGTTAACTCAACTCCACAAGCTACGAACCTCTCCAGCTTGTAATTCCATACTGCAATTTGGAATGTGCTAACCCGTAATAAAATGTCGTTAGTACTTTTTCCGAACAAAAATCTTTAAGGGGATACATTTTACGTATAACAAGCAACATATAAGATTTAATCGAATTAATATGATCTTTCCAATTTAACTTGAAGTCAATGAGCACTCCAAGATATTTATAATTCTGCACTAATTCAATCTTGAAGCACGAAGAAGAGCAAAAAGAATTTCTATCAAAATTTTGTTTCCCACAATTATGAATCGGTAGGCAAAATTGTTGTCAATCATACGAGTGAAAAAATAGATTATAATCATGTATCTCATTTGATGATACTTTAAAAGAAATTGATTTGTTTTTTTCACTTACTACTAATCTGTGTTCAGTGAACCAGATTCTTAACTTTTGTAAGTCTTCAGAGATTTTTGATATGCAGTCAAGATTTGAGTTGCACTGATATGTTATGACAAAATCATCTGCAAAAGCAGTGGGTGATCCGTGTAGCTGTACTTCAAAAATTGAGTAAATATAGATTGAAATAGCAAGGAACCCCATTTTTCAAAATTCTGGACTCACTAAAAGATCCCTTGACGCACACTTTTTGTTCTCTAAGATTTAAATAAGAACGAAACCAATCAAACGTAAAGCCCCTTAAACCAGCACAATACAGTCTTCGAAGTAAGAAAACATGGTCAACCATATCGAATGCTTTGGTCATGTGAACAAAGAGTGCCATTGATGATTTACTTATGTTGATTGTCTATTATTTGATAAGCTTGTTTTGCTACCCTTTTTACAAAGAGTCACAACTTCCGCATATTTAAGATGTTTAGGAAAACAGCCACTGAAGACACAGTTATTTAATATGTGGCATAAGACATCAACCAGACTCAAAATATTTTTTTTCAATAAAATTCTAGATACGCCATCACTTCTACTTGAATTTTTATTTTCCATGCCCAAAATGACTTTATAAATTTCATGAGAAGTAAACTATTGAAAAACAAAAATATTTGGCTGGATATTTTCTAAAGACATAGCTAATAACCCGGTGCAATTACAACTCATACAATGATCAATTGATGGTTTAAGTTTTTCCGAAATGTTGGTAAAAAAATTTTCAACTTATTTGCCAACGGCAAACGGTCATCAATTTTAATGCCATCAATCTCCAAGTTTTTCATATCTGAAAGCTTTTTATTTTTACCTAAGATATTATCAATAACTTCCCATTCTTTTTTAATATTACCCCCAGCTTTAACAACTGAATCGGAGTAGAATTTATTTCTATTTTCATTAACTTTCTTATGAATCTTTTTGCACAGTGTATTATAATAATCATTCAGTCTTTTATTACCTGGATGTTTTTTGCATTTCAATGCAAATTTGTTTCAAAAGATTTTGTATCATCCATGGCTTTAAAAATGTACGTGCTACTAGGAAAGTTGAATTATGAATAAGTCTGTTTGAAAGTTCGAGGAATAGATCGAATGCAACTGAATAATTGGTTTCAAGATAAATAGAATTCCAAAATTCATACATTAATTTTTCATTCAATAAGTCAAAATTAATTCTATATCTTTCTTTCTCATACGGGTTATTTTGTTTAAAAGACGTTGAACCATTATATAGATAAAGACCAATCATATGATGATCAGTTATCTTAAAATCATATAAAATACCACGGCAAACAAAACTGTTTATGAAGTCGTATAAACACTAGATCGATACATGACTTAGTTGAACAAGTTATTCGAGTAGGTTCGCTTATGAAGCTCTTTTAAGCATTTGATGCCATAAGAAGCATATATTTTTCGGTATCATTGACATGCTTATCCAATATATCGATATTAATATCAGCGATTATTATAAGATTTTTATCTTTACATGCATTTAAAATATCAGTTAGTTCATTTATAACGACACCTTCCACAAATTCATGCAGTCTATAAACACACATCCATAAATTCAAATGATATTTTAAGAAAATCGGCTCTGCGTAAATCAAGCTTCGAACTATTGCATGCATAACCATTTCTTACATATACAGCCACACCACCTCCTGCATATGTTTCATCAATTACTGAAAAGTGTATACCCTTCGATATTATATAATTTAATCTCACTTTCAAAAATCCATATTTCGCTCAAGACAATTACTATCGGTAAATTATTGAAAGACTCAATTTGTGACAATATTACGGAGAAGTTCTTTCTCATGCTACGTAGGTTTTGATGGAGACAAAAAACATTATCCAAATTAATAGAGGAGGCTGGGTATTTACAATCATTGAGAACTGAAAAAGAAACAGAATTAAGAGAATTCATAATTTAACAAAATCAGAAGGACTAGTTATTTTAATAGGATTGTCACCCTCTTTCTTCCGCAAATCAACTGTTCCATTTCTAGTCCAAACATATTTGTACCCTTTTTCCCCTTTAAATACAACTGCACTTTTGAGAAGCTGGCGTGTTTGCTGAGTAAGGTACATCGTCTCTGTCTTCCCACTTGTTTTGAATTAAGATGTTGTTAATAACGTTTTGCTTTCCCTCTTGGCCCTCCTCACTCTCCTTGCTCCCACGAGAAACGAATTTGACGTGTAGAATTTTAGTTTTTTATGTTTACTGCTTTTGCTGTTTGATGGCACATTATTCCGCTTGGTTATTATTTTGGTATAGCAATGATCAATGTCTTCTCTCGTTACATCAACTTTTAAACCTTCATGAAACATTTTTACCGCCATATCAATGCTAGGAGTGTCATCATTATCAATTAGCACGTTCAAAATCTCATCTGCATAAGCATAGATCTGTTGTTCAAGATGATTGATTTTTTTTCTAATTGTTTTATTATTTGTTCTTGTTCGTTGTTTTTTGATTGTAGTTCTTGTATTTGTTGCCTTTGAATTTCCTTAACCTCAATTAATTCGGCATACATTATATTGAGTGTAATATTATCACCAACTGGAAGTATGTTATGTGTTGCAGCCGCAGCGTTTGGTTGGTTTTCACTTGTAAACTGAGCGGTAGATTCCTCCGATAATGACTCACGACGCGGCGCCGGCCGTTTCGTAGTATTTGGATCACATTCTTTGCAACGCCATTGCTTATTTGATTTTTTCATAGTATCTATGTCTGCAGAAATAATTTGTTTTAAAGGTAATTATTATTATTATTTATTTTTAAAGGTAAATTCAATTTATGATTGTTTTAATCTCCAAATAGACCTCGATCATTTATTTTATTGGTGTAAGGCATTGGCGAATGATGGGTTGGGGTTTGGTGGTTGAATCCCGCCCCACTGAAATATTTTTTTAGAGTATGTAAATTTGGTATGTGAATGGGGAAATTAGTGTTGGGTCAAAAATAACGGGTCCTGCGACTGAAATATACAAAAATTCACTTCTCTTTTGCAAATACATTTACTAAAAGCCAGTCGCCAGAAAAACCTAGATAATTACGAAGGTGATCCTGAAGAATATTTTCGTCGGTATATCTATGTCACTTTCTTGGACCATTTATTCATGCAATTAAAAAATAGATTTCTCGATCCTCGTGGATTGCTTTCCAAAATTCAAAGTATTTTTACCGAAAAATGCAAGCTTACTGCCAGATAATGTAAAGGTGTGCTTAGATGATTTTCTAGTCGAATTGGAGATGTTGCGCAAGTAAAAATGTATTTCCTTAATTTTCTTGCAAGCATTTTCTGACTAAAGAGAATGAAAAACACCCCAAGAACTTTATAGAATCGTTAAATCTTTGCAATTCGTCCTTAAATAAAACAGTTTGTTATTTTATGCATATCGTTGCGATACTTCCGGTATCTGTAGCGTAAACGAGCGATCTTTTTCTTGCTTACCCCGATTTAAAACATATCTGCGTGGAAAGACCGGCGAGGAGCGATTTAACGGTTTGATGCTGCTGAACATCTATGGGAATATATAGGTTGACTATGCGGGCCTTATAAATATAATGGCAAAAGTTCAAAGGCGAGTTTTTTTTAATAGTTTTTTTATATATCTACCTACAAACTTTTGAAAACGTTAAAAAAATGAAACGCCATTTTGAAGCAATTATTAATGTTTATGCAAATTTATTAAAAAATGTAAATTTCTGGTTTTCTTTGCAAGCCGCTTAACACACGTTCATAGAAATTTAGCGGAAAAGCAACAGTACGAAAAAACCATTCATGTGACGTTGTTGTAGAAAACAAAAAAAATAAAAACTCAGCACAGCAATTTAGATCACGTTATAATAAATTTTGTTACCAGGTACTGGCACGACGCGAACAGCTTGGTGGTCGAACAGAAAAGCAAGAATTTTACATAACATGATTTGATAATGAAATATGAAGTAACGGATAAAGCTAACAGAAACAAAATAATTTAAGAGTATGATTTACAGCTAGAGAGTAATTTTCCATTACAACTGGAAATGTAAAAAAGATAATTTAAAATATAGGGTAGATCTTAAATGTTTGACAAAATTTAGAACAACACACATTAATTAGATTTATAAATATTATTAACATTATTATTTATTAACATATATATATTCTGAACAATTAATGTACATTTAAATTTAAGTTTAAAAAAATTCAGACAATCGATTTCGAACAACCGATTTTTCAAAAAAAAAAAATATATTTTTTTTTTTTTTTTTTAATCGAAGAACCAATTTTTTGAAAATTTCAGTATGCAGTTTTATTTACAATTTCACGGAGCATTTGCATAAAAAAAATAAATTTAAACGGTTCTTCCAGTAGTGAGAAAGTCAAAAAATATAAAAAGTGGTTCTATTGGAAGTACCGTTAATAAGTACGCAAAATAAAATATTTTTCTACTTACAAGTGGACTGCACTAATTTAAGAATATACACATTTATTAGAATTCATTCTACTCATTTTCTAAGTATGCAGAATGAAAAACGCCCCAAAAAACTTTAAAGAATCGTTAAGTCTTTGCAATTCGTCCTTATATAAAACAGTTTACTATTTTATGCATATCGTTGCGATGCTCCCGGTATCTGTAGAGTAAACGAGCGATCTTTTTCTTGCTTGCCCCGATTTAAAACATATCTGCGAGGCAAAACCGGCGAGGAGCAATTTAACGGTTTGATGCTGCTGAACATCTATGGGAATATATAGGTTGACTATGAGGACGTTATAAATATAATGGCAAAAGTTCAAAGGCGAGTTTTTTAATAGTTCTTCCAGTAGTGAGAATATAAAAAAATAAAAAAAGTGGTTCTATTGGAAGTACCTTTAATAAGTACGCAAAATAAAATATTTTTCTACTTAAAAGAGGATTGCACTAATTTAAAAATATACACATTTATTAAAATTCTTGGAGCAATTTTTGAGGAATACATTTTTTTCTTGACGTTTTTTTAACATTTGTATGAAAGATACAGTTGTTTCTTGTTTTAGAAAAATAGTTTTTTTTTAACTATTCTAGATAATAGCAAAAAACTACCAATTACACAGTTCCAAAAAAACGATTGAGTCGTTTTCGAAATTTCGAGTTTTCAAAAACTAAATTTCGTTTTTTCTTAAGGAAAAAAAATTGGTTTGGGAAAATTTTGGCTTATATTAGTGTTTAAAATTTCTAGGAGCTTCTGCATATGAAAATTGAAAAAAAAATCAAATAAACAGTTCTCCAGAAAAAGCAAAAAAAAAACTTACCAAAAAGTACGTTTTCCCTTCCTTAATTAGCTTAATTTTTTAAAAATAAAAATCGCAGGATCCGATTTTTCTTTTTGACCAAAAGATAATGTATCACAAGTAGCGTTATTTTTCGTGGTAAAAAAATTGTAAAAAAATGTGTAAGCATATTACCGAAGAAAACAATATGATTTTTTAATCAAATCCATACATACGATAAGGCTGTATACTCGAGGGCATACAGACAGACAACCAGACGAAATTGTGGGAAATTTCCCACTTAATTCGTCTTCGCTATCATTATTAATGTCAAGTTTGACCAAAATCTCGAGTTTGATTTTTCACGAATCCATAACTTGCCATATTGTACCTATATATCGCATGTGAAAATTGTTCCTTAATATTTAGTTAATATATTTTTGCATACGCCCTCCCCCCCCCCCGGCATTTTTGTCTGCGTTCGCCCCTGGTGTTAGGTTAACTGTCTTAAACTTAATGTGAAGATATGCTTCGCTATCTCTGTCTCTAGGAAACTCTCAACTTATGAGTGTACCCCTTTTCAGAGAAATACTGCAATAAATGATTTGGGTGTCTCCTTTGATTCCAAGTTCACATTTCTTCCTCACATTAATTCCATTGTAGCAAAAGCAAACACAACAGGGCTGTTCTTTTGGCAAAATGACATCGACAGCAAAGCAGAATTTACACACATTACAAATACAACAACTTGCTTTCGATAGAACTAAAAGCAGAATGCTGCTTTGGATAGATTTGTGACATTTATTTGAGTATCGCATGTTATTATGTTGCTTAGTTAGTAGTTCCGATGACTTTAATGAATCTCGAAGGGCACGTTCACATATTTATTAGATAAGTTATCTCGGAAAAGTTAGCTGAAAGCAGTCAAAAATCAATAATTTTTGGTTAATTATGTGTTCTTTTCTTAAAAAAATTGTTTCACGCCTATTCAGGTACAGGACATAAAAAATGTCTAAAGCAACAAACTTTGTCAAATATACGTTTTATTAATTTTTATTGCCTTATAAATTATTGGGGCGTTCTTTCAATTTAAGTAAAAGTTAAAATTAGCTTATTCGTGCGAAACTGCCAGATCAAAGATACTTAAATAAAAGATGTTTGAGTGGCTTTGTGTCAGCTGCTCTCAAATTGCCTTAAAAATAGCTAACTAAAACTTGAGCATGAGCAGCGCCCCAAACCAAAGCTCTGAAATTAGAATAGCAACAAGCCTTTAAAGAGCAAGTCAGTGCATATCCATTATTTAGTAATAAATAAGCAGTCATTAGCAGCGCGAAAGTGTATGCTATCGATAAAGCACTTATATCACGTGCAAGACATAAACTGTCGAATTCGATTGTGAAGATTATTAAGATTTCTTCCAAAAAATCTTAATTTGGTTATACCAACAATTGGAAATTATCAGATTTAATATCACCTGCGGAAAGAGTGATGATTGAGAGCTTTTTGGCGAAATTTGGCAAGAAATACATTCTAAATATTTCAAAATATAGCTTATTGACTGGTCAGAAAATGTCAAATTTTATTGATGGAAGTCGTAGATAATTTACTTGACCCTTAGATTCGTGCCGAAACAGATTTTGACGATCTTACGTCTTTTTGAATTCGGAATCGAGTTGACCGTTGACCAACCAGTGAATATAAAAGTGGACATAATCGCCTTTCTTTTCAGTGTTTATTTGTTGCGACGTTAAAAATTTTAACCAAAACACGACTATTTACCCAACTATGAGATTCAAGAATGGGATTTCTGTCCATATTTCATGTAACTCATTTTTAATTAACCTCTCTACTTTTGAGTCGCATGTAAGCGAAGTTTAAAAATACTTATTAGTTAAATAATGAATGCGACCATTTTGGCACGTAAACACAATGCAAACGTACCCTTTCATTGCAACAAGATCTGATTAATTGAAAAGAAACGTCAAGCACATAAAATAATTTTAAAATGAACATTTTGGAACACACAGGTGTAGAAAATTTAACTTTTTGTTATTTCTTACTGCTTTAGATATATATTCCATTTTATTTGCATCTTTTAATTCAAGTTTTAGAATTCTTAAGTGCCTTTAATCTTAAAAAATAAAAACAAATCAACTGTAGATTTTTTGCATTTAGTTATAAGACACAAGTTCGGTAATACCAACTTAAGGATGCAAAAAACCAGGCTGCTGGGATCGTTCTTTTGGGAAGTTCTGCTTTGCTGCCGATAGATTAACTAAAAGAACAGGGCTAATGAGTGGCTTCATTAAAGGAAACTCAACTGATTTCTCGGATCCATATATACTGGTGTTCTTATACAACTCAGTAGTTGGATCAGTACTTGAGTATGCAGATATCATATGGAAACCTATCCAACAAACGGTTTCGGATAGAATTGAGAAGGTTCAGAATCGTTTCACAAAATTTGTTTTCTTTAAGATGAGGTGGAATGTGTGTCCAGATTCTCAAGCTCGACGTAATCTTCTCGGTTTGAAATCTCTAAAATCTCGTAGAACTATTCATGATATAGTATTTGTGCGGGATATTTTATGTTACCATATAAAGTGCCCCAATCTTTTGTCAGTAATATGTATTTATGCCCTGGTTAGACCATTGAGGGAGATATACCTTCTTTTTCAGCCTACTTACTAACAGCGTCAGTGGTTAGCTACATTTAAGTTATTAACTACAGGGGCAAGTTCATACGATCTAGTCATGCAATTTATTTAATTTATTTTTCAACATTCTTTTAAAAAACATACATACCTGTAGGTACTAATTTTATTTGAACAAAACCTACATATATATTTTTTTATTTATTTATTTATTTATTTGTTGAAATAATTTACAAAATGAATTTATAAATTACTTTTTTTTAAGGCGTCAGGGTAGCCAGACCATATGATGCCGTATTATGATTTTACAAGATTTAAAAACAATTATTTGCATTTTATTAGTTTGTACATTAATAAGCAAGGTATAAAAGATAAGTTAAAGTGATGATGGCAAAATAAACCGGGTTAAATTTCTTCAAACTTCTGGTGGGCGGATACGACAGCTTTGATTCGACGGATCGTGTTGACATCTGATGGATTAAGGATGTTGGCAAGAAACACATACAGACATACATGCCCATATATATAAGTAAATACATGCAAAAATGCATAAAACTAGCCTACTTATCAATACCTTAAAAAAACGATTTTTTAACTTAGAGTGCCTGTAAAGTGCCAGTAAGTTAGATGTAAGGTATTGATAAGTTTTATGAATTTTTGCATGTATTTACTTATATATATGGGCATGTATGTCTGTATGTGTTTCTGGCCAACATCCTTAATCCGTCAGATGTCAACACGATCCGTCGAATCAAAGCTGCCGTATCCGTCCACCAGAAGTTTGAAGAAAATTAACCAGGTTTTTTTTTGCCATCATCACTTTAACTTATCTTTTATACCTTGCTTATGAATGTACAAATTAATAAAATGTAAATAATTGTTTTTAAATCTTGTAAAATCATAATACGGCATCATATAGTCTGGCTACCCTGACGCCTTAAAAAAAGTAATCTATAAATTAATTTTGTACATTATTTCAACAAATAAATAAAAAAATATACATATGTAGGTTTTGTTCAAATAAAATTAGTACATACATACATAATGTAGGTATGTATGTTTTTTGAAAGAATGTTGAAAAATAAATTAAATAAATTGCACGACTGGATCGTATGAACTTGCCCCTGTAGTTAAAAACTTAAAAGTAGCTAACCACTGACGCTGTTAGTAAGTAGGCTGAAAAAGAAGGTATCTTTCCCTCAATGGTCTAACCAGGGCATAAATACATATTAGTGACAAAAGATTGGGGCACTTTATATGGTAACATAAAATATCCCGCACAAATACTATATCATGAATAGTTCTACGAGATTTTAGAGATTTCAAACCGAGAAGATTACGTCGAGCTTGAGTATCTGGACACACATTCCACCTCATTTTAAAGAACACAAATGTTGTGAAACGATTCTGAACCTTCTCAATTCTATCCGAAACCGTTTGTTGGAAAGGTTTCCATATGTAATAAATTCCAAAATTTGGTTTTGGACTTTATTTCATGGCACCGTATATGCATGTATTTACTTATATATATGGGCATGTATGTCTGCGTGTGTTTCTGTATGCATATTAAATATGTACACAAAAAAAATTAAAACAAAAAAAATTGCTGCTGTGGCTGTTCTAGTTTAGATTTTAGTAGTTTTATATATTTTTAGGTATCTTATGTAGTTAAAGTTAGTTTAAGTTAGTTATACTTAGATCTTATTAGTTTTAGTCTAGGTTGCAAGATAAAATAAAATTTAAAAAATAATTACTAAGGTTTTTATCCGAAGTTTTCTTGGTGAACATTAAAAATTAAAGAATTTGCATGAAGATAAAATAGTTTTTAGGTCGAAAGACATTGGCGCAAAATTTTAAACAACCCATTGTTAAGGGCTCAACATTTTACGAGTTAGCAATTTCCTAAGTGGTTATTGATTGAATAACTATTTTAAAATTTTTAAACCTTTTCTAAACTAGTAAATTGCTAATTGAGCAGAAAGCTGAGCATTTGTAGGGTTTGAATTTTTATGAACACAATTATTGTTGTTATGCGTTGTAAATTAATTATGTGTTGACGAAAACCCAACATGTGCTCTATAAAGGTATTAGTTATTTCTATTTTCATCATTTTAACTTCATTATTTACAAAAAAAAATTTAGCACCAGCAGGACTCGAACCTGGGCACCCCGAGTGCAAGGCTGATATACTATCAGATTCCATAATGGATTTAGCAAATTGCTAAAAGTTAAAGTAGATATTCCGTGATTTTAACTTTAGTAAAACGTTAAAATCGTTTAATATTAGCTCAATGCTCTTTTTAGCTTAGAAAATTGCTAAAAGTGGCTTTAACATTTTACTAAATCGTTTAAGATTTTGCGCCATTAATTTTAAGAGTTATGGTTTAGCTTAGAGTGCGCGTAAAGTGCCAGTAAGTTATGTGTAAGGTATTGACAAGTAGGCTAGTTTTATGAATTTTTGTGTAGCGTTAAGATAGTTATAAGTTAATAATAAATAAATATGAATTAAAAAAAATATATATATATATAAATTAAATACGTGTTACCAAAATTATATTATGGATACATAAACTTACTCCTTGCATCCTGTTGAAGTGGCCACTGCAATCGGAATTGTTGGAGGTGATATTATTTCTTTTCTTTGTGCTGTGTTGCAATATTTTTTGGAGTTATATGCATGTAAAGGTAAACATACAAAAACGATATTCAAATTAATTACGTAGGGTTTTCGAGATAATTAGATTAAACGAAAGACCTCTGTTACCAGCAACGCGGCAACAAATACACGGGAAAAACAACTTAACAATTTAAAATAATTACTGTACTATTACTTGAGTTTAACAAAAAAAATATTCAAATTAATATCATAGAATAAAAGAAATTAAATTTAGTTTTGGCAGCTGGCGTTATTTTTTTAAATTTATTTTTATTTAATATTTACTTATAACTTTTGGCCCTTTACGAGCGCTCAGAACTAAACTATAACTCTTAAAACTAATGACTTTCGACCTAAAAACTATGTTAATTAAATCTAAGTATTTTATTTTTATTTAACCAAGAAAACTCAGTATAAACTCATTTTAATTTTTTACTTAAAAACTACCTAAAGATAAACTAAAAATAAATAAAACTAGATATAACTAACTTATACTAACTAAAAATAACTTAAACTACTTAAAATACCTAAATATACCCTAAACCACTTAAAACTACTTAAAAACTAGAACAGTCACAGCAGCATTTTTTCTTTCGTTTTCTAATTTTATTTGTTTATATTTTGTATACGCATGCAGGCAGACAGCACATGCAACGCACATATTCATATACATACGTATATGCATATACGTACGTACATACATATACAACACGCAGATACATGCACATATGTCTCCGCATACATACATATTTTTAATTTTTTTCTGGCGCCACCCCGACTGTTCCCTATACCTAATTACGCTAAATATATGTAAGTCGGCCAAGACATACATTATTAACTGACCTTAGATTTGAAACTGCTGTTCAGAGAGCCACCAGAACTGGTTCCCCTGTTTCGCTCTATCCCTTCGGTCCCAATCGGACACAGTCCTACTGAACCGAAGGCGCTTTTCTCCACCTTGACCTATGACGTCTCGTTCATACAGGAGTCGCCTACCTACAGTTTTCCGGCTGACGTGGTAGATGAGCGGAGCCGCCATTATATCCTGTATCAGCCCTCTACTGTCTAAATAGAAGAATGCCTCGGGAGGGATGTAGCCACTTAACCTCGCACTCTCAAAATATTCGTAATTCGTAATCACCAAAAATTAAACTGTTTGTTGAGGACATCGCTCTTACAATGTGACCCAGAATCAGCTTAAACAAAAAATTATCTATTCTGTTTATGTTTGCTCCGTTGTATAAAACCTGATTGGAATAATATCGTTTGTACTCCGACTCTGGTGTTCTGTGAAATCCAAGGCAACGTCTAAGACACTGCCACTCAAACACCCGAATCTTTTCCATTTGAGTTGGGGCAACGTTGTGTCACACCGGGCATCCAACAAGCAATCATTGGCCTGATAAGGGCCATGTAGCAAACCAACTTTACCCTGCTATCGAAACGGCTGCTATTAAACAATCGTCTTTTCAGGGCAAAGGCTCCCGTATCCCTGGCCAGAACAGCACCAAAATGTCTGTCGAAATACAAGTACTGATCCAACCAGATACCAATGTACTTTACTACACTTTTACTCGCCAGTGGATGCCCTGCGATCACCAGCTGCGCCAGTTCTTCTTCAGATCCCTTGAGACGCAAGACAACGGAGTCCTAAACAGAATAGTTTCTGATTTTTGGAATTTGATTTTCAACTTCCTGTCATCACAAAATCGCTGAATCTTGTCGAAGTCACGCTGGAAAAGTATTTTGATGACCTCAATTGTTAGAGCTGTTCTGTACGCAATTAGATCGTCGGCATACGCAATTGCCTTAGTTAGACTACTTATCCGATGGTGTAAATGCTGAAGAGAATCGGTGAGTAACCCGCGCCCCGCTGAAAACTATTTTTAATATTAAAAACTGTGGTAGAAGTTAAATTGTTACTCTTGACAACAAACTTTCTACCATTTCGCATTTCATAAAGTATATACAATTGAGGTTTACTTATACCAAGTCTGGTAAGATATTGTTGTCCTCCGCCCACTTAAACAGAGCCCTATTTATAACATTTTCGCCAGATTGGAGTTGTCCTTTCCCTTTTTAGGCAAACGATGCACCACTGCTGTTTTTCACCGCACTGAGTAATATGCATTATTCAGCGCGTTGTTAAACAGTGTGGTATAAATATCAATTGCTTTCTGAGGCAAATGTCGTAGTACAAGGTTAGATATACCATCGACTTCTGCTAATTTCAGGGAACTGGGCCCATTTCCCTTGGCGATTATGGCGTTTGCCAAATATTTATCTTTAAACGCGGTAAAACCAAGGTTCTCAGATCACCACTGCGTTATATCGTTCCGAAGGGAAAAGTGGTGAACCATAGCTCTGCTCTCCAGGTCATGATTCGGGCGAATGCTAGCATTCACCTTGTACACTTGCTAGAAAGCAGCCCCACAGCCTCCACTTTCTCCTGTGGATCTTCGATTATGAAGAGGTCATCATCCAAGACGGCGCGCCATCTAGGTCTATGCCTGTTGTAAGAAGTACGTCTCTGTTTTGTGTCGTCCTCTGGAGCTTAAGACACGGAAGGTCGTTTTGATCTTTCCTTTTGAATATCTTATTCATTTGTGGCAACATACTCGGGTCGGTAGCGTTCACGGCCCGAATTTTGTTGTCCCAAAACAAATTAATGGACAGCCTTTAATTTTTTTGATCAATTGGTTGATGTTTTTGATGGACAACTCCAGTGTGTACATGTCGGTTGCGTTACGTTCTTTGTATTTCGGTATTGTACTGTTCATTGTTCGTTGAATTGATTCGTCCATTTGTTCTAAGAATCTGTCGATTTCAGCATTTGTCAGGTTCTTGCCATTTGGTGGGGATATACCATTCGAAAGTAATTCGCTCATTAAGACGTTGGAGAAGCGTGGTCAGCCCACCTTACTGTAACTATAAGTATGTACACTGTACAGGTACAAACTCCTCCAACTCCAAAAGCTCGTTCGGAAGTTGTATTACGGCGGCGAGTCCATAGTGGTAACTGTCGTACTCGATCGAAACAATTTCTTGACCGTTGACCCACATTGTCCGTAACTGCTAGTCGTGCGTATTTCACCAATAGATCCAGAGAGGCACCGCTTCTTGAAAACGATGGACTGTCTGTAGCGAGAAGTTCAATGCGATACTCAAGGTTGTATCGACCCATTCACTCATACAGATCTTTACGTAGAGGATTTTTTATTTGATTTTCCCAATCTATATGTTTGGCGTTCAAATCACCAGCCAGTATGAACTAATTCTTTCCGAGCTCAATCTAATCTTAAGCATTCAAAACACTTTTCAAGCTCTGTTATAAACTGAGTGGGCTGAGTTGTTGCAAAGGCAGCGATCACATATATTCGCTTCCCCTGTTGGAGATGAATGCATATGATGCATGCCTCTAGCGTCAGAAATTTTAGCACATCACTATTATATATTACCTTTTGACTAATGCCCTTACGTATAGAGATTGCGACGCCTCCTCTTTAAATGGAGTTGGGTCGGTCTGTTCTTACGATATTGTAATTATTGTTAGTCAATTTATGTTTCTGGTTAAGCTTAGTTTCGCGTTTCACTAGCCATAAACACATCTAGACTTAGGTCTTTAAGCAATTGGAATAAATTCTCTCTATGTTCGGTCCTACTTAGTGAATTTAAATGCACAGCTACTATCTAAAAGGGCCTCTCCGGCAGCGCGCTCCTTACCTCTAAGTTGCGCTAAGCTCGGCAAAACAGAGTAGAGATAATCGACCCTAGTCGCCTGCTCCCTGATCTGGTTTTGGAGGCCTGTCAACCGGCCCTGAATGGCCAGCAGAATGCCCATAATATCCGCCTGTGCCGCCGGCGCCTTAGGCACGGGGCCCGTTGGGCTACTTTTGGTGTAGGCTTTACCGTGCTCCCCCTTCCTGACGCCATTTGGGCGTAAGAAATTTGGGGGTGGACAGCTAACGGCATTTGCACCCCGTACCTCCACACACTCTCAAAGATCGCCCACGTCTCAACGAACGTGTCTATCAATGTCTGTTTGACGAAAATGACTAATTTGGAAATATGACACGGGGACTAAAATTCTGTATAGTACTATAGTACCGCTGAATTTCCATATTATGCTACCCTGGTAGGTGGGATTTTCTTTGTGCAGTGAATTGTCAGAATTCCCGATGGATGCTGGCTTTAAATTTTGGGCGTTGAACGAATTTTCATTCCCGCCGAATTAATTGATTAAGTAAAATAAAAAGGAAAATTTCACCACTCACAGTCCAAAATTACACCTATGAAATTCGCTTTAAGTAGTTGTATAATTTTAAACGTTAAAAAAATTACCTTTAAATGACGAAACTGGGCACCCCGCGTCCAAGAATGATATACTATCAGATTCCATAATGGATTTAGCAAATTGCTAAAAGTTAAAGTAGATATTCCGTGATTTTAACTTTAGTGATATGTTAAAATCGTTTAAGATTAGCTCAATCATCTTTTTAGTTTAGGAAATTGCTAAAAGTGGCTTTAACATTTTACTAAATTGTTTAAAATTTTGCGCCATTAATTTTAAGAGTTATGGTTTAGCTTAGAGGGCCCGTAAAGTGCCAGTAAGTTAAGTGTAAGGTATTGATAAGTAGGCTAGTTTTATGAATTTTTGTGTAGCGTTAAGATAGTTATGAGTTAATAATAAATAAATATGAATTAAAAAAAATATATATATATATAAATTAAAAACGTGTTACCAAAATTATATTAAGGATACATAAACTCACTCCTTGCATCCTGTCGAAGTGGCGACTGCAATCGGAATTGTTGGAGATGATATTATTTCTTTTCTTTGTGCTGTGTTGCAATATTTTTTGGAGTTATATGCATGTAAAGGTATACATTCAAAAACGATATTCAAATTAATTACGTACGGTTTTCGAGATAATTAGATGAGATGATAGACCTCTGTTACCAGCAACGCGGCAACCAACACACGGGAAAAACAACTTAACAATTTAAAATAATTACTGTACTATTACTTGAGTTTAACAAAAAAAAATTATTCAAATTAATATTATAGAATAAAAGAAATTAAATTAAGTTTTGGCAGCTGGCGGTATTTTTTTTAATTCATTTTTATTTAATATTAACTTATAACTTTCTTAAAGCTCGATAAGAATGTTTAAAACTAGCCTAATTATCAATAACTTATAACTCATTTACTGGCCCTATACGGGCGCTCAGAACTAAACTATAACTCTTAAGACTAATGACTTTCGACCTAAGAACTATTTTAATTAAATCTAAGTATTTTATTTTATTTAACCAAAAAAACTTTAAAAAAAACTCAGTATAATCTCATTTTAATTTTTGACTTAAAAACTACTTAAAGATAACCTAAAAATAATTAAAACTAGATACAACTAACTTATACTAACTAAAAATAACTTAAACTACTTAAAATACCTAAATATACCCTAAACCACTTAAAACTACTTAAAAACTAGAACAGCCACAGCAGCATTTTTTCTTTCGTTTTCTAATTTTTTGTTTGTTTATATTTTGTATACGCATGCAGACACACAGCTACATGCAATCCACACATTCATATACATACGTATATGCATATACGTATGTACATACATATACAGCACGCAGATACATGCACATCTTGCTTAAGATCTGAATAATGACTGACTTTATTTATTATAATACATTTCCATCTTCCAATTATGGAAACGTTCTTAAATACGATCATGAATATGAAATAATATAACAACTTTCTTACTTAAAAGTATGCTGACTCCATATTCACACATTTGTGGAGTCAGCAAAAAGAATAATAAATAAAGAAGAACGAGTGCCGGATAGCACTCGTCACTTGATATGGGTGCATTCCTCCACCACCTGCAATGCACGTTGTTCATTGCATATCGTGGGAAGATTATGGTGTGCTGATGTGCACAATGTCGCTTCGCGACGTATCAAGTGACGAGTGCTATTCGTCACCTGACATGTGCATAAACTATGTGCACATAAGCACACTACACCTCCCTTCTTTTAAGAAATAACCTAATTATATGGAGTTATTTACTTGTACATAAATCTTAATGATTAACAAATTTTTATTTTTATTTCATATATTTTAATTAAAAAAAAATTTTTTTTTTCAGTATTATTTTTGATTTACTATTTATTTAATTTATTTTTCTTTTTTTTTGACTTACAGAAATTATTCTTTGTACATATATTAATAAAAAAACTCGAAAAATGTATGTTTAATAAAAATTTGAGAGAAGGAGAAAAAATATTAAAAATTATTTAAAAAAAAAAACAAATTTGTTGTTTCTATTTCATTAAAACTCTTAAGTATTATATATTTTTAACCTATTCTTATGTACTTTCTGCTTTTTTTTTCTTTTATTTGTTTTTATAACTATATTATTATTGTTTTCAATTTCTACGACCTCGAAGGGGCCTAAATAAACGGGATACAACTTATGACCTGATTCGTTTCTTAGCATAACTTTATCTCCTAACTTTAAATCGAGACTAACTATTTTTTTATCGTAATAATCTTTATTTTTAGCTTTATTTACTTCTAATAGTATTTTAGCTCTTTTATATGCCGTTTCTAATCTAAATTTTACTTCCTTAGCATAGTCATCTACATTATATATAGGATCTATCCTATGTATTGAATTAAGTTCTATTGGTAAGTTACTTTGCTTACCATAAACAAGTTCGTATGGACAATAATTATGTGCCATAGAGGGTGTCGTGTTGAAACAGTAAACGAAGAATGGAAGCCAAGCATCCCAATCTGTTTTGTCAACGGATATATAGGAACGAATATATTCGTTAAAAGTTCTATGGCTCCTTTCTACTGTTCCAACGGTTTGGTGGGGATGTGCTGTAGACGTTATATTGTCAACTTTTAAATATTTGCACAAGTCATTTATAATAGAATTTTTGTATTCTGTGCCCATGTCCGTAATGAACGTCTTCATTGGACCGTACTTCAGAATAAAAGATTCAAATATTGCTTTTGCAATCGTTTTTGCGTTTTTATTTGCAACTGGAATGGCTACTAAATATTTTGTAAGGTCACAAATTAAAGTGACTGCATATTCGTTGCCATTCTCTGATCGAGGTAACGGACCAATTGTATCTGTTTTTATCAGGGATGTTTTCGTATGTTTCGTTGTTTTCGACGGCAGGCATTTGTGGCATCTTTTTATGTGTTCTTTAATATGACGTGTCATATTTTTCGAATAAAAGTGTCTTTTTATTTTTGCTAGCGTTTTAGTTATGCCTGTATGACCTCCTGTAATTGGATCGTCATGGTACGTAAACAGTATTGCTTCTTGATCTTTTTCATTTTGTATTTGGGTCACCGGCTTGATTAGCGCTACTAGTAATGATTTTAATATTTTGTTGCCCATGTTTTTGAAAGTTTCAATTGAAATTAATTCAAATATCTTTTCGCACGGTGCCACTTTTAGTTTCTTGATTTTTAATATACCGGCTTCTGTTTCGAGCCTTTGGAAGAACTGACCTAAATCGAGAGTTCCATTGGTATATAAATCTCTAACTACAATTCTTGCTATAATTTTGTTCCCACGTTTAAATAAACATAAGGAATCCGTTATTCGCAAGGTCACTACTTTTCGTACTTCGTCATTAAAAATGACTTCAAATACTTTGGGCTTAGAAGCAATGTCAAGAGATTGCTTATGCAGATCTACTTGTTTTTCTCCTGCGCAGGATTTTTTCTGTTTACTTTGGTGCCTGGCAGTGACTTTCAGGACTTTAGCTTGTAAGTCTTTGAGCTCGGATATTGTTATCCTAGACAGGGCATCTGCCACGAAATTGTCTTTTCCCTTTAGGTATTCAACCGTGAAGTCATACTCTTCTAATTCTAGCCTCATGCGTGTTAACTTTGAGCTGGGGTTTGTCATGGAGAATAAATACGTGAGTGGTCTGTGATCTGTTTTAACTATGCCATATATATATATGGTCGAAAATGTGTTATTGCTCAGTGAATGGCTGTGAGCTCTTGCTCTGTTGTGCTTTTATTGCTTTCACCTTTTGTGAATGAACGTGATGCATAAGCTATTGGGAGTTGAATTCCGTTATGGTTTTGGGTTAGAACCGCTCCACATGTTTGTTTACTTGCATCAGTTATTATGCAAAATTCTTTTTTAAAATCTGGGTATTGTAATAGGGTTGGTTCAACTAATTTATTTTTCAAATATTGAAATGCTTTTTGGCAATCATCTGTCCACACAAAAGGAATATTCTTTTTACATAACCTCGTTATGTGCCGTGAATAGTCGGCGAAGTTTTTAATAAATCGTCTGCAATAGTTGCCGAATGCAACAAATAGTCTAGCGCTATCCGCGTCGTGTGGGACTGGATAATTTTTGATGACGTCATATTTTTTGTCATCTGGCAATACTCCTTTATCCGTGCATTTATGACCCAGAAAAGTCACTTCATGCATAAAAAATGAACATTTTTGTGGATGCAATTTTAAATTGTATTTTCTACATATGTTAGAAACATTTGTTAGATTTTGAAGCATATGTTTTTCGGAACAGTCTATAACCATAAGGTCGTCCATGTAGAGAAATGCTTGTGAAGGTGCAAGTCCAGAGAATGCTATGGTCATCATTCTCTGGAATGAATTTGGCGCTATTTTTAAACCAAAAGTAGTCGCGTAAAACGATATGAGCCATTGCTCGTTGAAAAAGACGTTAAATTTCTGGAACTTTCTTCTAGTTCGATTTGGAGAAAACCTGACAGTAGATCGAGGCATAAAAAATATTTTCCTCGATCCAATTGACCTAGGGTGTCATCAATTCTTGGGAGTGGAAATTTATCAGATAAAAGTTTTTTATTCAATTGGCGATAGTCGATTACTAATCGCCGTTTTTTCTCTTCGGAACCCGGTAGGGCTTTCTTGGGAACTAACAAATACATCACTGTATTCGGTGCATACTTCTGTTAATTGTTTTTTGAATTGGGGCGCAAAATTTGTCTTTAGTTGATTAAGGACTGATTCTGTTCTACTATTTTGATTAGTGTGGACCACATCATAGTTTGAGAGTGGTTCATATTTTAAGTTACTTAAACTGGCCAGTTGGTCAGTATCGGTTGTATTTAGTAGACGACCTAATGCAAATTGTGATGTTGCTATTGCATTTGCAACATAAATGCCATGTTTTATTTCTTGGTTGGGAATAAAAATGAAGTCTTCTGTTGTTTTTATTTCAGTTTTTCTTATTACTTGTGATCTTGCTGGTAGAAGTAGTGAATTATTACCAGAACTATATGTTATTGGAACATAAATCGGAAAACTTAAATTGTTGGGTCTGATTATAAACCAATCTTCAGTTGGTTTGAAGTCTAATTTGCAGTTAAACTTTTTTATAAAATCCATACCTATGATTCCATCACATGGTATTGTAAAATTTGAATCAACTATATGGAAATTGTGTGGAATGATGTATTTATCTGTTTGAAGCTCTATTGGGGCTAGACCTTGGGATTTTATTATTCCCTGGCCTATTCCTTGGATACTTATAATCTTGTCATTTTGGATGTCTTGATAAACATCAAAATCTTCTTTTAGAAGTGAAATATCTGCACCTGTGTCTATAAGGAATGTGAGTTTATGTTTAGTAAATACATTCATAAATGACACGAAAATATTGAGATTAAAATTGATAGCATGAACCTTTGTATTTATGTATTGTTTCCTAAAGGGTCTTGGCAGTTTTCCGAGTTACTTTGAGTAATTCGAACATTATTGCGGTTGTTATTATTATTATGGCCACGGTACGAGTTACCACGGCCTCTAGAGTTGCCTCTAGATCGGCCATTTCCCCTGTAATTGTTTTGGTTATTGCGGTATCCATTATTGTGATGATTACCTCTTCCGTGGTAATTTCCACGATAGCCTCTATTATTGGTTTGCCTGTAAAACAAAACAGTGTTAGAATGTCCGGTTGCATCTGCGCAACTATTTACGAATTTGGACATGGCCTCATTCATATCGCTGAATGTGCCAGCCTGCATTATAAGTTTTACTTTATCAATAGAACAGTTTTGTGTCATAGCCTTGACAGCGAGCGTTGTGCTGTACTTAGCAGCTAAATCAGAAGCTAAACCATCGTTGATATAGGTTCCTTCTAAACACTTCTTCAATTTTTCTATTTCTTGGACATATTGATTTATTTTTTTGTTGTAGATGTAGTAATTTCGCAGAAATTACATCTACTGAATCTCCTTTTACTTTTGCATTTAGCTTTTCAACTATCTCAACTATTGTTTGTTCATTACTTATTAGATTTCTAAGTGTGGAGTTGTATCCATCACGTCAACAACATTTAACACATTTGCTGTGCTATCCTTTACTTTGGAGGTTTTACCTCCCATTTTAAATGAATGTTTAAGCCTCAATGACTTTAAACAGAAGGAACAATACCGAGCAAAGATTCCATATAATCTTTGTTCCAGTTTTTCTAGACTTGCAAGGAGTATTTGAGACGATTGATCATATTTTGATTAAAAAAAAAACAGAACGGCAGAAGAATGCATCAAATTTTTTTTAAAGTAAATAAATATTGGATTTTTTTTTTAAAGAAAAAAAAATAAGTAATAGATTTTCGATGGTTTGTACAATAAACAGATTAGTGCAATTGATTTAAGCTTCATATATAAAGTGTTTTACTTTTATTAAAAAAATGTCAACATGAGCAATTTTAGGTTTACAAGATGGTGCTTCTCATTTAAGAGAACAATTAACATTTTTTTCCACGATGATTTATAAAAATTTTATAAAATTATTTAAAAAAATTCATGATTAAACTTTTCAATTTATGATACATACTTTAAAATGGCTTACTATTAACAATGTACTTACATTTATCTTCAAAATTAAAAATAATATGTTACCAATATTTATTTGATCAAATTACCTATGTACAATGTACATATCTGATATTCAACCGTATAATAACGTACTATATCCAGCATATTATCTGTATCTATGTATGTCAATATAACTACTTTATTTAAATGCAAAAAAAAAATAGATTTAAACTGAATAATTGATGAGCTGAGATCCTTGAACTTGCGATTTGAAGTTGAACATACCATTGAGAATCCAGGCTTTTCAATTTTAGAGAAGTCCGACGAACCATTGCCGGGCTGGATTAATTTTTATAAAGGCAGCTATGATTTGAAGATATATTCGGCGAAAGATGCTGTTTTTTTTTTTGTTGTTGTTTGAAATCCAGTTCATTTCATTTGTTATAAAATCACATTTTATGTTGATATTGCATTCAGTTTTTTTTTTAGCTTAAATTTTTTTAACATTTAACTTTTTTTTGTTTGCTTTGTTTCTCACGTGTTTTTTTTGTCGTAATTTAAGAATATATAATTCTATATACTTTGTTTTTTCGTATTTTTTTTTTAAAGTAAAGCCGAAGATATCCACACCGCCGGGTTTAACTACACCACAAAAAAATGTCCGATAAGTCACGGTCGCCATGTAATATCTTAATAAATGAGAAACACTTTTATATTGCTTAAGATCTGAATAATGACTGACTTTATTTATTATAATACATTTTCATCTTCCAATTATGGAAACGTTCTTAAATACGATCATGAACATGAAATAATATTACAATTTTCTTACTTAAAACTATGCTGACTCCATATTCACACATTTGTGGAGTCAGCAAAAAGAATAATAAATAAAGAAGAACGAGTGCCGGATAGCACTCGTCACTTGATATGGCTGCATTCCTCCACGACCTGCAATGCACGTTGTTCATTGCATATCGTGGGAAGATTATGGTGTGCTGATGTGCACAATGTCGCTTCGCGACGTATCAAGTGACGAGCGGTATTCGTCACCTGACACGTGTATCAACTATGTGCACATAAACACACTACAATATTTTTAGTTTTTTTGGCGCCACCCCGACAAGACATACATTCTAAACCGACCTTAGATATCAAACTGCTGTTCAGAGAGCCACCAGAACTGGTTCCCCTGTTTCGCTCTATCCCTTCGGTCCCAATCGGACACAGTCCTACTGAACCGAAGGCGCTTTTCTCCACCTTGACCTATGACGTCTCGTTCATACAGGAGTCGCCTACCTACAGTTTTCCGGCTGACGTGGTAGATGAGCGGAGCCGCCATTATATCCTGTATCAGCCCTCTACTGTCTAAATAGAAGAATGCCTCTGGAGTGATGTAGCCACTTAACCGCGCACTCTCAAAATATTCGTAATTCGTAATCACCAAAAATTAAGCTGTTTGTTGAGGACATCGCTCTTACAATGTGACCCCGAATGAGCTTAAGCAAAAATTATCTACTCTGTTTATGTTTGCTCCGTTGTATAGAATCTGGTTGGAATAATATCGTTTGTACTCCGACTCTGGTGTTCTGTGAAATCCAACGCAACATCTAAGACACTGCCTCTCAAACACCCGAATCTTTTCCATTTGAGATGGGGCAACGTTGTGCCACACCGGGCATCCATAAGCAATCATTGGCCTGATAAGGGAAATGTAGCAAACCACCTTTACCCTGCTATCGAAACGGCTGCTTTAAAACAATCGTCTTTTCAGGGCAAAGGCTCCCGTATCCCTGGCCAGAGCAGCACCAAAATGTCTGTCGAAATACAAGTACTGATCCAACCAGATGCCAAGGTACTTTACTACACTTTTACTCGCCAGTGGATGTCCACGTGGCCCTAAGATCCCCAGCTGCGCCAGTTCTTCTCCAGATCCCTTGAGGCGCTAGACAACGGAGTCCTAAACAGAATAGTGTCTGATTTCTGGAATTTGATTTTCAACTTCCAGTCATCACAAAATCGCTGAATCTTGTCGAAGTCACGCTGCAAAAGTATTTTGATGAACTCAATTGTTAGAGCTGTTCTGTATGCAATTAGATCGTCGGCATACGCAATTGCCTTAGTTAGACTACCTATCCGATCGCTGGTGCAAATGCTGAAGAGAATCGGTGAGTTACTCGCGCCTCTCTGAAGACTATTTTTAACATTTAAAATTGTGGTAGAAGTTAAATTGTTACTCTGGAGAACAACAAACTTTCTACAATTTAACATTTCATAAAGTATATACAATAGATGTTTACTTATACCAAGTCTGATAAGATATTGTTGTCCTCCGCCCACTTGAGCCCTATTTATAACATTTTCAAATACCTTGCTGATACTCGGAAGAAGACTTATCGACCGAAAATTCGCCGGATTGGAGTTGTCCTTTCCCTTTTTAGGGAGACGATGCACCACTGCTGTTTTTCAACGCACTGAGTAATATGCATTATTCAGCGCGTTGTTAAACAGTGTGGTATAAATATCAATTGCTTCCTGAGACAAATGTCGTAGTACAAGGTTAGATATACCATCGACTTCTGCTGATTTCAAGAAACTGGGCCCATTTCCCTTGGCGATTATGGCGTTTACCAAATGTTTATCTTTAAACCCGGTAAAACCAAGGTTCTCAGATCACCACTGCGTTATATCGCTCCGGAGGGAAAAGTGGTGAACCATAGCTCTGCTCTCCAGGTCATGATTCGGGAGAATGCTAGCATTCACCTTGTACACTTGCTAGAAAGCAGCCCCACAGCCTCCACTTTCTCCTGTGGATCTTCGATTATGCGCCATCTAGGTCTATGCCTGTTGTAAGAAGTACGTCTCTGTTTTGTGTCGTCCTCTGGAGTTTAAGACACGGATGGTCGTTTTGATCTTTCCTTCTGAATATCTTATTCATTTGTGGCAACATATTCGGGTCGGTAGCGTTCAGGGCCCGAATTTTTTTGTCCCAAAACAAATTAATGGACAGCCTTTAATTTTCTTTGATCAATTGGTTGATGTTTTTGATGGACAACTCCAGTGTGTACATGTCGGTTGCGTTACGTTCTTTGTATTTCGGTATTGGACTGTTCATTGTTCGTTGAATTGTTTTGTACATTTGTTCTAAGAATCTGTCGATTTCAGTATTTGTCAGGTTCCTGTCATTTGGTGGGGATATACCATTCGAAAGTAATTCGCTCATTAAGACGTTGGAGAAGCGTGGCCAGCGTACCTTACTGTAACTGCAAGTATGTACACTGTACAGATACAAACTCCTCCAACTCCAAAAGCTCGTTCAGAAGTTGTATTACGGCGGCGAGTCCATAGTGGTAACTGTCGTACTCAATCGTTCGTAAGCAATTTCTTGGCCGTTGACCCACATTGTCCGTGGGTCTTGCGTCTTTCAGCAATAGATCCAGAGAGGCACCGCTTCTTGAAAACGATGTCTGTAGCGAGAAGTTCAATGCGATACTCAAGGTTGTATCGACCCATTCACTCATACAGATTGTTACGTAGAGGATTTTTTATTTGATTTTCGCAATCTATATGTTTGATATGAAATTATTCTTTCCGAGCTCAATCTAATCTTAAGCATTCAAAAAACTTTTCAAGTTCTGTTATAAACTGAGTGGGCTGAGTTGTTTCCGGTGCATAGACACCGATCACATATATTCGCTTCCCCTGTTGGAGATGAATGCATATGATGCATGTCTCTAGCGTCAGAAATTTCCGCACATCACTGTTATATATTACCTTTTGACTAATGCCCTTACGTATAGCGATTGCGACGCCTCATCCTTGAGTGGAGTTGGGTCGGTCTGTTCTTACGATATTGGCATTGTTGTTAGTCAATTTATGTTTCTGGTTAAGCTTAGTTTCGCGTTTCGCTAGCCATAAACACATCTAGACTTAGGTCTTTAAGCAATTGGAATGAATTCGCTCTATGTTCAGTCCTAATCAGTGAATTTACATTCACAGCTACTATCTAAAGGGGCCTCTCCGGCAGCGCGCCCTTAACCTCTAAGTTGCGTTAAGATCGGCAAAACAGAGTAGAGATAATCGACCCTAGGCGCCTGCTCCCTGATCTGGTTTTGGAGGCCTGTCAACCGGCCCTGAATGGCCAGCAGAATGCCTATAATATCCGCCTGTGCCGCCGGCGCCTTAGGCACGGGGCCCGTTGGGCTACTTTTGTTGTAGGCTGTACCGTGCTCCCCCTTCCTGACGCCATTTGGGCGTAAGAAATTTGGGGGTGGACAGCTAACGGTATTTGCACCCCGTACCCTCCACACACTCTCAAAGATCGCGCACGTCTCAACGAATGTGTCTATGAATGTCTGTTTGACGAAAATGACTAATTTGGCAATATGACACGGGGACTAAAATTGTGTATAGTACTATAGTACCGCTGAATTTCCGTATTATGCTACCCTGGTAGGTGGCATTTTCTTTGTGCAGTGAATTGTCAGAATTCCCGAGGGATGCTGGCTTTAAATTTTGGGCGGTGAATTTTTCAATTTCAGCACTCACAGTCCAAAATTACACCTATGACATTCGCTATAAGTGGTTGTATAATTTTATACGTTAAGAAAAATTACCTTTAAATGACGAAACTGGGCACCCTGCGTGCAAGGCTGATATACTATCAGATTCCATAATGGATTTAGCAAATTGCTAAAAGTTAAAGTAGATATTCCGTGATTTTAACTTTAGTAATATGTTAAAATCGTTTAAGATTAGCTCAATCATCTTTTTAGTTTAGGAAATTGCTAAGAGTGGCTTTAATATTTTACTAAATCGTTTAAAATTTGGCGCCATTAATTTTAAGAGTTATGGTTTAGCTTAGAGAGCCCGTAACGTGCCAGTAAGTTAGGTGTAAGGTATTGATAAGTAGGCTAGTTTTATGAATTTTTGTCTAGCGTTAAGATAGTTATAAGTTAATAATAAATAAATATGAATTAAAAAAAAAATATATATATATAAATTAAATACGTGTTACCAAAATTATATTATGGATACATAAACTGACTTCTTGCATCCTGTTGAAGTGGCCACTGCAATCGGAATTGTTGGAGATATTATTTCTTTTCTTTGTGGTGTGTTGCAATATTATAACTCGGTAAAACCAAGGTTCTCAGATCACCACTGCGTTATATCGTTCCGGAGGGAAAAGTGGTGAACCATAGCATTCACCTTGTACACTTGCTAGAAAGCAGCCCCACAGCCTCCACTTTCTACTGTGGATCTTCGATTATGAAGAGGTCATCATCCAAGACGGCGCCATCTAGGTCTATGCCTGTTGTAAGAAGTAGGTCTCTGTTTTGTGTCATCCTCTGGAGCTTAAGACACGGAAGGTCGTTTTGATCTTTCCTTCTGAATATCTTATTCATTTGTTCTCGGGTCTGTAGCGTTCACAGCCCGAGCTTTGTTGTCCCAAAACAAATTAATGGACAGCCTTTAATTTTCTTTGATCAATTGGTTGATGTTTTTGATGGACAACTCCAGTGTGTACATGTCGGTTGCGTTACGTTCTTTGTATTTCGGTATTGTACTGTCCATTGTTCGTTGAATTGTTTCGTCCATTTGTTCTAAGAATCTGTCGATTTCAGTATTTGTTAGGTTCCTGTCATTTGGTGTGGATATACCATTCGAAAGTAATTCGCTCATTAAGACGTTGGAGAAGCGTGGCCAGCGCACCTTACTGTAACTGTAAGTATGTACACTGTACAGGTACAAACTCCTCCAACTTCAAAAGCTCGTTCGGAAGTTGTATTACGGCGGCGAGTCCATAGTGGTAACTGTCGTACTCGATCGTACGTAAACAATTTCTTGGCCGTTGACCCACATTGTCCGTAATTGCTAGTCTTGCGTCTTTCAGCAATAGATCCAGAGAGGCACCGCTTCTTGAAAACGATGGACTGTCTGTAGCGAGAAGTTCAATGCGATACTCAAGGTTGTATCGACCCATTCACTCATACAGATGGTTACGTAGAGGATTTTTTATTTGATTTTCCCAATCTATATGTTTGGCGTTCAAATCACCAGCCAATATGAAGTAATTCTTTCCGAGCTCAATCTAATATTAAGCATTCAAAAAGCTTTTCAAGCTCTGTTATAAACTGAGTGGCCTGAGTTGTTTCCGGTGCATAGGCAGCGATCACATATATTCGCTTCCCCTGATGGAGGTGAATGCATATGATGCATGCATCTAGCGTCAGAAATTTTCGCACATAACTATTATATATTACCTTTTGACTAATGCCCTTACGTATAGAGATTGCGACGCCCCCTCCTTGAGTGGAGTTGGGTCGGTCTGTTCTTACGATATTGTAATTACTGTTAGTCAATTTATGTTTCTGGTTAAGCTTAGTTTCGCGTTTTGCTAGCCATAAACACATCTAGACTTACGTCTTTAAGCAATTGGAATAAATTCTCTCTATGTTCGGTCCTAATTAGTGAATTTAAATTCACAGCTACTATCTAAAAGGGCCTCTCCGGCAGCGCGCCCTATACCTCTCAATTGCGCTAAGCCCGGCAAAACAGAGTAGATAATCGACCCTAGTCGCCTGCTCCCTGATCTGGTTTTGGAGGCCTGTCAACCGGCCTTGAATGGCCAGCAGAATGCCAATAATATCTGCCTGTGCCGCCGGCGCCTTAGGCACGGGGCTCGTTGGGCTACTTTTGGTGTAGGCTGTACCGTACTCCACCTTCCTGACGCCATTTGGGCTTAAGAAATTTGGGGGTGGACAGCTAACGGTATTTGCACCCCGTACCCTCCACACACTCTCAAAGATCGCTCACATCTCAACGAACGTGTCTATCAATGTCTGTTAGACGAAAATGACTAATTTGGCAATATGACACGGGGACTAAAATTCTGTATAGTACTATAGTACCGCTAAATTTCCGTATTATGCTACCCTGGTAGGTGGGATTTTCTTTGTGCAGTGAATAATCAGAATTCTCGAAGGATGCTGGCTTTAAATTTTGGGCGTTGAACGAATTTTCATTCCCGCCGAATTAATTGATTAATAAAAATAAAAGGAATTAACAGTGAACGAGAGCAAAACAAAATATATGCTGTCAACAAGAAAGGACACCCAACACCGGCGTCTCGGACAGAACGTCACTATAGACAGCTATAATTTTGAAGTGGTCAGAGACTTTGTATACCCGGGATCCGCTATAAGCTCAGCGAATGATACCAGTGCTGAGATCAAACGTAGAATTATTATTGCCAACCGCTGTTTCTTTGGGCTAAGAAGGCAATTGAGAAGCAAAGCCCTCTCTCGAGCAACTAAGCTGTCCATATATAACACGCTCATCATCCCAGTCCTGATGTATGGTGTAGAGACATGGACAATGTTAACGGTGGATGAGAACGCGTAAGGTTGTTTTGAGAGGAAAATTCTCCGGGTGATTTTTGGTCCCGTCTGCATAGATGGGGCATGGAGAAGACGATACAACAACGAACTATACTGGCTGTACAGCGATAACGACCTAGTCACAAAATTGAAAAGCCAACGACTGAGATGGCTGGGTCACCTAGAGCGAATGGACACCAATGCTCCGGCCCGGAAAGTCTTCGAATCCTGCCCCGTGGGACAGCGCAGCAGAGGTGGACAGCGTAAAAGGTGGAGCAGGCAAGTGGAAGAGGATCTCAACCAACTTGGAGCTGGAAACCGAGCCGACTGGAAGAAGCTTGTTGGTTGAGGCCCTGGTCCACCCCGGACTGTAGCGCCACCTTAAGTAAGTAAGTAAATTGTATAATTTTATACGTTAAGACAAATTACCTTTAAATGACGAAACTGGGCACTCCGCGTGCAAGGCTGATATACTATCAGATTCCATAATGGATTTAGCAAATTGCTAAAAGTTAAAGTAGATATTCCGTGATTTTAACCTTAGTTATATGTTAAAATCGTTTAAGATTAGCTCAATCATCTTTTTAGTTTAGGAAATTGCTAAAAGTGGCTTTAACATTTTACTAAATCGTTTAAAATTTTGCGCCATTAATTTTAAGAGTTATGGTTTAGCTTAGAGAGCCCGTAAAGCGCCATTAAGTAAGGTGTAAGGTATTGATAAGTAGGCTAGTTTTATGAATTTTTGTCTAGCGTTAAAATAGCTATAAGTTAATAATAAATAAATATGAATTAGAAAACAAAAATATATATATATAAATTAAATACGTGTTACCAAAATTATATTATGGATACATAAACTCACTCCTTGCATCCTGTTGAATTGGCCACTGCAATCGGAATTGTTGGGGATTATATTATTTCTTTTCTTTGTGCTGTGTTATAATATTTTTTGGAGTTATATGCATGTAAGGGTATACATACAAAAACGATATTCAAATTAATTACGTACGGTTTTCGAGATAATTAGATGAGATGAAAGACCTCTGTTACCAGCAACGCGGCAACCAACACACGGGAAAAACAACTTAACAATTTAAAATAATTACTGTACTATTACTTGAGTTTAACAAAAAAAAATTATTCAAATTAATATTATAGAATAAAAGAAATTAAATTTAGTTTTATCAGCTGGCGGTATTTTTTTAATTCATTTTTATTTAATATTTACTTATAACTTTCTTAAAGCTAGATAAAAATGTTTAAAATTAGCCTAATTATCAATAACTAATAACTAATTTACTGGCCCTTTACGGGCGCTCAGAACTAAACTATCTATAACTCTTAAGACTAATGACTTTCGACCTATAAACTATTTTAATTAAATGTAAGTATTTTATTTTTATTTAACCAAGAAAACTTAAAAAAAAAACTCAGTATAAACTCATTTTAATTTTTTACTTAAAAACTACTTAAAGATAAACTAAAAATAATTAAAACTAGATACAACTAACTTATACTAACTAAAAATAACACTAAACTACTTAAAATACCTAAATATACCCTAAACCACTTAAAACTACCTAAAAACTAGAACAGCCACAGCAGCATTTTTTCTTTCGTTTTCTAATTTTTTGTTGTTTATATATTGTATACGCATGCAGACACACAGCTACATGCAATCCACACATTCATATACATACATTTATGCATATACGTATGTACATACATATACAACACGCAGATACATGCACAACTGCCTCCACATACATACATATTTTTAGTTTTTTTTTGGCGCCACCCCGACTGTTCCCTATACCTTATTACGCTTAATATATGTAATTCGGCCAAGACATACATTCTTAACCGACCTTAGATATCAAACTGCTGTTCAGAGAGCCACCGGAACTGGTTTTCCTGTTTCGCCCTATCACTTCGGTCCCAATCGGACACAGTCCTACTGAACCGAAGGCGCTCTTCTCCACCTTGAGCTATGACGTCTCATTCATACAGGAGTCGCCTATCTACAATTTTCCGGCTGACGTGGTAGATGAGCGGAACCGCCATTATATCCTGTATCAGCTCTCTACTGTCTAAATAGAAAAATGCCTCTGGAGTGATGTAGCCACTTAACCGCGCACTCTCAAAATATTCGTAATTCGTTAATCACAAAAAATTAAGCTGTTTGTTGAGGACATCGCTCTTACAATGTGACCCCGAATTAACTTAAACAAAAAATTATCTTTTCTGTTTATGTTTGCTCGGTTGTATAGAACCTGGTTGGAATAATATCGTTTGTACTCCCACTCTGGTGTTCTGTGAAATCCAAGGCAACGTCTAAGACACTGCCTCTCAAACACCCGAATTTTTCCATTTGAGATGGGGCAACGTTGTGCCACACCGGGCATCCATAAGCAATCATTGGCCTGATAAGGGCCATGTAGCAAACCACCTTTACCCTGCTATCGAAACGGCTGCTATAAAACAATCGTCTTTTCAGGGCAAAGGCTCCCGTATCCCTGGCCAGAGCAGCACCAAAATGTCTGTCGAAATACAAGTACTGATCCAAGCAGATGCCAAGGTATTTACTACACTTTTACTCGCCAATGGATGTCCACGTGGCCCTAAGATCCCCAGCTGCACCAGTTCTTCTTCAGATCCCTTGAGGCGCTAGACAACGGAGTCCTAAACAGAATAGTTTCTGATTTCTGGAATTTGATTTTCAACTTCCAGTCATCACAAGATCGCTGAATCTTGTCGAAGTCACGCTGCAAAAGTATTTTGATGAACTCAATTGTTAGAGCTGTTCTGTACGCAATTAGATCGTCGGCATACGCAATTGCTTTAGTTTGACTACCTATCCGGTCGCTGGTGTAAATGCTGAAGAGAATCGGTGAGTTACCGGCGCCCCGCTGAAGACTATTTTTAACATTACAAATTGTGGTAGAAGTTAAATTGTTACTCTGGACAACAAACTTTCTACAATTTAGCATTTCATAAAGTATATACAATAGAGTTTTGAGCCCTATTTATAACATTTTCAAATACCTTGCTGATACTCGGAAGAAGACTTATCGACCGAAAATTCGCCGGATTGGAGTTGTCCTTTCCCTTTTAAGGGAGACGATGCACCACTGCTGTTTTTCAACGCACTGAGTAATATGCATTATTCAGCGCTTTGTTAAACAGTGTGGTATAAATATCAATTGCTTCCTGAGGCAGGTGTCGTAGTACAAGGTTAGATATACCAACGACTTCTGCTGATTTCAGGGAACTGGGCCCATTTCCCTTGGTGATTATGGCGTTTACCAAATGTTTATCTTTAAGCCCGGTAAAACCAAGGTTCTCAGATCACCACTGCGTTATATCGTTCCGGAGGGAAAAGTGGTGAACCATAGCTCTGCTCCTCAGGTCATTATTCGGGCGAATGCTAGCATTCACCTTGTACACTTGCTAGAAAGCAGCCCCACAGCCTCCACTTTCTCATGTGGATCTTCGATTATGAAGAGGTCATCATCCAAGACGGCGCCATCTAGCTTTATGCCTGTTGTAAGAAGTACGTCTCTGTTTTGTGTCGTCCTCTGGAGCTTAAGACACGCAAGGTCATTTTGATCTTTCCTTCTGAATATCTTATTCATTTGTGGCAACATACTCGGGGCGGTAGCGTTCACGGCATGAATTTTGTTGTCCCAAAACAAATTAGTGGACAGCCTTTAATTTTCTTTGATCAATTGGTTGATGGTTTTGATGGACAACTCCAGTGTGTACATGTCGGTTGCGTTACGTTCTTTGTATTTCGGTATTGTACTGTTCATTGTTCGTTAAATTGTTTCGCCCATTTGTTCTAAGAATCTGTCGATTTCAGTATTTGTAAGGTTCCTGTCATTTGGTGGGGATATACCATTCGAAAGTAATTCGCTCATTAAGACGTTGGAGAAGCGTGGCCAGCGCACCTTACTGTAACTGTGAGTATGTACACTGTACAGGTACAAACTCCTCCAACTTCAAAAGCTCGTTCGGAAGTTGTATTACGGCGGCGAGTCCATAGTGGTAACTGTCGTACTCGATCGTTCGTAAACAATTTCTTGGCCGTTGACCCACATTGTCCGTAATTGCTAGTCTTGCGTCTTTCAGCAATAGATCCAGAGAGGGCAGAGAGAAGTAATTCTTTCCGAGCTCAATCTAATCTTAAGCATTCAAAAAACTTTTCAAGCTCTGTTATAAACTGAGTGGGCTGAGTTGTTTCCGGTGCATAGGCAGCGATCACATATATTCGCTTCCCCTGTTGGAGATGAATGCATATGATGCATGCCTCTAGCGTCAGAAATGTTCGCACATCACTATTATATATTACCTTTTGACTAATGCCTTTACGTACAGAGATTGCGACGCCTTTATGTTTCTGGTTAAGCTAAGTTTCGCGTTTCTCTAGCCATAAACACATCTAGACTTAGGTCTTTAAGCAATTGGAATAAATTCGCTCTATGTTCGGTCCTTATCAGTGAATTTACATTCACAGCTACTATCTAAAAGGGCCTCTCCGGCAGCGCGCCCTTAACCTGTAAGTTCCGCTAAGGTCAGCAAAACAGAGCAGAGATAATCGACCCTAGTCGCCTGCTCCCTGATCTGGTTTTGGAGGCCTGTCAACCGGCCCTGAATGGCCAGCAGAATGCCCATAATATCCGCCTGTGCCGCCGGCGCCTTAGGGCTACTGGGCTACTTTTGGTGTAGGCTGTACCGTGCGCCCCCTTCCTAACGCCATTTGGGCGTAAGAAATTTGGGGGTTGACAGCTAACGGTATTTGCACCCTGTACCCTCCACACACTCTCAAAGATCGCCCACGTCTCAACGAACGTGTCTATCGATGTCTGTTTGACGAAAATGACTAATTTGGCAATATGACACGGGGACTAACATTCTGTATAGTACTATAGTACTGCTGAATTGCCGTATTATGCTACCCTGGTAGGTGGGATTTTCTTTCTGCAGTGAATTGTCAGAATTGCGGAAGGATGCTGGCATTAAATTTTGGGCGGTGAACGAATTTTCATTCCCGCCAAATTAATTAATTAAGAAAAATAAAAAGGAAAATTGTGAGTGCTGACACAGTCCAAAATTACACCTTTGAAATTCGCTATAAGTAGTTGTATAATTTTATACGTTAAGAAAAATTACATTTACATGACTTAGCTTTGTTTTTTTTGTATTGTTTTAAATCGATTTCTTCTTCTTTCGATCTTCAAATTTGATTTTATTCGCACAGGCTTTAAATTTTCAGTTGGGAGACTTTTTTCCGGTTTTCTTTGTTTAGCAGAAATATATAATTATGCATTGGAACAAAAGTGAACTTTCCGCTTTGAATACCAGTAAGGAAAAAAAAAGTTTTTTCTTAAAGTTAAATGCAATTTGCAATAAAACTGCACATTTGCCATTTTCTTTAAGAGTTCCTAGTTTCCAATACTCTACTGATCCCATACAGCATAGGAAATTTTATTCTCGCAAAAAACTCTTTAAATCGCGCCTCCTAAAAAGTTCTTCGATTAGTCTCTGAGATAATCTGCGATACCCTTAGTCTAAGCTCAACTTTGGACAGATTCCATAATTAGATCAAAATGAATAATCTATTACATTATTAAATTAGCTTTCGATTGTATTCCACCAAAGGTTTGACATTTCTCGCAAAGCAAGCATCTTAGTTATAATTATTCGATTGTTGTGCCGGCCGTCGCGAAAATTTTGTTTTATGTTTATGTGCAGATGCAAAAGAAAAATAATGTAAATATGTACATGCATGCAGGTGAGGTGCAGCAACAGACAACGACCGACGACACATAATTCGCTTCAGAATCAGAATTATGTGTCATTATTCCATACAGTTAATTAAAAGTAACGTCGTCAGCAATATGCGACCACAAAAATATTGATTAATATGAAGTAGCAATAAGAAGGCTAAGAAATGTTGAGTAATAAATAATAATAAGTTAAGAAAATATTGATTAATAAAATAATAATAAGTAGATTAAGAAAATATTGATTAATAAAATAAAAAATAAGTAGGTTAAGAAATAAATAGTTGATTAGGCAATAAGAAATAAGTTAAGAATTCTGTGTAAAGTTAAGGTATAAATAGACTAGTAAAATATAAATAAATTGTCTTTCCCAAGAACGAAAGAAGGCTTTTAAGTGGATTAGAACCGGATTTTTGCTCAGAACTATCCCAATGATTTTTCAGACGCAAACAACAAACTCAGATAACTATCCTAAGGATTTTTATCAACTAAAACAGTTTATTTTATTAATAATTCAAAATATAAAAATCAATACAACATTGAGTATCGCATCGACCTTCTTGAAACAGAAAGGCCATATTTTCGAAGTGGTGCCCATATGGATATATTGCTGAAAGATGCAGGACTAAGAATTACTGACACAGTGGGTCAACGGCCAAGAAATTGTTTACGAACGATTGAGCACGACAGTGACCACTGCGGCTTGGCCACATACAACTTTCGAAGGAGCTTATGGAGTTGGAGGAGTATGTGCCTGTGCATACTTACAATTATAGTAAGGTGCGCTGGCCACGCTTCTCCAACGCCTTATTGAGCGAATTACGTGCAAATGGTATATCACCTCCACCAAATGACAGGAACCTGGAAATACTAAAATCGGCAGATAGTTGGAACAAATAGACGAAACAATTCAACGAACAATGGACAAAACAATATTGAAATACAAAGAACGTAACGCAACCGACATGTACCATAACGCAATCATTGACGCACCTCACAGACATAAAAGTGGACTACTGACAAGACTAAAATGCTTGAACAGACGGTTTACTAACGACAGAAAATAGAAACGTATTTTTGATAGCAGGCATAGACCCAGGGGCCGCCGTCTTGGACGATGATCTTTATATAGTCGAAGATCCGCAGGAGAAGGTGGAGCCTGCTTTCCAGCAAGTGTAAAAGGCGAATGCTAGCATTAGCCCGAATGATGACATTTCGAACAGATCTCTGCTTCATTACACCTGGCTGCGGAACAATCTAACCGAATGGCGACGTGAGAACCTTGGTTTTACCTAGTTTAATGATGAAGATTTGGCAAACGCCATAATCGGCGAGCGAAATGGGCCCAGCCCTTGTTAACTTAGAAGACTGAGCTCCACCTCGTCTTGGATTCATTGGAGAAAAAGAAGTCAGCAGTAGTCGGTGGCATATCCAACGCTGCTTTCGAAATTTGCCTCAGGAAGCAGTTGCCATTTATACCACACTGTTTAACAACGCGCTGAATAATGCATATTATGCAGAGCGGTCGAAGACAGCTGTGGTGCATCCTCTCCCAAAAAAGAAAAAGGATAACTCCAATTGAGCGAATTTCCTGTCGATAAGTCTTCCTCCGAATTTCAGCAAAGTAGTTAAAAAAGTTATTAATAGGGCTCTGTTCAAGTGGGCGGAGGACAACAACATTATACCGGATAACCATTTCGGCTTTAAGGCGGGACATGACACAATTCATGCCGCACTAAACTGGTTTCTGATAACTAATGGAACAAAAATAAAAAGCAGTATACGGGTGCCTGTCTAGTTGATTTGGAGAAGGCCTTCGACACGGTATGGTAAGAAGGACTCTTTCTAAAGCTTATCAGACTAGGTATAAATAAACCGCTATTATATATGCTTTCTGCCATGCTAAATGGTAGAAAGTTTATTGTCAAGTGGCAATGTAACTTCTACCGCAATTTTTAATATTAAAAATGGATTTCAGCAGGGAGAGGTTAAATAGCGGATTCTACTCAGCATTTACATCAGCGAGCTAATAAGTAGTCTAACTCAGGCAATTGCGCACGCTGACGATATAATTGCGCACAGAACAGCTAACACAGTTGATGTAATCAAAATTCTTTTGCAGAGTGATTTCGACCAGATTCAGCGATATTATGATGACTGGAAGTTGAAAATCAACTTCCAGAAATCAGAAACTATTCTGTTTAGAACTCCGTTGTCTAGCACCTCAAGGGATCTGAGGAAGAACTGGTGCCAGCTGGTGATCCTAGGGTCAAGTGGACATCCACTGGCGAGTGAAAGTGTAGTAAAGTACCTTGGCATCTGGTTGGATCAGTACCTGTATTTCGACTGACATATAGATCCTGCTCTGGACAGAGCTAGTGGACCGAAGGGATAGGGTGAAGCAGGAGACCCAGTTCTGGTGGCTTTCTGAGCAACATATAAATGATATATAAAGTCGAATAATATTTAGTCTTGGCCGACTTAGATAGATTTAAGGTAATTAGTAAGAAGAACAGTCAGGGTGGCACTAAAAAAATTAAAAAATTTGTCTTGGTGGTGATCCATGTAGGTATATGTATGTGCGTATATATATATATATATATATATATATATGTGTGGGCATATGGCTGTATATGTGTCTGTATGCGGATACAAAACAAAACAAAACAAAATAAATAAAACAACAAAAATGCTGCTGTGGCTGTTCTAGTTTTTAAGTAGATTTAAGTAGTTCTAGGTATTCTTAGGTAACTTAAGTAGTTTAAGTTAATTTTAATTAGTATAAGTTAGTGATATCTAGTTTTAGTTATTTTTAGTCTAGCTTAAGTTAGTTTCTAAGTTAAAATTAAAAAAAAATTATATGATACTGTAAGGGTACTTGTTACAATTATACTTTATATTTTACTTTTACTTTGTTAAATACTTTAGTATTAATTATTTTTTTGTCATTAAATTAACAATAAAAAATCATTTTATTGAATAAACACAGAGAATAAGATTGTATTTATAAATTAATATTTTATAATTAATAAAAAACATCCTAACAACTTCAGAAGTGGGATTGTTTTGGAAAGCTTGAATATTAAGACATCAGTACGACTAATAATCGAATAAATATGAACAGAACCGAGTTGCGAAATTCGCTTGAAAAACACAAAATAGAGTTTTCATCAACTGCCACTTATACACAATTAAAAAAGCTGTATGGAGACAAACTTACTGAACTAGAGGAAGAGAATTTTGAAAATAGTAATAGAAATTCGTCAGAAAATCAGATTCTATCTCTTACAGCAGAAGAAGCTGAAATTAATATACACTTGAGAATACTAGAAAATCGTCAACGTTTGCAACAATTGTAACAAGGACTGGCTCTTAGTCTGAAAATTTTTCTTCTCCCAAAATTTGAAGATATTCAACATAACATCATGCCATTTGCTGGTGATGAAGCTTGTGATGCCCGTAAATGGATTGAAAATTTTGAGAGAGCTTGCGATTCGGTAAGTGGTGATGATATATTTCGCTTAAATTCAATTCGACGGTTGATGAAAACGGATTACGCTGCCGAAATTTTTCTTCGTGTGGATAATTCAGCAAATTATGCGGCATTTTGCAACAATTGTTTGTCAAACTTTGGACATTCATACTTTATTTCTGAACTAATCGATACTCTACGAAAAACAACTTTGCAGTCATCGAAGCTATCTGTAATGGGTTATATTCTTAAAATGCCAGAGTTGGCTGCACGTGCCAACATTGATGAAACACAAGTTATTCAATTCATAATTGCAGGTTTTCAAGATAATTCAGTAAACATTGCTGTATTGTATCCAGCTTGCAGTTTACAACATCTGAAGCAATTGTCTCATCAATATAGTAAATTGCGCTGCAAACGTGAAGCAAATGAAGCATTTAAATCTTCATCAACTACGAGGGTGTTTTCTACAAGTCCAACTTTTTCAAAACCAAATATTGAATGTTTCAAAACATATTGTTTCAATTGCTCAAATGTTGGACATTTTGCAAATTCATGTCCTTATCCCAAACGTGAAAAAGGTTCGTGTTTTCAATGTGGTTCCAAGGAGCATAATTTTAGAAATTGCCAGCAAAAATCTACTAACCGGGTGGTTCTTTTAGATGAATTCAAATCTAAGAACACTGAAATGGAGAAATAAAATATAACGATCCTATTTCCGAGTCAAATTATTTAAATGTTACCTTTTTGATTAATGGTTTTAGGCATAAGTGTAATACTTTCCTTTCACTTTTTGATTCTGGTAGTCCAATTCGTTTAATGAGGAAATCGGGTGTTCCAAATTATTAAACCAATCAATGGACTCAATATTCTGGTTTCAAAGGATTGGGACATTTTAAGTTATATTCTTTCGGAAAAATTAAAATTGAAATTTTCTTTCGCAATTTTAATAAACAAATTTATATTTTTGTTGTACCCGATTCGGTTATTCCATATCCCCTCTTATTGGGTCGAAACTTTTTGAATGCATTTAACATTAAATTGATGATAATTGATTTAACCTTAAACAAAATTCCAAAAAAAAATTTAAAATTTTAGATGATCCATATAAAAATGTAATAAAATTATCAAATAAAGTATTACATTGTCTGCATGATTCCACTGAGCTTGATAATTATAACTACACCATTCAGCATCGAAGTAGTCTGTTAATGGGTCATGTTGATGCTTTAAGCAGATACCCAGTAACATGCGTTCAAAGTCACAAAGACTTTAAACAAATGATTACAGTTGTTAATTCAGATGATGTAGATATGCAATTACAAATAACCCAAAATAGAGATGAAAATATAGTTAAATTACGAGAAAAGTTAGAAAAAGAAGAAGTTCCAAATTAAACAAGTACTAAAGAAGTATGTGTTTGGCTAGATAAGTATTTTGAATATTATAGTCGACCTCGTCAAATCATAAGTGATCATGGTTCTTGTTTTACATCGCTTGATTTTGAATCATATCTAATTGAAAATAACATTGTACATGTGAAAATAGCTATAGCATGACCTCAAAGTAATGGTCAAGCTGAGCGTGTCAATCGAGTTCTTAAGTCGATATTATCTAAAATTACGGAACCAATTCAACATTCGAATTGGTCGAAACATTTAACAAGAGTCGAATACGCTCTTAACAACTCTGTTCATTCCACAACTGGTGCTACAACTCGTCAATTATTATTTGGTGTAGAACAACGTGGTCGTGATGTTGATACTTTGTCAGAATATTTGGACAATAAACGAAATTTGTCTTCTTTTCATGATATAAGAACTTTACGACAAAAAGCTTCTGATAACATTGAATACCATCGGTCTAAAACTTCAGAATATCATGCTAACACACACAAGCCACCTACCTAATTTTCAGCAGGAGATTTGGTTATGATAAGAAATACAGATACAACAGCCGCTACTAACAAAAAGTTTATCCCCAAATTCCGTGGTCCATACAAAGTGCTTGTTCGATATCTAATAAGAGAATTTGAAAATTGTCAATTAATTTAAATTCCTAATGTTGGCATAACTGGCGCCTCACGAATACGTTTCTGGATTGATTGGCGGGATTCTCATATTTAAAAAAAATCTTTTTCAAAATTTTAATACATGTATTAATATTTTGTATTTAACTTCATGTAACCACGGTTTGTTCGAATTTTACTTCTATTATAAATATTTATTTTATTATTAATATTATTACTATTCATGATTTTGTTGTTCATGTTAATATTGTTATTATTATTGCTTTTTTTTCTGAAATGAGTTTCTTGACCGAGCCAATCAATATAGTCCGGATGGCCGAGTTGTAAGAGTACTTGTTTCAATTATACTTTATATTTTACTTTTGCTTCGTTAAATACTTTAGTATTTATTATTTGTTTGCCATTAAATTAATAATAAAAAATCATTCAATAATAATAAATACAGAGAATAAGATTGTTTTAAGAAATTAATATTTTATAATAAAAATAAAACATCCTAACAAGTTTTTTTTTCAAAAAGTTTTCTAGGTGAAATATAAAGTCGAAAGACATTCGTTTTAAGAGATATATTTTAGATTAGAGCGCCCGTAAAGGGCCAGTAAAATAGTTGTGAGTTATTGATAATTCGGCTAGTTTTATGAATTTATCTCTATGTTTAAGATGTTTATAAATTAATAATAAATAATAATGAATTAAAAAAAAACGAGAAGCAGAACTCTTAAAAACGGTGAAACTAAATCTGTGTTGAAGAGTGTAGCTTTTAATCAAAAAACTAAAACGGCAATGAAAAGGCCAACAAAGTTTTAAGTTGTTTGTCCCACTACTGTATTGTTTTTGCGCATATGATCACTGCTAGGATTTATGTAAGCAAACGAAATAAAATTTAATTGGGATTTGTTGTTTTGCCGTCGGTAAAAGAAAATGAAAAAATATAATTAAAATCTCCTTTGCGGTCGCTAAAGGTGGTTTGATTAAATTCCAAGTAGGTGTTTTTATAAATTTGAGTATTAAATCAAATTTAAATATTTGTAAATAGATGTGAATAGAGTTCAAGTGTAAACAAAAATGAATAAAAGTAAATTTGATAACATTTGCCAGCATACATTTTTTTTAAACTTAAAATAAGTGCATCTGTGCCCGTATTCGGACGTGGGTCGCGAAATCATTTAACCTGCCGGGCTGTTATTAATATCAGATAAGCTAAACAAAATAATATTTCAAATAAAAATCAATTTTTGTGTTTTTTTGTTGCAGAGTGCTTACGTCGCATCCTTGTCGTGAAATATTATGTTGGATTTACCAGCTCTAGTTTCCAGTTCGTACATGCAATTGCCTATGACTTTTGTATATCGAATCGCAATGCACATGCTATACTTGATAGATGTGCATGCCAATCATTCTGCTTTTTTGATATCGTGACTCTAAGCTTGCTCAGGACTCTTCTATTAACCCGTTCAGAATTGTTAGCCTGAGGTGAATACAATGCCGTTTGGACATGTTTCATGGTATAATTCGCTTAAAAGTTTTGAATTTCATGGGACATGAACTGAAGTCCATTATCGGTGTGGATTATTTCAGGGGTACCGAAAGTATTGAAAAAATGTATTGAAAATTTCAGTTAGGACAAAGCCTTTATGAAAACAAATTTTGTGAAATGGTCTAATACGATGAATACATACCCATTTCCACGTTTTGTCCGTGGATATGGTCTCAAGAAATCGATAAATAATCGTTGAATAGGTCTTTCAGATACAATTTTCTTGGCGATTGGTGAACGGAGAACTGCGTTGGGGCCTTTACTATCTTGAATGTTTCACAACTACTCACAAATGCCTTGATGCCTTTCACCAGTTTAGGCCAATAGTATTTCTCTTGTATTCGAGCGTAGGTCTTAGCGAAACCGCTATGACAACTCAACTTTGTGTTGTGGGACAATTCTATGTATTTGCGAGTGAGTGCTTCTGGTAACCATAGACGCCAAAGTGAATCCTCCTCGCTCACCTCACCCGTCCTGAACCTAACTCTTTTGCAGATAAATTTTCCCGATTGATTTGAATCGATGCTTTTTTTCAGTCGGGTATATTGCTTCGAATCGAACTCAACAGAGTCGAGATCAATCTCATTACAAATCACTGTCGAAGAAAACTCATTAAGTCCATTTCCCGCAACAGTTACCCACACTGACATCTCTTCTATCTCCGTACGGGATAGAGTATCTGGTACCACGTTGAGGGATCTCTTTCGATGTTCGATTGAAAAGTCATAACCTCGGAGCTCCAAGCTCCATCGAGCGAGTCTTCCACTTAGGTCCTTCATCGACATCAACAATTTAGGGCTGGAATGGTCCGTTATGACTTTGAAAGGCAATCCATCTACATAAGGCCTGAATTTACGAATACTCAGTACTGCAGCGAGGTATTTCCGTTCCGAAACCGTGTAGTTATTTTGGGCCTTGTTAAGCTTCTTCGACATGTACGCTAATGGTCTCTCGTTGTTGTTCTCATCCAACTGGAAAAGAACCCCACCTACTCTTTCTGAAAACGCATCGTACGGTGCGGAGGAAAGCGCAGTCTTCAGTCTCTTAAAACCCTCCAAGACCTCGGGTGTTAGCTGCTCAAATTACTTCTTTTTTTTTGACAATCTGTTAAGGGCGCTGGTGGATTAGAATAATTCTTAATAAATCGTCGATACCAACCAGTTAAACCTAAAAATCTCCCAACTTGGCTTAAGGTCGTGGGAACGGGAAAATTAAGCATTGCCTCTATTTTTTCAGGATTGGTTTTTGGGGTACCTTGGCCGACAATGTATCCAAGATACCTTATCTCCCGCAAGCAGAACTTGCTTTAATCAAGGTTAATCGTTAAGTTAGCCCTGCGAAGACATGCAGCCACTTTGTTAAGGATCCGAATATGCGAGTCAAAATCAGCCGTATATACGAATAGGTCATCCAATTAAAAAAAACATACTCATGAAGTGAACTTGCAACGACTTGATCCATGACCCTACTCATATTTTGACCAGCATGACATTGAACTCGTAGAGCGGTCTACCAGGCACTGCAAAAGCCGTCTTTTCTCGCCATATTTGCCAATAAGCATCTTTTAAGTCGATCCCAGAAATAAAATGCGTGTCTTTGATTCGACTGAGTAAACCCTCGATATGTGCCAACGGATACGCATCCTTAACGGTGACTGTGTTGACTTTTCGAAAATCCAGGCATAAACGAACTTTGCCCGGTTTTCTCCCCAATACTACAGGGCAACTCGAGCATGCGGTCCAACTCCTTGTAAACTTCCTCCTGTCGAACTGGAGACAATGGATAGTGCTGCGATTTGATTGGAACCGCGTTTCCCGTATCGATCGCATGACATCCGAAAGGTGTCTTACCCAGCCCTGGCAGGACAAAGTTAGGAAATAACTTTTTGGTATTTTCGAGTTGAAATTTTTGTTCAGATGTTAAATTCATTAGTTCAGCTTCATCCTTGAAATTTATCACTCATTCAGTGTATCCGACGTCGGCCTCGATCTCGCTTACTTGTGGCATGAGATTCAAGTCAAGCCAAAAATTCATCCCCAAATATAGTTCTCCTGTGAAGTTGGGAATCAAGTAAAAAGAAAGCTGCTTCGTAATACCATTGTACTTTTTCTCAATGTTGGAAAATCCTATGGAATCGTGAGGCTTACCGTCTGCAGTTCTTACAATGTTTTTATATGGCTATATTTGCACACCAATTCTTTTCACCAAATCCCATCACTCTCGTCCTAATACGGATATACAAGACCCACTGTCTAACAAGCCCAACACTGACAAATTGTTTAACAGGACATCAGTATACACTCTTCTATCTGTATTTGACGACATAATTGTTTCTACAACTTGTTTACGTAACATTTTTCGATTTCAAAACCGACGTGGGCAATTTTTTACGTGAGCGCTGGCAAAACATCTATTATTTCCGAAAATTCGAGAACGAACTTTATAATAATTTTGTTTTCGCTCATGAAAAGACTTAAGTGCATATATTTCAACAAGATGAGACTGAGGAGTAATAGAACTTATCGAATTCGACCGTTCCAAGATCTTAGTAGGAACGTCTTCACCAGCAACTCCTGATCAGGGGACTTGTTTCGGATTCTAATTTAGTGGGTTGCGTTTGCTCTGTGGAGGACCCACCCATATTTTCGTCCCTCGGCATGTTTCCCGAGTGCTTACCGCACTGAACCATAGGAACACCCTTCGCACCACACAGGAAACAAAATTAATTTCTTGCTTGGGATGGCCAAAAATGATACGCGTGACCCTTACATTCATTATTCCAACAAACATAGTTGGCCATTGAAACCGATTTTCGTCTTGCCACTATGGCGATTTCCACATCGTTTTGGTTAAGTTCTTGTGGATCTTCTTCGAGAGCTATCTCGTGCACCATTTTTTGAAAAGGAATTCGCTTCGCAAAGAACCTATCGGCTTCTCTGGCTTTAGTTCTCAGCTGCTCAAGGGTTTTTTCTTCAGGTGATAACAGTATTTCACCAATTTTGTATTTGGCTTTATCACGGATAACATCAACAATCTTTCGCTCATCGAAAGGTTCTTTTAAATAATCATTTAGAGAAACGATGGAACTATAAAAATGGTCAAAAGTTTCTTTGTCGCCTTGTTTTCCAGTGAGCAACCGCATGTAGATTTCTACGTCACTTTCTAATCGCCCACACTTTTTTCATTGCCATCTTAACGTCGATCCAAAACCATTTATTGGCTTTTCCAGTTTACAAAATGTGAAAATTTGCAGTTATCTTTTCATCGTTATAAGTCGAGAAGTTCTGCATCCTGTCAACTTTGAACAGAAAATCGTTAACATTTTCAGTACCGTCGAATTTAATATTCCATCTGTCTAATCTGCAGAACTCAGTAGCGCCAAAGATCGAAAATTGTTGGAAATTCTGTGTGCTGGTGTTGGTGGAAAAACTTCGAATGTAACCTTAACCGCACTGGCGCTAAAATGGATAGCTCTAGGAGCAGTATTTTGTGTCGCCGCCGGAATTTTTTATTTTCTTAAATTTCTCTATCACGTTATCCGTGATAACATCCATTTGCTGAGACATCCTAATCTGATTTTCCACCATACCCCTCTCAATTCTAGACACTAACTCTCCCATTGAATCATTTCATGGAGCGGTTATACGCACTTCAAGGCCTTCGCCATTTTGAACCCCATTTAGTTCGTTAGAAGACCTATTCTCGTTCGACATTATAAACGATGAGTTCGAAACTAAAGAACTCAAATTTTTGGAAAAGCTAAAGTTATTATCTAAATTCAATCGGTCGACTGTATTTCAAAATCTGCGATAAAATTCGTCGAATCTAACCACAGAATGTGCGTGAATAACGCTTAACTCGTCGTAGATTGAAATCCGACGCGTGTTAATTCCTCTTCAAAAACCCTCAATCTCAATCCTTTCGAAAGCAGATTGAGTATACCGAAAATTTAAAACTTATCTCGAATTCACCAAAGTGCACTCAAAAAACATAACAAAATTCGGAAAATAACCTGACTGAGCTTCCAACGCCAGCTGTGAATCCTAAAGAAAAGGTAAATTGTCCCAAAAAAAACTTAGCAAAATAATAACGGAAATAAAAGCTTCACTTTTGCGACACCAGAATTAAAACAATTAAATTCGTGTTCAAATCAAAAATCCTTGATTCCAGACCACCAAAAATCAACAACAAATTAAATGATGAAAATAATCAAAAAAATTATTCAAAATATGAAATAAAAAAAACTTTAAAAACAAAATAAAATGATTTCAAACCACTGGAATTATAAAGTTGTTCTCAAAATCTTCAAAGTAAATATTATTCTAAGCCTTTAGGGACGAGAATTCGGATTTTCGAAGAGTGGTTAATGAATAAATGAGAAGAAGCTGTAGTACTGCGAGCCAAAAAGAATAAACAAATCAAATTAAAACATGCTATTGAAACTAGTAAGTCTTGGTAAAAATTAAACTTTTGGTCGTTTGCAGGGCAACAACTGACAAATAAATTTTTTATCCGCGTAGGCATTTGAAAACGTAAAGAAAATACAAAAAAACTTGTAAAGGTCTCCGAAGACGTAAATCACATCATTGGTCTCTTTTAGGGTTAGTTTTAGGTATTAAAGTACGGGATTATGTATCCTGCTATTTGAGTACCTTTCATACCGATACTAAAAGACTCGAACTTTTTATCCCACCTTTGTTAATTGGTATGTATGTATTTAAATTGTTCCACCTTTCATGTGGCAACACCAAGTTCTCTCCACCCAGTAATCGGGACTCACAAGAAAGTTGAAGCCAAGATTAATCAAAGTAAATAAAAAAAAAGAATTTAGATTATTGCAAAATTTATGAAAAAAATAAATTTTTTGAAAACGAATAAAAAAATTGAATCGGCTCTAAAAATATCGATACACACGATCTCAAGATAGTGTGTAGCACGTTGGGTGCCATTTTGTAACGGACGGGCTTACATTTTGGTCCATGCAACCTTCCTGGTTGCATCCCTCGCCAGTTGCAACTCCTCTTTCTCATTCATTCCATCACTTCTCCTCTCCTGCTTTTCACCACCTTATTTGAAAACTAATCATTGATTATAAATTGTCACAAAAAATGTCTTCAAATGAAATTAAAAATTGTATTTTTCATTTTTTTATCTGATAATTTTATTGTTTAAAAAAATAGATTTTAAGGGAAAACTTAATTAAAATTCAAACAGTAAAAATTTATTTAGTTCAAGAAATTCATAGCAAAAATAATTAAATTCTCTACGTTGGCTACTCTGTTTTCAGACACAGAAAACTTTAATCGAACTGAATTAAAACGAATTGGATTTATTACAAATTTGTGAGTTTAAGATTCTTCTTGTTTTAAATATTTGCTCTTCAAACCCACCCGATCTATTCGCGTACTCTGCTTTACTTTCTTTTTCTTATATTGTATGCCGAAGTATTAGATAGATATATAAATATGTGTTACCAAAATTATGTTATAGGTACATAAACTCATCACCAGCTGCCTGTTGAAGTGGCCACTGCAACCAGACTTGTTGCGGAAGATATTGTTTCTTTTCTTTGTGCTGCGTAGCAATATTCCTTGGAGTTATATGTTAATGTATATATATCTATACGGAATATTACGCAAACGATATTCAAATTAATTACGTACGGTTTTCGAGATAATTAGATGAGATGAAAAATCTCTGTTGCCACTATTTTGGCGCCACCCGCCAGTTCCTTATACCAAATTTCCATAAATCTACGTAATTCGGCCAAGAGATCCACCAGAACTGGTTTTCTTGTTTCGCCCTATCCCCTCGGTCCGGATAGGACACAGTCCTATAGAATCGAAGGCGCTCTTCTCCCCTTAAGCGGTGACATCTCGACCGTACAGGAGTCAAAAAGAATTTTGATGTCCTTAACTGTATTAGCTGTTCTGTATGCAATAAGATTGTCGGTGTACGCAATTGAAATGAGCTAGATTTATTTATTTATTTTTTGTTTGATAACATTACTCAGTAAGATACAATATCTTATAAGCTAGAGCAAATATCAGTATAGCTGTAACGCATTACTATTAGTATATACTTTTATATTTTGCAAAAGAGACATTATTCTTTATATTTATAAGAAAACGCTACTTCGAACTTTTTTCAATTAAAATAATAATATATACAATTTCATCATAACAAAAAAAATAATAATAACTAAACAAAACAAAGCATACAATAAAATAATAAAATAATCATCATCATCATCATCATCAAAATAATCATCATAAGAAAATCATCATAGTCAAGACCATTACAGAGTCTCATAAAATTGCCTAAGAGTCTTTCCAAACTGTAGTATACAAGTTATCGTTCTTATAGACCGAGGGAGAGAATTCCACAGCCGAATGACACTAACAAAGAACTGGCGTTCAGATACCAGATATGAGAAGCGAATTGGACTAAGATTACACGATCTAATAGATAGTGGAAAATTGATTTCACTATATAAATATTCTGGTTTACGGGATTGTAGGATATTATGGAGCAGTGTTATTGAACGAGACTTTAGTAAGTTATCCAAAGTTATGCCATGCATAGATTTTGAGATGTGGGAAATGTGGTCATATCTTCTGGTCCCATACACATAACGTGCAATACTGTTGAACGCAACATTTAGCCTACGGTTGTGTTCATAGTCACAGTTACTGAAAACCTCACTACAGAAAAGCATAATAAAACGATCAAAGCCTTAGCTAAAATTAAACGAGTTTTCAAGGTGTGATATGATGAGAAGCCCAAAGCAAGCGAAGACCGCCATATACTTTGCCTAAGGTAAGTTCTATGTGTTTGTTCCAAGTAAGGGTTTTATTGAAAGTAAGACCAAGATTTTTTGCAGATTCCACGAACTCTATTTTTGTATTGTTAAGATAGATTGCCGGAAAACAGAAAGTGTCAGTGGAAGCCCTTAAAATCACTAAGCATTTTGATCATTAAATCATTTTTCCGAGCCCAGATTACAATTTTGTTCTGGTCCTCATTGATTTCATATACACCATTCTCAACCATACCAAGTGGAAAGCTGTTATATAATTGTACATCATCTGCACACATGTGCATGGAAGAGCTTAGCGAACAAGAAGAAAGATCATTAATATACATCGTAAATAGAAGAGAGCCTAATATACAAACTTGGGGAACACCGTTTTTTAAAGGAAGAAAAGTGGGCATTATATTACAACCAAAAACTGCTTGGGATCTATTCGTCAAATATGAAAGTATTAAGTTAGCTGACACAGATGAAAAGTGAAATTGATCTTTAAGTTTTCGACAAAGTATCTTAGGATTGACAGTGTCGAATGCGTTTGAAAAGTCTAAGAGAGTTAGAACGGTCACCCTATCAGCATCTGCAGCCTTTCTTATATCTTCTACAATCTTTATGAAGGCTGTTGTACAGCTGTGTTTGGGTTGAAAACCAGACTGAGTGGGACATATCATTTTCTTGTCATTCAGAAAAACCCGTATTTGATTATTTTTAAGCCTTTCCGATTTTCGATTTCTCGATTCTTTGGAACAGGTATGACCTTAGCATGTTTCCCAACTAAGGGGAAGGTACTGCTCATAAAAATAGAATTAAATATATGAGTTGTGTATACTCGTATCAGTACGTAGGGCTGTATGGCATTCAAAAAGACCGGATGTAAGCCATCAACTCCGACTGAGTTCGACTTAATAGATAAGATGCTCTCAAGAACACTAACCTCATCAACAGGAAAAAATGAAAACGAGAAGATTGATCACTTAAAGTGTCTTCATAAGTTATTTCTGAGTCACTTATACGATTTTCAAAATCTGAAGGGTTCATTGAAGTGAACTTTTGGTTAAGCTCCTCACAATCAAAGTGTATCAGTTTATTGTTAACCTGCTTTCCCACACCAATATCTTTAAGATTCTTCCAAAGTTTATTTTTGACAAGCAACGGGTCTAATTTTGGTGCATAGAAACGATATTTGGCTTCACGTATAACACATATCGCTCTGTTCCTTAAAACTTTATATACATTGTGCAGTGCATCAAGCCTAAATGTCTTCCACCGCTTATATGCTTGGTTACGTTCTCTTATTAAGGACTTAATGTTATTGTTAAACCAAGACTGATTTTTCTTTCGGCATATCTTAATAGTTAGAGGGACATGTGAATCATACAGACAGTTAATATTAGTTTGAAGAAATGATACTTGGTCATCCACAGATGGCATACCATATATCCGAAACCACTCAATAGAATTCAGATCAGTTTCTAACTGCTGAATATCAATGTTATTGAAATTTCTATAGCTGTAAGTAGAAGGTGCATACAAGGGAGAACATTCAAACGTTAAGTAAATTAAGTCGTGATGGGAGAAACCAGAAACGGAGAGTTGGTCATAAAGAAGTACTTTATTTCTGTGACTAACAAAAAACATATCAAGCAAGGCACTATTATGTTTGGTCAAATGGGTGGGTGTTGATGTATTTACCGGAAACAGGCTAAGTGATCCCATTATATCTGTGAGCTCAGAACTTCTAACGACATTATTATTAAAATCACCTGCAACAATGACGAATGGTGAAACAAACTATAACTCATCCAATACAGCAAAGAGAGGTGATAAATTAATATTATTATTAGGACGATACACTGTACCTACCAATATTTTATTATTGTTACTCTTTAATTCAACAAATAAGTATTCAACTTCACTACGTCGCTCAGAATTACGTATTAATTTACAATACAATTCTCTTCGAGTAAAAATGGCAACACCGCCACCAACACGACCATTCCTATCCCAGCGAAAAACATTGTATCCTTCCACACAACATACAGAAGATCTGGAAAACCATGTTTCACAAACACAGATAACATCAACTTTTGAACTTTCAAATAGATATCGAAATTCATCTAACTTTGGAGTTAAGCTCTGAGCATTGATATGGCAGATCTTCAATTCTGTTTGCTGTCCACCCAATACTCCTATCATAGAACGTGTACAATCATAAAAGCAATCGACTGTTGTCTCTCCAAAACGATTATTAGGATTAATCATTTAAAAACTTAAATGACAAGGACACACAATTGTCCAGCCGAAAATAAAAATAGAACATATAACTGCAAGACCAGTCTGGAAGACAGTGGGACAGGAAGAACATAGAGACGAATGTGATGATGTTTATGATGATGATGACTAATTTATAAGTATGAAAAAAAGTAACCAAGTTTAAGTTCATTTTTAAATAGAAGATTAATAAGTAATAAAAACAAAAACAAAATAATAATAATGGGAAAAGAAAAAAATAATTCTAGAAGGTAGTATAAAATAATACGTTATCAAAATAAGAAAAAGAGAAAATATTAGAATCAATTATATCAATGAAAAATTGTCAGTAGAAAGTTTTTTAGAAACAAAAATTGTAAAAGGAAAAAATAAAAAGAAAAAAAAAGAATAATAACGTTGTTTACAGTTTTCAGTGCTTATTTGGATTATCTTGCTCGACAGCTATTTCTGATGTCATCAAAGGTTTCATGGCAATTCCATTCAGATAGTCGGTGTTCTCTACTAAAAGAGCTATATCATTCCGGGTACTTCTGTACATAAACAAACCCTCTCATAGTAAATGCCGAGAACAATTTACCGTCTTTTTTCAGCTTCAATGCACTATGCAGAAGTGATCGATTTTTAGTTGTTAGACGTTCATGTATGTAAATAGAACTCTCGGAAGAATGTCCTGGGTCACGGACGCATAGTGTTTTTTTTGTTTTAGTTCGGTTTTTTGCAGATCGGTGGTGTAAATGCTGCATAGAATTGGCGAGTTAAGCCCTCGCTGCTGAAGACCATTTTTAATAATAAAAACTGCGGTAGAAGTTACATTGCCACTTTTGACAACAAACTTTCTACCATTTAGCATGTCATAAAGTATATATAATAGAAGTTGATTTATACCTAGTCTGGTAAGCTTTAGATAGAGACCTTCTAACCACGTGGCGTCGAAAGCCTTCTCCAAATAAACTAGACCGGCACCTGTAATGAGGCAATAGGATGAGGACCGGGGTGTCGCATGGGTAGGATATTGGGGTGTGGATGGGATGGGAAGTGGAAGGTAATGTGGCATGCTGGTAGAGCGCGGCTTAGATCGCCGGATATAGGGAAGATCTTGTACCTCCACTAGAGCTCACCTCGTCACAAAAAAATAACATCAGCCAATTTCTTTGGTCCACCCCCTTTCGGTTTGTTACCACTCAGACACTCTGTTGAAGATGTTTGAAACCGACGGCTTTCCCTCACCACTCCTGGAGCCGAAGCCATATTTTTCATCCGACGTCCCCAACGCATACCCCTGCTGTAGCTAACAATCCGTCCCGTTCATCCTTCAGCTGTCCTCCGCACATCTTTAGGTCTTATCACAGCCCATTAAAAGACGACGGGATGGCGTGCCTTACAAGGTTCATTTTATTGTAAAAAATCAAAAAATATAAAAACATACACACAACAAAATGAATTTAACAAATTCTTAAAATCTGCTACAGTTCGTAGCTAGGCCAAAAAAAAAAATAATTAAAATGATGGTAGTGGATGAAATTTCAATAAAAGTTATATGAATTTTTAAAAATAAGCAGAAAAATGTAAAATAAAACCTATATATAAACCATGAAACTTATAATTATACAAAATACATTTAACTTGATAAACAAAATAAGAACATAAGTGTACTTAATAGCGTGGACGTAGAGCGGCCGCTGTCGTCGGCGGGCCTTTGTGCCACACTCGGGCTGGGACGTCTTTAAGGTTTATGGCCGAAAGTGTTCCCCAATACCCTAAAGCGAAAACTCGACGGTTGATATTTGAGCCAAATTTAACCTAATCCAATATTTGACTCACGGACCTTACTCGGGAGCCTATTTAGAGAACGTTCTGTAGGCGGGTTGTAGAAATTAAGCCTACTTTTGTAGCAAAAATAGGTTTAAGCACACTAAAATAAAAACAACAACAACTCGGACGACACTATTCTCGACCGGTCGAGTTCGAGCTTCGACGATTCCGGCTCTCCACCCTGTTAGCTACCTCACAAAATTAAATTACTTATGAAACACAAAAAAATACTTTAAGAAGTTGAATTAAGTTTTAAAATGCCAACGCTCAAAATAAAATAACCGCTGGATGTAGCTGTTCGAACTGGATCAGTTCCTCAGTCTAGATAGGTTGGGGCGCGGGATAAATACTTGTAATCCACGATCGCTACAGGTTCCACAATTCGCATATGGATGTTATTTTAAAAGTATATAATAAGGGTTCGGGCACTCAATAATAGGTGGTTCGAACTTAGGGTAGTATGGCATATTAGGTTTAAATCGCAATGGCGATATAAAATTTACATATAGATTTTTTTACAAAAAAAATTGGTGGTACTTATCCTCTTCCTGATATTGATCGCCTAATCGTTGGTGATCGAAAATGCGTAAATTAGGGCCTTTTTGTCTCTTTGCCGGAATACCTCTTAAAACGGCTTTATAACCGAAAATTTTATTGACCTATGGCGGCATTGCCTTTGTCCTCGTCGATGTGCGCCAACTCTTCACCCAGAACCTTAAAAAAAACACAAGTTCTAAGTCGCGAGGAAAAAATCGACCGTCACTCGTAGCAACTTACCGACAAACTCTTTCCAATAATATTAACAAAATTCCAATGATGAAGAAAAATTCACAACCTCTCGTTCAGAAGAAACCTAACACTAAAAAAATTTAAGGCAACCGTCACCACATTTCGCACAAAAAAAAAGGATTTTAATTAATTAGCATTTAATTCGTTTTCCTTGTTCTTTTATTTTATTTTTGAAAACTCCCGCCAACCGAGGACACCACTTTTTCTTGGGAAACAAAAAGACTTTGTTCCCCTTCTCTACAATAAATAACCAACCAACCAATTTTCGAAACTATTCGGACAAAGCAAAACCACTATCCGTTGGTTAGGCAAGGTATATGAGCCCCATTTGGGGTTAGCAGCACCAGTGTGGAGGAGCTCTCTCTTTACGCCGCTCACCTCTCTTTCCAAAAATTATTCGTATATTTTTTCCCACAGTGAGTTTTACACCAAACGGTTATCTTGTATACGATCCAATTCAAAAATCGGCGGATAACCGCTGTACGATTTTGCTTTGCAACTTGTCATTCTCTGACAGTCCCAGTAAAATGACAAATCAAACAAATCAAATAATTATAAATGGTTGTGGTTTTACCAAAACAAAAAGTGGTTTCAATTTCTTTTCACTTCTCTCGGGTTTATTTTATTCGTCTGTTCTTCCAATTTGCAATTTTCACACAATAAACAGACAAATTCACATACTATCCCAATAGCTTTATACAATCCACTTGTCATTGCTCGTAATATAAGCCCCTGTGCGCTGTAAAATTCTCCAATAACCTGGCAACCGCACAATAGAGCGTCGAGTTAAGTTGAAACCAATAAGCCCAAATATCACCTGTAAAATATTTTTTTGCGGAGGATATTGTATTGATGCAACCACAGCCGCCGAGTGCTTACACACGTTTGACAAAAGCTTCCTGGGCAAGGATTTGGGGGGGGGGGGGGTGTAAGCAAATATGCACCAATTACGAAAATGTCTGCACCAGTCCCTTGGTACCCCTTTAAGAGCGGCAACAAGTGCTTCCCAAGGCCTGGTGGCAATTCCATCGTCAATACAAAACTTTCCTTCTGATCAGTGATCATCAAGGAACCTGATGTCAGCTGCAACCTCGAACGCATCAAGCACGGATATGTATTGCAGATGGTAGAGCTCGATATACCGCTGAAAGCGAACCAAGTATAGTCCATCCCGATGGGATTGATGCGCTCCCCCACGCTACATCACCAAAGGCAAGCCTGGTGGAGGAACCGGTAAGGAATAATCCTCCCCCTCACCAAACACCCACCAACTGTAAGTAAAAGTACCCTACCTTGAAGTTAACTTTATTGTGAACAAAGCGGTCGCCAAGAATTTACAAAAAAAAAGATTATTATCCCATCCACGATGCCTTGCTGCCAGCCCGCTCCGCGGCAGCGCGCAGCAGAGCCAATCCCGTCCGCAGCCAGGCAGAATCGCCTCGCTATCCTTGGGCTGCCGCAACAAACCTCCGCATTTGGGGGGGAGACTTAAGCATCCCAAAGACGGTGACCGGCGGCCCAAAAAAAATAGAAACGTGGGTAAGAAACCCATCCGAACACAGCCGGGCAATTTATAGCATTGTTTTAGTATTAATAAAGTACCTTTACTCCTACTACCTATCTTATTATTGCAACCAGACTTCTATTTTCGCTTTCGGTATTATTACGTTATGCTTATGCGTACTTCTACTAAAAGCTTACGAACTCTTTTATACATTCCAGAAGCACCAAGTATATTGTCGTTGACCTTAAATCATTTCTTTCAAAGTAACTATTTTCTCAAAGAAATTGGCTTGAATTAAATTGGATTCTGTGAGTGTACAGTGGACATTTGGAGATATATAGTATTTTGGCGTAATCATCACCACTAACCTACACAAAACAGACAACATTGATATCACATAGTTATGTAAGTTTTGACTGAACGTTAGGTAATTGCGCACTATATCTATTTTTGGTATTCAGAGATATTTGGCATTAGATTCTTGCAACGTTTTCATTTTTAAATTTAGGTAATGGAATGTTATACGTAATCAGGGTTCTTTTGCAAGAAACGACGTCTGTAGCGCGATTTTGGTTACTAGTTCGACCGACAATAACATTCCCTCCCAATACCTACGTATTTTAACTTGTGTAACATAATACAAAAAAAAACAAAAAAAAGAGAAACATTAATTTAATAACATAACCGACCCTGCACTGAACAAAAAAATATATAACTAAGGAGTAAGGAGAAAATAAGAAAGAACCCCAATAAACAACAACAAACTTGTGTAGGTAATAAAAGCGCTAGTCGTTTCAATGCAAGTGATAAACAGAAAAAAACCTGCATTAGGTTGGATCTGTTAATGTGGGCTCGGTGGCGTGATGCGAAGTGCGTTGGCTATACCACTGCGGACTCGCCGCCGTAATACAACTTCCGAACGAGCTTATGGAATTGGAGGAGTATGTACCTGTGCATACTTACAATTACAGTAAGGTGCGCTGGCCACGCTTCTCGAACTTCTTATTGAGCGAATTACGTTCAAATGATATATCCCCACTAAATGACAGGAACCTGACAAATACTGAAATTGACAGATACTTAGAACAAATGGACGAAATAATTCAACGAACAATGAATAGGACAATACCGAAATACAAAGAACGTAACGCAACTGACATGTACCGTAACGCGACAATTGATGCACTACACAGACAAAAAAGTGGCTTACTGACAAGACTAAAACGCTTGTACAGACGGTTTACTGACACACGAGATCTGGAGATAAGGACACTGAAGTCGTCCATAAAAAACATCAAACAATTGATCAAAGAAAATTATAGGTTGTCCATTAATTTGTTTTGGGACAACAAAATTCGGGCCGTGAACGCTACCGACCCGAGTATGTTCCCGCAAATTAATAAGATTTTCAGAAGAAAAGATCAAAACGACCTTCCGTGTCTTAAGCTCCAGAGGACGACACAAAACAGAGACGTACTCTTGACAGCGGGCATAGATCCAGATGACGCCGTCTTGGACGATGACCTCTTCATAATCGAAGATCCGCAGGAGAAGGTGGAGGCGGTGGGGGCTGTTTTTCAGCAAGTGTACAAGGTGAATGCTAGCATTCGCCCGAACCATGACCTGGAGAGCAGAGCTCTGGTTCACCACTTTTACCTGCGGAACGATATAACGCAGTGGCGATCTGAGAACCTTGGTTTTACCGGGTTTAATGATGAACATTTGGCAAACGCCATAATCGCCGAGCGAAATGGGACCAGTTCCCTGTTAATTTCGAAGATTGAGCTCCAGCTCATCTTTGATTCACTAAAGAAAAAGAAATCAGCAGGAGTCGATGGTATATCCAACGTTGTACTACGACATTTGCCTCAAGAAGCAGTTGACATATATACCACACTGTTTAACAACGCACTGAATAATGCATATTATCCAGTGCGGTGGAAGACAGCAGTGGTGCATCCTCTCCCTAAAAAGGGAAAGGACAATTCCAATCCGGCGAATCTCAGGTCGATAAGTCTTCTTCCGAGTATCAGCAAAGTATTTGAAAAGGTTATTAATAGAGCTCTGTTCAAGTGGGCGGAGGACAACAAAATCATACCGGATAATCAGTTCGGTTTTAAGACGGGACATGACACAATTCATGCCGCGTCTAAACTTGTTTCTGATGTCCAATGGAACAAATCTAAAAAGCAGTGTACGGGTGCCTGTCTGGTTGATTTGGAGAAGGCCTTCGACACCGTATGGTTAGAGGGTCTCTATCTAAAGCTCGCCAGACTTGGTATAAGTAAACCGCTTTGTACATGCTTTATGACATGCTAAATGGTAGAAAGTTTGTTGTCAAGAGTGGCAATGTAACTTCTACCACAGTTTTTAATATTAACAATGGTCTTCAGCAGGGAGCGGTTAACTCGCCAAGATTCAGCGATATTGTGATGACTGGAAGTTGAAAATCAACTTCCAGAAATCAGAAACTATTTTGTTTAGGACTCCGTTGTCTAGCGCCTCAAGGGATACGAGAAAGAACTGGCGCAAGCTGGTGATCGTAGGGCCACATGGACATCCACTGGCGAGTAAAAGTGTAGTAAAGTACCTTGGCATCTGGTTGGATCAGTACTTGTATTTCGACAGACATATAGGTGCTGCTCTGGCCAGGGCTAGGGGAGCCTTTGCCCTGACAAAACAATTGTTTTATAGCAGTCGTCTTGACAGCAGGGTGAAGGTGATTTGCTACATGGCCCTCATCAGGCCGATGATTGCCTATGGATGCCCGGTGTGGTTCAACGTTGCCCCATCTCAAATGGAAAAGATTCGGGTGTTTGAGAGGCAGTGTCTTCGACGTTGCCTTGGATTACACAGAACACCAGAGTCGGAGTACAAACGATATTATTCCAACCAGGTTCTATACAACGGAGCCAACATAAACAGAATAGATAATTTTTTGTTTAAGCTGATTCGGGGGCACGTTGCAAGAGCGATGTCCTCAACTAACAACTTAATTTTTGGGGCGTATTACCCAAATAACCAATATTTTGAGAGTGCGCGGTTAAGTGGCTACATCCCTCCCGAGGCATTCCTCTATTTAGACAGTCGAGGGCTGATACAGGATGGAGGGGCGGTTCCGCTCATCTACCACGTCAGCCGGAAAACTGTGGATAGGCGACTCCTGTATGGTCGAGACGTCATCGCTCAAGGTGGAGAAGAGCGCCTTCGGTTCAGTAGGACTGTGTCCGATCGGGACCGGAGGGATAGGGCGAAACAGGAGAACCAGTTCTGGTGGCTCTCTGAACAGCATCGTGATATTTAAAGTCGATGAAGATGGTATATCTTGGCCGACTTACATAGATTTAGGGAATTAGGTATAGGGAACAGTCGTGGTGGCACCAAAAAAAAAAAATTAAAAATATGTATGTATGCGGGGGCATGCGTGCATGTATCTGCGTGTCTGTACATGTATGTGCGTACGTATATGTACGTGCGTATGTACATGTATGGGTGGGTTGCATTTTTGTATGTGTCTGCATGCATATAAAAAATAAACAAAAAAAAATTTAAAAAACGAAAAAAATGCTGCTGTGGCTGTTCTAGTTTTTAAGTAGTTTTAAGTATTATTAGGTATTTTAAGTAGTGTAAGTTATTTTTAGTTAGTATAAGTTAGTTTTATTTAGTTTTAATTATTTTTAATATATATTTAGGTTTAGTTTATAAGTTAAAAAAAAAAAAAAAAAAAAAAAAAAAAATTATCAGATATCAAGTTTTTGTGAAATTTCCTTGAAATATAAAATAAAATAAGAAAAAATTTAGATTTAATTAAAATAGTTTTTAGGTCGAAAGACCTAAAAGTAAAAGTTTAATTTAGAGCGCCCGTAAAGGGCCAGTAAATTAGTTGTAAGTTATTGATAATTAGGCTAGTTTTAAACATTTTTGTCTAGCTTTAAGATAGTTATAAGTTAAAATGAAATAAAAATGAATTTAAAAAAAAAAAATAAAAAAAAAAAAATAAAATAAAAAAAAAAAAAAAAAGTGCGTTGGCTACTAAGCGGCTAGTCACGGTTCAATACACGATGAAGGCACAAGAAGTTTTTCAATTAAAATGAAATAGAAACCAGCACCACTAGAACAAACGAATCTGATGGTCGACCTTGGCAGTTCGTGAAATAGCTATAATTCCAACCAAAAATAATTGAGAACAAACTTGGTGGTAGCACACTCAAGTTGTTGTTGGGCATTCAAAGTTATCGAATGATACGAAAAATGGCTTTAAAAAGCAGGTATGTAATCATACAACAACTGAATATAATACAAATAAAAATGACCGCTGTCAAAATCTTTCACGTAAAAAAATCTTCCTCATATGAACAACAAAAATGTTGGCTTACAAACGAGTAAGCAGAAAATAAGAAAAAACCCGAATAAACAACAACAAACTTGTGTGACTAATAAAAGCGCCTGCCGTTTCAATGCAAGTGATAAACAGAAAAAAACCTGCATTAGGTTGGATCTGTTAATGTGGGCTCGGTGGCGTGATGCGAAGTGCGTTGGCTACTAAGCGGCTAGTCATGGTTCAATACACGATGAAGGTACAAGAAGTTTTTCAATTAAAATGAAAAAGTAGACCAGCACCACTAGAGCAAAGGAATATGATGATCGACCTTGGCAGGTCGTGAAATAGCTATAATTCCAGCCAAAAATAATTGAGAAAAAACTTGGTGGTAGCACATCCAAGTTGTTGTTGGGCATTCAAAGTCATCAAATGATACGAAAAGTTGCTTTAAAAAGCAAGTATGTAATCATACAAAAACTGAATATAATACAAATAAAAATGACCAGTGTCAAAAATTTTCACATAAAAAAATCTCCCTCCTTATATGAACTACAAAAATGTTGCCTTATAAACGAGTAAGGAGAAAATAAGAAAGAACCCGAATAAATAACAACAAACTTGTGTGGCTAATAAAAGCGCTAGTCGTTTCAATGCAATTCATAAACAGAAAAAAACCTGCATTAGGTTGGATCTGATCATGTGGGCTCGGTGGCATGATGCGAAGTGCGTTGGCTACTAAGCGGCTGGTCATGGTTTAATACACGATGAAGGCACAAGAAGTTTTTCAATTAAAATGAAAAAGTAAACCAGCACCACTAGAGCAAAGGAATCTGATGATCTACCTTGGCAAGTGGTGAAATAGCTATAATTCCAGCCAAAAATAGTTGAGAAAATACTTGGTGGTAGCACACTCAAGTTGTTGTTGGGCATTCAAAGTCATCAAATGATATGAAAAATGGCTTTAAAAAGCAAGTATGTAATCATACAAAAACTGAAAAAAAAATATAATTCAATTAATGAATTTACAATTCATACCTACATCAGACAAAATACAAAAAAAACATAAAATACAATACAAAAAAAATATAATTTATAATTAAAGTGGGATAAAACATTATAAATAAAATAAATTTATAAATAAAAGGACTATGTTACCCAATAACAAAAAAATCAGGAGCCAACACCAAGCGTACGTATGTAGATCATATAATAAAATTACATAAACAACTTTAATAACATTAAATTGATTATTTTTCACGAGATATTCTATCTCTATGAAGAATCACTACATAAATGGGCAAGGAATAAATAATTAAAATTAATATGACTAGATAAAAAAGGTAAAGCAATGATTAATCGGAATAAATACTAATTAAAAATAATAATCAACGACACTCCATATCAATAAATAAATTAAAAATTATTACGAATAAATAAATAAACTCTGATAAATAAATAAACTCTAATAAGTAAAACTAACAAATAAATAAATTAAATTAATTAATAAATAACCTAAAATAAAATAGCGGAGCAATGTCTTAAAACTCAATACTGTCCAAGTGTGCTCGAGAAAGCGTGTCCGGCACGACATTTAGTGTTCCTTTTCGGTGCTCTACGTCAAAGGCATAGACTTGTAACTCCAAACTCCATCTAGCTAGCCTCCCACTCAAATCCTTCATACTCATCAATTATTTTAGACTAGAGTGGTCGTTGATGACGGTAGAAGCCATACCCTCAACATAGGGCAGGAACTTTTTAACTGCCATTGGTGCAGTGGTTAAAACTCGTTTCAGCTCTTCAAATGCTGACACTGCTTCATCCGTCATTTTAAACCCTTCCTCTTTGTTTTTCAGCATATCCGTTAGAGGAGCATTCAGTCTGGAAAAATCTTTGACCTTGTTAAGCCAAGTAGCCGGCGGACTTGTCTGGTATTTCTAGGTATCGGAAAATTGACCACCGCTTCGACCTTGGCCAGATCCGTTTTTAACTTCCCACCACCAACGATAAAACCCAAATACTTAAACTCCTTGAAGCAAAAACGGGACTTTTTAAGGTTGATGGTGAGATTAGCATTCCTTAATTACTCAGCTACTTCGCTCAGCAAGGCGATATGTGTGGCAAAATCTGGAGCGATGATCAACAAATCATCTAAATACACGAAAACGTTGTCCCTGAGTCGTACAGGAATCACTCTATCCATTAAACGGCAAAGTCTTTGAGCAGCATAGCACAACCCAAATGGCATTACTTTAAACTGGTATAAGGATCCCCCTGGTACCGCAAACGCAGTTTTCTCTCTGCTCACCTTACCAAGCGGTATTTGTCAAAATGCTTCCTTAAAATCTATACTACTAATAAAGTAGGTGTTTGGTAACCGTCTGATGAGCCCGTCTTTAGTAGAAAGAGGGTTCGCGTCCTTTTTACTAAACGCCTTGACCTCACGTGAATACAGACAGATGCTATACTTAATAGTACCGTCTCCGGCTGGCTTCTTGATAAGCACGACAGGCGAGCACCAAGGACTTTCAGTCTCTTCTAACTATAACTCCGAGCTCAAGCATCCGATCTACTTCTTGATATAATAATGTTTGTACCACTGGCGAAACAGGGTCGCTGCTTAACAGGCTCCGCGTCTCCGGTATCGATGACATGTTCCATCAATGATGTTTTTATAAGGCCATGTCGATAATAATCGAGAAACTTCCGCCTATCCGTCTCTTATTCGGATCGTTGCGCTGGTGTTAATGAACAAGCTTCAAGTAGATCTGCTTTAATTTAAATTATTGTTACCTAAACACCTAAAATCACCCTAGAATTTTGTCTGAATAAAACTAAATTGCAGATTAACACAAAATAATTTTAAAACAATAACAAACTTGTAAACAACCAATGCTATTATATTTTTTTCTAAATCCTAAGTTAACGAACCAAACACAGACCAGAAATTAAAATAAAAAAAAGAAGTATGCCTTACAACTAAATCTTACTTAATTGTTCATAAAATCATAAATTCATACGAAAAACTTACGTTTTAATAAAAAAAAACTTAAGATAAAAAAACTGAATCTAAATTAATGTGCATTAGCCAACACCTAAAATCCCAAAAAAAAAGACTATGACTTAGTTACAAAAAAAAAATAAAACCTATTTACTATCAAATTACGATCAAAATCTTAATACAAACAAAATTATTACTTAACAACTTTTGCCTTACATCATATTTCTTTGCAATAATTCCTGACGATTCTAAATTATTAATAGTAAAAACTTTGATTGCTCTGCTATTACTAACGAACCAAATTATACCACTGTTCTCTATTGAGTGTTTTGTTTTTCATAGTATTGCGGGGGTGTTTTGGACAGTCTTGGACGGATGTCCTTTTGTTCTATTTCCGGACACGATACTACAACACGTTATTCAATCTGAATCATTTTGTCTCTGAGTGGTAGCTAATTCAATCATAACATATTTACCTTCCATTTACACTTCCGTTTACACTTCCATGCACACCTCTATTCGCGCTTACAATCAAACTTCCTTTCACACCTCCATACACCTTCTTTTCAGTCCACAATTTACTCTTACATTCACCGTTTATTCCCACCTCAACTCATACTTTTTTTCACACCTCTCTTCACTCTTTCATTCGCTCTTTAATTCATACCTACATTCCCACTAACATTCACATTTCCATTTACACTTCCTTTCACACTTATATTCACTGCTCCATTTGTACTTACGTTCACACTTTGTACCTTGATTGCAGCTTTCAAGATCGGAGTTCTCCGCCGCAATTGATCGGGCATTCTTAAGAGCTTACGTTTCCTTCCGACTCTGATCACCACAACCAACGTAAACTTTGACAAGACAACTAATCACATCCTCAACCAATTCAACTTCCCGTCGCAATTTTATAGGTACGTCAGAGACCTTCCTTTAAAAGACATATGGCAAGTCTCATTTGATTTCGGATGTGACTATAACATTTAGTGGCAATCTGTTTCTGGTTGTTGTCACTAAAGATCCCGGAACCAGGATCAGGTATGCGCCTGCTTTCCTGAAGAAGATTTGCAAGTTATTTCGACACCGCTTATGATAACCCCAGAAACTACCTAGACAGTTCTCGTAAACAAACAAACACACATAAAATCGCGCTCTTTTACGTCTGGGACCCCTTTTTAACGGGCCTAGACTTTGCTTTACGTTTGGGCGCCATTTGTAATAAGGCAATAGGATGAGGACCGGGGGTTTGTATAGGTAGGATATAGGGATGTGGATAGGATAGGAAGCGGAAGGGTCCGACTGGCTAGTGGAAGGTACTGTGGCATGCTGGTAGAGCTCAGCTTGGCTCGGCGGATATAAAGTGGGATCTTGTACCTCCACTAGACCTCCCTCGTCACAAAAAATAACACCGTGCCAATTTCTTTAGTTCAACCCGTTTCGGTTTGCTACCACTCAGATATTCGGTTGAAGATGTTTTAAACTGACGGCTTTCCCTCACCATTACTGGAGCCGGGATGTCGATTTTTCATCAGACTCTCCTCACGCTTACCCCTGCTGTAGTTACTAATCCGTTCCGTTCATCCATCGGCTGTCCTCCACACCCCCTAAAATATTAGAACCTTAAAATATCTTTAGGCATTATCACAGCCCATTAAAAGACGACGAGATGGCGTGGCTTACAAGGTTCATTTTATACCTTCCGTCAAACCAGATGGTATCCACAACAACCAATTGTGCTCAAATGGTATTACTTTTAACTTGTATACGGGTCTCCCCAGTACGGTCCCGCATACGCAGTTTTTCTCTACTCTCCTTCTCCAGCGATGTTTGCCAAAATGATTCCTTTAAATCTACACCACTTATAAAGTAGGTATTTGATAACCAGCTGATGAACCCGTCTATATGAGGAAGAGGGTTCGCGAACTTTTACTCAACGCATTGACCTTACGCGAATCCCGACAGAAGCGATACTTAATAGTACCGTCTGCGGCTGGCTTCTTGATAAGGACAACAGGCGAGCACCACTCTCACTCTCACTCTTTTCTATAACGCCGATCTCAAGCATCCGGTATACTTCTTGATATAGTAAGGCTTGTACCTCTGGCGAAACAGGGAAGTGTCGCTGCTTAACAGGCTCCCCATCTCCGGTATCGATGACATGTTCCATCAATGATGTTTTTCCAAGGCCATGTCGACCATAATCGAGAAACTTTCGCTTGACCGTCTCTAATTCGGATCGTTGCTCTGGTGTTAATGAATGAGCTTCAGGTAGATATGCTTCCCTCTATGGAACCGAAACAGAACTAACAATGTTCGTTGCAATGCCAAAAACCTTCCAAAAATCTACCCTAGGAACAATTCCTGTTCCAAGGTAGGTACTAGGTAAAAAATAATTATTTGCGTCACGTTTTTGTTATGGATGTTGCATGTCTGGGTTACCACAGGGGGTTAACTTCGGTGCCAGAAAAGAGGGCATGGCATGCTTGTAGTTAGCTCGGCTCAACTCGAAGGATGGGGTTTGGTTCTTACCCCTTTCCAAGCACCTCCCACTCAGCAAACAAAAAAAGGTTTCATGCCTGTTTGGGGATAGGAAAGAATGGAATACTATGATGGGTAAACGGATTAATGATTTGGATTTTAAAAATGAAGATGCATAAATCTAGTTATCTATGCGACTATTCGAGAGAAAGAACGGGGTTAGTTGATGATTCGTCAGGATACAAAAAAAGAACTATTCATATTCTACTTACTAACTAGTCTCCTATAACTAATAAAAATATATATGTGTATACATATCGATTTACATATATATTATATATATATTGAATATATATCTACATATGTATGTTTATGTAAGTATATCTAGTTTTGCGTTACCTTATCCTAACCTAACCCTAACTACGTTCATTTATGTTTTTGTCCAACAAAATCATCAACCACCCCGCCGTCCCTCCCAACCAGCAGTTCGCCGAGTCCACAGAGGACATTGCTCGATGTTATTGGCAAAAGTTGGCCAGCCCACCCTTGTATCAAATATATAACCAAATGTTACCTTCATGGCCGGATGTTAAGAAGACAACCCCTCATTAAACTTCCAATCACGATCTAGTCAAATGTCATCCTAATCGTCACAGGTAAGTAGAAGTCCTTCTAGCGACGTCTCGTTCGTCCAAGTCATCTACTTTCTTTGTCCATAACTCATCTACCTACTTTGCGGAAGGCCTAGCCAAGCCTCCATACACTTTTAGCGAATTAAATTTAATGTTTCATCTTAAAATTAAATTTTCAAAATACAATATATATTAACTTTATTCTTGCCATCTGCCATACAAGTTTGTGTTTGTAGAATTCACAGATCAAGTAAGGATAGATTATAAAAATTCAAATAAAAATTGCAAGTAAATCACAATTTAAAAAAAAATTATTTAAAAATGGGTAAAACAAATAACATCATCTAAGCCGTTTGTATTAATCAGCATAGATCCGCAGTTTATAAATTGTCGGCTTTTATAAATTGTCGGCTTTTATAAATTGTCGGCTTTTCATCGTCATCCCACGAAGTTCTGCCGGCAGAACGTTCCTGGTGACGGCAAGTTGAGGGGCTTTTAAATATTAGACATTGAAACTCGGTCTTATAATTATATCTACTTATGTATGTATATTCAAAATTCTTTGTTTAACCCTTTTATCCTTTTTTTTCGAAATCGCTTTTTTCTTTTTGATTAATTTACTGATTAAATGAGAAACTATTTAAATAAAATTAATCAAAAAAATGTATATATAAAAACAAAAGGTAATTAATGAAAATAATCGCAAAAAGGAGAAAAAAAATTAATTAAGTTGAAAGATAGACACTGTCCCAGAGATACTGATACCTTGACTTAGGGCTATCGACGACTTTCACTATTGGGTGGCTATTCTTCAAGTTCTTACTAGTCACCCTTTTCTTGGGCATCCGGGCGGACTTATTTAAAGAGTAAAACTGTTTATATAATTTTGTTTTGAATTTTCCAAAGAAGGATATACCAACACCCATTGTAGGTATTGCTGGGATAAAAAATGTGGCCGAATGGGAAATCAACAGATTTAAGATATATATATATGTACTTCATGTAAAACTCATCCTATTTGCAAAAACCAAATAGATATATATACACACGACCATGTATCTCAACACTACTAAGCCCTCAGAACTTGGATTGCCCATCACCATAGTCAGATCACTTTTGCTATCAGTAGTATCAGCTAGTATCATTCACCAAGTCCATACACCCTTTACCTAAAATGCTGACGCTGGCCCCACTGTCCAACAAACCCAGCATTAACCTACCCCTAATACCCTCCTTAGCATAGGGCCTAGGGTCGGTGACTACATCTTCTTAGATTCTTCTTAGTCTCTTTTCTAATTTGATAGCGGACTTTGGTTTTCAGGATTCTTTTACTTACTCCGTTATTAAATGGGTTAATAATTCCTTCCCTCGCTAACTCATATTCCTTTAATCTATTATGTAGTGGTAATATTTCGTTGTGCTTGCTTTGCTATCATCCTTTATTTCATTATTGCTACGTTTTAAAATTTTGATTTTAACTTCCCCAGAACGTTCTCTTACAAAACAGGTTCCTCACAGTCCAGAGGCAATCCATAAACGGGTGGCGTTGAACCCTACAATCCCAGCACGTCAGGTACCTGGTCCCCCAATCCACGAGAAGCCTTCGGCCTAGTCGCTGCATGCTGAAGTGCTGCGAGTTGTTCATCGCCGAACGGAACTTCCTCCTCATCCATCTTCAGCTCGTTAGCGACGTACCGAGTGGTTGGCCGTTGAAGCTTCACGGTCCCTGTCCGGAAACGCATATTCTGCATCCTTACACGCCCTTCGAAACTGGTCCATCGTATAGATTCCTTGAGGATATACCAACTGGCTCAACTTCCTATCTGCTTCTGGTACCGGTACCCTGAGCTGAGATATAAGCCGATTTGTCTCGCGTTCTGTCGGTCTATTGGTTATAATCGTCTAGTCGCTGGATCCAATTGACGACGTGGGTGCACCGGTATAGTTTCCCAGACAGGTGCTTCAGCCAATGCATCTAGCAAACCCAAACCTCGACAGCTCGTTTCATGAGGTACTGCTTGAGACACGCTATTAATGTTCGTTTTCGCCAGGTTTTTCCTCATTTCCAAATTCAGGGACTCGGACAGCTCATTCCTCAAAGCCGAAGTGTAGCGCTCCCACGCTTGACTTACGGCCACGTTAATCGCCGCTATTAGATCCGTCGATACTTTAGTGTTGTTTGTACCAGCCATTCCTTCAGGTGTCATACTAATAGTACGAGTATCCTTGCCGCCAGAGACGAGGAAACCGAGAGTAAGATTGTCACCTGGACCACTACTAACGGTTTGGAACCATTAGAATTTACCACTGGGTTGGATTGCGCCCCAGACGCTAGCGCTCCGGCAACGGTTAACGCGCTGAAAGCCGGTGATGTTAACGAGTCGGTTGAGCTTCCAGCCCAACTGAGTGACCTCGGTCAGGTGGAGGCACCGAAAACAAAGGAGGAATCGCGCTCGACCCCAGCGAAGGATACTCTTTCGGCTTTGAAGTTTTGTTGTTTTTATTGGTAGAATGTCTAAGAGGCATCTTTGAAATATTTAAGTTTGTTAGCTGTCAAGTGACGGTACGATGTCCCCTATACAGAGCGTTATAAAGTTCTTTATCTTTTTCAGAACTCATGCCCTGACGGAGCGATCTGGCACCACTAACGTTCTCACCTCTATCGACTTTGCTAAACTAAATCAAGGAAGTGCGGTTTGTATTATAAGTAGGAAGCAACCAAACACCTTTCTCCCCACATTGTACTAAATTTCCCCCTTTTTTCTAGGTGGAAGGTTAAATTTTTTCGTTGTGACTAATGTTTTTTTATTCCTTTTTAATGTATATTTTTTTGATATATACTAATATTTTTTTTAATTGACTCAAACGTTACGTACATAACTAAATCTTAATTAATGTTTAACCAAAAAACAAATTAACAAAAAAGAAAAAAACTCTGGCTTATTTAAGAAAACTAAATATAAATTTAATGCTAGTGAAACAAAAAAAACTGAATTGACAAGAAGCTTATACCTATCTATTATAAACTTAATAAAAAAAACATGAAAAGAAAAATAAATTAGACTACTAACACTGCTACAATCTATTTCTGTAATTCCTAGTTTTCACTATCGAGATAACATAGAAACAGAAATATCCAAAAACTATGGTTTATTTACAAAAAATCTAAATTATTTCTACTTCATTAAACTCTTAAAATCACTCTTAAACTATGCCTTAATTAATATAAATCTTACTTAATATTAATGTTACCAAAAAAAAAACAAAAATTAAACAAAAACTATTGGTTATTTACTAAAACTACAAATTTAAATTGTTGTTACTTGCACAAAACACATCAAATCACGCTAGAACTATGTCTTAATAAAACTAAATTGTAGATTAAAGCGAGTGATACCGAAAAAATATTTAATTGAAAAAAGCAACCCTATACCTCTCTAACATAAATTAAGACAAAAATGAATTTAAAAGTCAACGGCCTTGGCTCCGATGAAAGCATCGCTTCCCATAGATCAGCGAAATCAAGCATCGTTGCGGTCCTGGTCTCGTTGCCAGTGCTTCAGTGTCTCTACTTCGTAGATTTATCTACGGAGTAGTATAATATGTAATGTAATGTAATGTAATGAATTTAAAAACAATTACAAACTTGTAAACAACCAATGCTATTAAATTTTTTTCTAAATCCTAAATCTTAATTTTATGTTCATAAAATCATAAAATAACATCAAAAACTTATGTTCTAATAAAAAAAACTTAAGATAAAAGTCTGAATCTAAATTATTGTACATTACCCAACTCCCAAAATAAAAAAAAAAGACTATGACTTAATTACAAAAAAAACAAGCCTTTCAACTATCAAACTACGATCAAAATCTGAATACAAACAAAATTATTACTTAACCACTTTTGCCTTACTTCATATTTCTTTGTAATTATTTCTGACGATTCTAAATTATTAATAGTAAAAACTTTGATTACTCTGCTATAACTAACGAACTATTTTCTATTGAGTGTTTTGTTTTCCAACGGGTTGCGGGAGTGTGTTGGACAGTCTTGGACGGATATCTACAGCAGGGTATTCTATCTAAATCATTTTATCTCTGAGTGGTAACTAATTCAATCATAACACATTTACCTTCCATTTACTCTTCCATGCACACCTCAATTCACGCTTACAATCAAACTTCTTTTCACACCTCCATACACCTTCTATTCACTCCACCATTTACTCTTACATTCACCTTTTATTCGCACCTCAACTCAAACTGACATTCACACTTCTATTCACTCTTCCATTCGCCCTTTAATTCATACCTACATTCCCACTAACATTTATACTTGCATTTATACTTCCCTTCACACTTCTATTCACTGCTCCATTTGCACTTACATCTACACTTGGTACCCAGATTCCTGCTTTAAAATCGGAATTCTCCGTCGCAATTGATCGGACATTCTCAAGAGCTATCCCGATCAAGACATACGTTTCCTTCTGGCTCTGATCACCGCAGCCAACGTTCACTTTGACAAGACAACTAATCACATCCTGAATCAATTCGACTTCTTGTATCAATTTGATAGGTACGTCAAAGAACTTAATTTCAAAGACATAAGGGAAGTCTCATTTGATTTTGGATGTGATTATAAAATTTAGCGGTAATCTGTTTCTGGTTATTGTCACTGACGATCCCGGAACTACTCGCCGCATTTGATCAAGTATGCACCTGCTTTCCTGAACAAGACTTGCAAGTAATTCCGACCCCGCTCATGACAACCCCCAGAAAGTACCTAGACAGTTCACGTAAACAAACAAACACACAAAAAGCGAGCTCATTTGCGTCTTGGACCCCTTTTAACGGACCTAGAATGTGCTTTACGTTTGGGCGCCATTTGTAATGAGGCAATAGGATGAGGACCGGGGTGTCGTATGGGTAGGAAATAGGGATATGTATAGGACGGGAAGCGGAAGCGTCCGACTGGCTAGTGGAAAGTACTGTAGCATGCTGCTAGAGCGCGGCTTAGATCGCCGGATATAGGGGGGGATCTTGTACCTCCGCTAGACCTCACCTCGTCACAAAAAAATAACATCATGCCAATTTCTTTTGTTTAACCCCTTTCGGTTTGCTACCACTCAGACATTCGGTTGAATGTGTTTTAAACCGACGGCTTTCCTCGCCACTCCTGGAGCTGGGACGCGGATTTTTCATACGCTGCCTGATATTGATCGCCTTGTCGTTGGTGATCGAATTGCCGAAAATTAGGGCCTCTTTGCCTATTTGCCGGAATTCCTCTTAACACGGCTTTATAACCGAAAACTTTTTTGAACTATGGCTGCATTGACTTTGTCATCGTCGATGTCCGCCAACTCGTCACCCAGAACCTTAAAAAGACACTAGTTCTAAGTCGGGAGGCAAAAAATCGACCATCACTCGTAGCAACATAACCACAAACTCTTTCCAATAATATTTTGAAAAAGTGCAATGATGAAGAAAAATCCACAACCTTTCGTTAAAAAAAAAAACCTACAGCAACAATATTTAAGGCAACCGTCAGCACATTTCGCACAAAAAAAAATGAAAAAAGGATTTTAATTAATTACCACTTAATTCGTTTTCTTTGTTTTTTTATTTTCTTATTTATTTTATAAAACCACTTTCCGTTGGTTAGGTAAGCTATATGAGCCCCGTTTGGGGTTAGCAGCACCAGTTTTGGGGAGCTTTCTCTTTTAGTCACTCCCCCCTTTTTCCAAATATTTTTCTCAAATTTTTTTCCCACATTGTGTTCTTCCCCAAATCTCATAAACGGTGCATTTCGAAAATCAGCGGATAACGGCTGTACGATTTTACTTAGCAACTTTTGATTCTCTGACAGTCCCAGTAAAGTGACAGGCAAACCAAATAATAATAAATCGTTGTGGTTTTACCAAAACAAAAAGCGGTTTCAATTGTTTTCGCTTCTTTCGTGTTTAGTTTATTCCACTGTTCTTCCAATTTGCAATTTTTACACAATAAACAGACAAATTCACAAATTATCACAATAGCTCAATACAATCAACTTGCTGTTGCTCGTGATCTAGCCCTCTGTGCGCTGTGAAATGCTCCAATAACCTGCCAGCCACACAATGGAGAGTCGAGATAAATTGAAACCAACACACCCACATATCACCTGTAAAATCTTTTTGCGGAGGATATTTTATTGATGCCCCATAGTCGCCGAGTGTTTACACACGTTTTGCAAAAGTTTCCTAAGCAAACATTTGGTGGGGGGAAGCAAACATGAGCCACTTGCCAAAATGTGTGCACCAGTCCCTTGGTACACCTCCAAGAGCGGCAACAAGTCCTTTCCAAGGCCTGGTGGCAAGAAGGTGGCAATTACATCGTCAATACAAAATTTTCTTTCTGATCAATGATCGGCATGGAACCTGATATCACCTGCAACCTCGAACGCATCAAGCGCGGATGTGTATTGCAGATGGTAGAGCTTGATGTACCGCTGAAAGCGAAGCCGGTATAGGTCCATAACTCAGCGATTGATGCGCTTTCCCACTCTACATCACCAAGAGGCGAGACTGGTGGAACAACCGGAAAGAAATAATCCTTCCCACCAACCGTAAGTAAAAGAACCCTACCTTTAAGTTAACTTTGTTTTGAACAAAACGGTTACCAAGATTTTATGAAAAAAAGAGATTGTTATGCCATCCACGATGCCTTGCTGTCAGCCCGCCCAGCGGTAGCGCGCAGCAGTGCCAATCCCGTGCGCAACCAGGCAGGGTCGTCTCGCAATTCTCGGGCAGCCGTAACACCCCCTTACACAGCTTTTTAGTTTGTTTGCATTGGATATTAGAAAACAGTTTAGACGCGACATGGATTATGTCATGTCCCGCCTTAAAACCGAACTGATTATCCGGTATGATATTGGTGTCCTACGCCCACTTGAACAGAGCACTATTAATAATCTTTTCAAATACTTTGCTGATACTCGGAAGAAGACTTATCGACCGGAGATTCGCCGGACAGGAGTTGTCCTTTCCCTTTTTAGGGAAAGAATGCACCACAGCTGTCTTCCACCACACTGGATAATATGCATTGTTCAGCGCGGTGTTAAACAGTGTGGTATAAATGTCAACTGCTTCCTGTGGCAAATGTCGTAGGACAACGTTGGATACACCATCGACTGCCGCTGACTTCTCTTTCTTTAATGAATCGAAGATGAGCTGGAGCTCAGTCTTCGAAATTAACAGGGAACTAGGCCCATTTCGCTCGGCGATTATGCCCTTTGCCAAATCTTCATCATTAAACCCAGTAAAACCAAGGTTCTCAGATCGCCATTCGGTTATATCGTTCTGGAGCCATAAGTGATGAAGCCGAGCGCTGTTGTCCAGGTCATGATTCGGGCAATGTTAGCATTCACCTTGTACACTTGCTGGAAATCAGCCCCCACAGTTTCCACTTTCTCCTGTGGATCTTCGATTATATAGAAATCATCGTCCAATACGGCGTCCTCTGGGTCGATGCCTGCTATCAGATATACGTCTCTGTTCTCTGTCGTCATCTGGAGCTTAAGACACGGAAGATAGTTTTGATCGATTCTTCTAAAAATCTTCTTAATTTTTCTGAACATACTCTGGTCGCTAGAGTTAACGACCCGAATTTAAGTTTCACAGAAAAAATTAATAGACAACCTATAGTTTTATTTGATCAGTTAATGTTTTTGATCGACAATTTTAGTGTCCTAATCTCCACATCTCGTGTATCAGTAAACCGTCTGTACACGCGTTTTTGCCTTGTCAGTGGTACAGTTTTTTGTCTGTGAAGTGCGTCAATGGTCGCGTTACTGTACATGTCAGTTGCGTTCTATGTATTTCGGTATTGTCCTGTTCATTGTTCGTAGAAACGTTTCGTCCACTTGTTCCAAGTATCGGTCGATTTCAGTATTTGTCAGGTTCCTCTCATTTAGTGGTGATACGAGTATACCATTTGAACGTTATTCGCTCAATAAGGCATGGGAGAAGCGTGGCTAGAACACCTTACTGTAATTGCATGTATGCAGAGGTGCATACTCCTCCAACTCCATAAGCTCGTTCGGAAGTTCTATTACGGCGGCGAGTCCGTATCCAGTTTGCTGCGGGCAGAGAGTTGATCACGAAAGGGAAGATTCTGTTTCTGCCGCCTAGCTCTAACTGTGGCGAATGGCTTGACCCCTATAAAATCGAGATCGTCGCTCGGTTCTTGGCGGAACTCATTCAAGAGCACCTATGCAGAAATCTGTGCCCTTTAATTCGACCGTTTGCAACTTTTCGCTCTTAGGGGTGAAACTAATGAATTCAGTCGTGGAATCTTTTAGCGGTGCCTTTACTTTTGTGTACTGCTCCACTGTGAAGCAGTGGATAGCGTGTCTATTTTCCTCGACTTCTTTCTTTTCTGTTTTATGGCGGCCCTCTGGCTTATCTTTAAGCGCGAGTATAAGGGGCTCTAGATGCGCTTTGAGGCGGGTTATTTCCACCTCAATAGCTCCGATTTGCTCGAGCATTGGTTCCTCCTCATCATCTTCATCGGGTGACGCCTATGACGTGGATAGGTCTATCAAGGCATTGCTGTAGCCCGTGCTGAAGGGCCTTTCTCCACCCTCTGAGATATAATCAAAACCCTCACCCTTGCCTGAGGGTGACGTATTTAATTGATTCTCATATATTGCTTCTGACGTCACATCTCTATCCGGCAACTTTTTCAGTTCAGCTGGCAGCTTAGCTGAAGTGGTGGTGGATCTCCTCTTCACCAAATTTGGAGCACACTTGATTCTATTCCTTCTTTTGTTTAATACATCGGATGATGTTGTCGCTATTGGTACATCTGCTGATGTTGCCGTTATTGGTACATCGGCTGATGTTTTCGTTGTTAATGTTGTTGTTGTTGCTACAGCTGTATTTGAAACTGGAACATCTTTCGATGTCCCGGCAACTGCTGCTGTTGCTGGTGCGTTTTCCATTTTTGTTACTGGGACACCTTTCGATGACCTTGTGCTAAGACTCGTACTCCTTATTTGGTTTTCCCAATCTATAAGTCTTTCCACTTCACGATTATGAAAAAAAGGTTGAAGTATGCCCGGCTGGGACTTGAACTGGCGACCCTCTGCACTGCGGTCTTCCACTACCACTACTGCTCTACCGCACTAATTTAATTTTACTTGACTAAACTGGAACTTGATCACACACGGACTTAAGTTCAAATTACTGGGAAAGCCGTAAAAACATCTATGCACTTCCACAGTTTAAGATCGACTGTAGGAAATTCACTCCTCAATGAAAAATTCTGTGGTGAAATCCTATATGACGCAGTCATTTAAGAGAGAGAATATGCATTGATTTCACTCATGAAAGGTATTGCAGCCGGTCACCAGTTTTCCATTTTAGCATCATGTTGTGCTTAGCTCAAGTTAGAAGGTAGAGAATAGACAACAAAAAATAAGAACCTTTAATTAATGCACAATCGTTTTTCATATTCAATGCAAAACAGGACGCGAAGATTTCCTCCATAAAAATATTTTTGACCTGCTACAAAAAAATAAATGTTGGTGAAATGAAACCTTTTTTATGGGTTTCCCCTAGTTCGGTTCGCGCCACTAACTACCAACTGTTTTTGTCGAGCGTGATTTTTTTGTTCTAGAATGATTTCATTTATATTTTGTGATCATAGAGAACACTTACTTACTTTACTTTACTTTTGGTGGCGCTCACAGCCCAGGATGGGCTACGGCCTTAAACAACAAGCCCCTCCAGTCAGCTCTCACCCTAACCAGCCGCTTCCAGTTTCGCACACCAAGTGGTTTGAGGTCATTCTCCACTTATGTGCGCCACCTGTTATGGGTTCTCCCTCTGCTGCATACACCATCGGGGTAGCACTCGAAGACTCGTCGGACAGGTGCGTTGCTGTTCATACACTCAACGTGCGCCAGCCATCATAGACGTTGTATTTTAAGCTTTTTGACCAGGTCAACGTCGCTTTATAGCCCGAGTAGCTCGTCGTTGAATCTTCTCCTCCACACTCCTTCGATACACACCGGACAGAAAATCACACGAAGAATCTACCTCTCAAAGCACCCTAGCAGACTTTCATCCGATTTTTTCAATGTCCATGCTTCTGCCCCATAGACCAGGACCGGGATAATAAGGGTCTTGTGTAAGGTCTCCTTAGTTCTCTGAGAGATAGCCTTACTACTTAGATGCCTTCTTAGCCCGAAGAACCAGCGGTTGGCAAGAGTTATTGTTCGTTTGATCTATGCACTGATGACATTTTGCGAGGTTATAGTGGCGCCCAGGTAGACAAAGTCCTTGACAATTTCGAAGTTATATCTGTCCATCATGATACTTTGCCCGAGTCGATGATGTTGAGACTCCTTTCTCGATGACAGCATATACTTTGTCTTGTCCTCGTTAACCGCCAATCCCATTTTAGCCACACCTCGCTCGTTCTTCCGACAATGTCTATGCCATCTGCGTACGCAAGCAGTTGAACGGACTTTTGCTAAATTGTACCGCTGGTGCTGACATGTGCGTTGCGTACAACTGCTTCAAGAACGATGTTAAATAGGTTGCGCGATAACACGATGCCTTGCCTCAATTCTTTCTCAACATGAAAGGATTCAGTGGTGTTTTTACCGATTTTGATGGAGCAGCGAGATTTCTTCATCGTCATCCTGCACAATCGAACGAGTTTGGCAGAGATGCTGAGATGGGACAAGGCTCTGTATAATTCGTGCCTTTTCACGCTATCATACGCGACTTTAAAATCGATAAAGAGGTGGTGTGTCTCGATCTGGAATTCCTGTTTTTTTTTTAATCTGTCGGAGTGTGAACATTTGGTCTGCGGTTGACTTGCCTGGCCTACAACCACATGGATAGGGGCCAATCACGTCGTTGACAAAAGGTTTTAACCACACAGGCCACACAGGATAGCCGACAAGATTTTATAAGCGACGTTAAGGAGACTAATTCCTCTGTAGTTGGTGCATTTCAGAGCATCTCCTTTTTTGTGGATGGGGCACACTATACCGAAGTTCCATTCATCGGGCATACTTTCATCCGACCAAATTTTGCCGATTAGTTGGTGTATGCTCCTTACCAATTCATCTCCCGCTGATTTGAATAACTCGACTGGTAGACCATCCGTACCAGCAGCCTTGTGTGACTTAAGTTTGGATATCGCCAGCCGCACTTCAGTTAGGTCGGGTGGACGGAACTGTTGGATGGAACGTTCTGCCTACTAGCTGTATCTTGGCTGTCTTTGCGGTAAGCAATCTAGAAAAGTGTTCTTTCCAGATTCTCAGCACTGACTGTGTGTCTACTACAATATTCCCACTCTCATCTCGGCAGGCTTCCATCCTAGCTTTGTATTCTTGGGTGGATATTTCACCCTCTGATAAAATTTTCGAAAATCACCCCTGCCGCTACACCCCTCAATAGACTCAACTACCCGCTTCTCGTGCTCTCTCTTTTTCCTCCTGAGATGTCCGCGTTCCTCTTTTCATTTTAGCCGCTAGAGCTCCCGGGCCACTCTCTCTTCAGCTCTTGTTTGAGTCTCCAGCATTGCCTGGTAGGCCTCGTCCTTAGCCGCATGCGCCAACCGGCAGTCCTCATCGAAACGGCGGTTTCGTTGTGGTCGCCTAGTGAAACCCAGCACATCAGAGGCCGCACTCCTGATGGCTTGTTGACAGTGTTGACACTGGTCCTCTGCACTTGATGCTGGTGGTGAACATGCTGAGACATTAAGAGTTACGTGATCAGCAAACGTTCTGGAGGTCTCTTGCGACTTCAGCTTCTCGATATCGAACCTTTTTACAGCATCAACTCTGCGTTGGGGCGTCATGGTTATCTGCATACGTAGTCTAGCTACCACCAGGTAGTTATCCGAGTCACGTCTTCTGTATAAGGACAAGACTTTCCACGTGCAGATCCGAAATTCATTGTCCTTGTTTTGTTTGCTGGGGTCGTCAACTTTAAAGTCATCTATATCCGAGGCTTGTTTTTGTGTCAGAACCATGTGTTTTTAACGTGGTAGGGAAGTTACCCCGACGCACACCCCAGACCTGGACGACCAGACCATTAGTATACTCCAAGGGCAAAGAGCCGGATAAACCGCTCCTTATAGGCCTGGGCTACGAATCTATCGTGGTAGCCCATATAAGATATTCACTGAGTAGTTCAACCTAACTGGAACTGTAGACGCCACCGTTGATTCCATCTAGAGAATTCTTCCGCTGCCGCCTGGATAATGGAGAAGTGCCGTAGTGGAATCACTCCTCCCCCTTATAGAGAACAGACGTCAACAAATTTTCTAAGTGTTTTGTTGTGAAAAATAAAATATAATTGTATATGAATATAAACAACTAACAAATGAATGAATGCTTGATTTAAAATATTTAAATATTTTGCATGTAGTATACGTTTGTAAATACAGTAGGTACCCGACAGACATGTCATCTTTTTCTGTGACTAATTTAGTATAGGAATCTATATTTTCAAGCAAGAAAAATAACCCATGAATTCGAAAATTTCAATACCATAGCGATTCATATATTGTTTTTCTTTTACTAAATCATCACATCTCAAGCATCAGTTTGTTCACCAAGAAAATTAACTCAGGAATTTCATGATTCCTTCTAACCGGTGTTTTGTTACAAAACCTTCATCGAGAATGTGTGCACCTACTTACCTCCTCGGCTAAGCCCATGTTAAATTCATTATAGGGTTCCCCAGAAAATTCATTGGTGATACTTCTTTTCCTTGAGGAAAAAGCTAGTTTTTCAGTACCGATTTTTGATTATTTGGCACATCATGGTATCGCCGTATATATACATACATACATAACGATCGATGCTGCTTATCATGTTCAACCAGCGTATAGCCACTGTTTCAATACAAACTTAATTTCATGCGCCTTCATTAGTCATTTCATGTCAGGATGAGTATTCTGAGAGAATTTATTGCTAGTGGAATCGTCCATTAACTGAGTTGTTCTAAGTTAATAAGATATTGCGCATGCTCCTCTCCCTCTGATTCAAATTATTCAGAATTTTTAATACATACAAGAAATTCTTAGAATCGGAAGCAAAGAAGATAAAACAAAAAGAAATTGGTGTAAGTTTTGAAGCAGAGATACGTCATACCAACAACGGAAACTTCCGAACATTTTACCCCCATAAATCTTTTTTTTTACATTGTTGTATTTGTTAATTTGACTATCTAGCCATGAAGAGATGTGAAATCGAAAAACAAACAAAATTACTAGGGCTGTGTTAAGAAATTTAAAATTTGAAGGCAGAGACATACTTTATTTGTGGGAAAAATTTGTTTGCATTAAAAAAGTGGTACCTACTGTTACCAGAATTTTTTGTTCTGTGCTAGTTTACATAAAATATAAGTATTCTTCAAAACTAAAATTATTTTTGTTTTCGATATTTTCCTAATTTATTTATACTTGGGATTTTATGTGCTACAGTGAAACCCGCAGTTAAGCGGGGTTAAATGAATAATATACTAGCGGGACCCGGCGCGCGTTGCTACGCCCAAGAAAAAACATGTATTTTGTAATAAATCAACTCAATGGCGATGCTTTAAAAGGATATTATTTATAATGCTAACGTTGTACATCAATTCAATACAATAGTGTATACAACATTTTTTGTTTGATTGTGTGGTGTATGTATAAATAAATTTTTTGGGACTCCGGCTCTGCAACATGCTACGTATAATTGTCCATGTGAAAAGCACGGTTCCTCCAAATTCACATCACACACTTGAAGAGTTTGTCCTTGAGCTTTATTAATGGTCATAGCAAAGGATAAACGCACGGGAAATTGAAGACGTTTGAATTCAAATGGCATGTCCGTTGGTATTAATGGGATGCGCGGTATTAGTACAATTTCACCTTTTGCTTTGCCAGTGAGAATTGTTGCTTGAATTAAATGTGGCATTAATTTCTTCACTGAAAGTCTCGTCCCATTACAAAGTTTTGGTGCATTAAGATTTCGGAGAAATATAATCCATGAACCAACTTTCAAATTCAAATAATGCGGTGGCATGCCTGGTGGTTCCAAGGAATTTAAAAATTCGACCGGATAATTGACTGCGTCGTCATCATTCATAGCAGTATCAATAGATTTATACGTTTCCGAATCACCTGGCAATATTTCCTGGATGTGGAAATTGATTTCATTGACATTGATATTTTTTGGTGCTAAAATTGCACGTTCTCGTAACCAATCATGGTTATTGTAATTTTGTACAATATTTGGAAAAACTCGATCAATGATTTCTTGTTTTGATGATACAATTATGCAAAAATTATTCGGTAACGTGATAAGCCCATTTTGATCACTTGCAATCTTTCCATCGCCAATCTTCAGCAATTGCTTTGAAAACTCACGTGCCGATGAATCATTTTGAAGACGCACACGGATATTGGTCGCCAACGAAAGCCTTTGTACGTATGCCCACAAAAATGAACTTTTCAAACATGCATTAATTTCATCAACAGGTGTTGATCTCGGAACAACAGGCAACGTTTGACGGGAATAACCAGATAACAATATTAATGCCCCGCCAAACAGCTGTGAACTCCGTCTTAAATCTTGTAATGTTCGATTTAAGGCTTCCAAAGATTTCTGATAGGCCATTGGGCAATAAAATAATAGATGTTTGTTGCAAGACTTTAGCCATTCCAAAACTCCTTGAAATGTTGGTGTTTCAATTGCTTGCATGTTCAATGGCAATTTCAAGGCGGAATGTGCTGTGCGGCCGCCATCAATTAATGTAGCTGCAATACCGGAAGAAGCAAGTGCCAATGCGATTTTTTGTTCCGACCGAATTGTTGCCAGTATCAATGAAATCAAAAAAGTTTTTCCAGTGCCGCCAGGTGCATCCAAAAAATACAATCCACCAGTGTTATAATTGACAGCTTGCATCACCTCGTCATAAGCATGTTTTTGTTGATCATTTAACTGTGGCGTATACGTTTGTACGAATGCACGCAATTCATCACGATCGAATTGCTGTTCGCGTTGCAATTCTCGTTCAAATAAATCATGCATTGGACGATTTGGTGGAGTCAATCCTTATTGCACTAATGTATTATTTGCAATCGTAAGGCACAAATCTTCGATTATTATCAAGGCTTCATTATACATTTCCGATGTCAGCAGCAATGCAGGATCATTGAAGGATGTCGAAGTCGAATCAAAATGTCTTTAGCCATGAAATCTTTGTATTTATTCCACAATTTTAGTGGATTTGATGGGAAACATGTTGATATTATGATCGCAAATAACATACGAATTTGATTTGGTGGAGATGCAATTGATGCATCACGAAGCGTAGCATCCCAATGCGTATCATCTTCCAGCAAATGCAAGTGTTGACATGCTTCACGGTATGTGGCGCACAATTGACCATTGACAGTTCGTAAATGTTGGAATGATTGAGGTACATGTACGTTCACCAACAAAAGTCGCAAGTAAAAACATTCAAAATTAGCTGGACTAACTGTATAAATGCGTCCCAAAGCATCTGTTCGAAAACTACTAGGATAACCATCAACAGATGTGCCTTGTTCGCGACGCTGAAATTTTTTTGTTGATGCATTCCATGTGAAATAGTGAGGCACTTCCGAATATAGGAAAGTCCTGGCAAAATCATCCGTTTCACATAACTGAAAATAAGCTGTCTGCTGAGTTACTGGTGGCTCTACTACTCTTTGTTCGGCATTTGCAGCAGTGAAGTAAAGAAAATCAAATGTGTACGTACCAGTTGTTGGATTTATCATTGGTATGTTGATATGATAGCCATCGTCGCCTCTCCAAAACAAAATGGGGTATTGCAATGCATCATAACATCGATGGAGTTCTGAAATACGCCGTAATTGCTCATTTCTACGATACAAAACAATATCTCGTGGCCGAAACTGTTCACGAACTACAATAATGGCTACTTCACCAATCGTTGGTACATTGAATCGTCTGGCGTGCTCCCCAATTGGTGTTTTATCGGCTTTTATTTTGATTTTGTGGCCATCGGTGGGCATCCGGTCGAGTGCCACTTTAAACAATTCCACCAATTCATTGTGTTGATAAAAATTCATTCACGATTGATCTTCTCGTATGCGTCGAAATTGCACAGCGCTGATTTAATTCACGATTCTCATCACCAATAAAATATATTTGCAAAAATTGATGATCGCCATCTGGGAATGGTAGTAAAGACCCAGCTCTATGGTATATTTGACCTTGAATCTGTAACGTTCGAGATATATATATATAGACGACGGATTTGAATTTGTAAAAACATGGAACACAGGGACGGCACATGAATTAAATATGATATTGCTTATTCCATACGAAGAAATTAACTTAAACGACGGCGTCGGCATAAACCCATATCTTATTATATTTGTAGCTCCAAAATGAGTCCTTTGAAAGCATGAATTGTATTTTTGAATATTTAAGAGGAAATGCTTCGACGTTGGTGAATTGCCAAAAACCAATGAATGCAAAGTTCTGGCGGAAGTTCTAGCACGGGCAATTTGACTTTCCCACCAGCACAGCACATGCCAGGCGTTTCGTTTCTGAATTCAAATGCTTTGCAATGTATACATTCTATATTCATCTGGCCAATGTACGCATGCGTGCTGTAAGCAATGGTGGCATCGTAATTGAAAGCCGCGCGTTCCATTTGACGTATATCATAAGCGGACGTACGCCCACGACGGTTTCTGCGTACTTCACTATTAACCAAGTGAGTTCTCCGTCTGTGTCGTTGTGTTTCCATTTCATTTCGTCGAACACGATCTTCTTCACTTTGTGATCTTCGATTTAACGCTGTAAAATTTGATTGACGTGAACGTCTGCCAATGTTTGCTCGTCTTGAACGTGGCATTTTTTCAGTACAGTGTATTACTAATTGAATTATTTCAAGAAAAATATATACATATGAATGTGTGTGCGTGGAAATATGAATTCACATACACAAACTGGACATAACCTCAATTGTGCAAATAAAAAAAACATTCACCGGCAAATGCAATCCAATTGAACTTGTGAAAATGAAGCAACGCTTTTATATATATAAAAATGAAACATTAAAAATACAATTGAAAATATTTCAATCGATAAATACTACACTCTACGATTTATCGACTGGATTTTGGTACAGTGTATTAAAAAAGAAACACATGGTTAACACTCACCAAAAGTATGTCTGTTCGCAATGAGAGCACGATATAAAAGAACTCAAAGCACATAAGAGAACTGTCAACTGAATTCCAATGACAGCAAATTAATATTAACATAATGCACTTACAACTACATTTGACAACTGTGTACACATATACAGTCATACAGTACAACAGAAACGCGCATCAGCGGCTGTGTATTTGTTGTTGTTTTTCCCAAACAGGCATTTCGTATGAGAGGAAACATTACTCACATAAAATGTCATAACTCAGGAACTTCTGCACCGATTCTAAACAAACTTCACACATACCACCTCCTCATAAGTAGGAACAAACTGTAAAATTTGTGTGTCAATCGCTACGGCGGTTCTTGAGTTATAAGATTACCAAGGAAATGTAACTTCTTTTTATATATATAGATTTCACTTAAACGGGACTCGGATAACTGAAAAAATGTTTCAGTGTGGCAGACTTCGTGTTACGAAACAATTTTGACTACATATATATAGAACTTTAACAGCTGAAAAACAACCCGTGTTAAATGTTTGCCAATTGATTTTATAAACAAAATTTGTTTTATTTAAATAAATTAACAAGCAAATAATGTATTTTTAAACAAAACGAATTTGTAGCTATGTGTGCATGTATGTACAAATAAATGTTTACAAAATTACACATTGCACATAAGATAATACTCATACATTCTAATGTTCAACATTGGGAATCCTATTGTAAATACAAAACTCAACCAACTATCTTCTTTGAGTTCAGTTTCTTTAATTCACATACACATTTCGTGTTACAAAAACAAACATGTATGTATGGTAAGTAAATGGAACTTTCGAGGTTTTCCCTTTTATTTAAGACTTAGCATTCACATGTTTCATATGAATGGAAGTGGTAGAGGTGAACTGTCGAAAAAAATGAAACCATTCTGCACACGTTTTTTTTTCTATTTTTAATTTTTCACTTAACTGAGTTGTTTTCTATAGAAAAATAGAGAACTTGAAGAAATTTCTTTTCAGTTATGCGGGTTTTTCATTAAAGCGAGTTTTCAGTTAGTTAGTATATAAATGTATACGAACATATGTGAATGTTTTCAGATAAGCGGGTTTTTCACTTAAGCGGGGTTCACTGTATAAGGCAAATTATGTATTCGTAAAATAAAATCTAACACTCAAACATGACATTACGATCACAGAGAACACCAAAAAAGTGGATCATTCTGTCGACCTGTCCTCGAGTCCGCAGCCTAAACGGTTAGGTGGATTTGCTTAAAACTTGGTACGTATTGTTTTTTCGGTAATATGCCCACACATTTTTTTTCATTTTTCAAGACGACAAATAACAGTAGCTCCCATACATTTTTTTTGGGCCAAAAACAAAAATCTTATTTTTCTCAAAAACGGCTCCAACGTTTTTTATAAAAAAAATCAGTTCATTAATGAAGGGAAAGGGTACCTTTTGATGATTTTTTTTTAAGTGTAATTTTTGGTACCTCTAGTAGAACAATTTGTTTGGTTTTCGATTTTCTGGGATACGGTTAATTCGATTTTTAAACAGTACCTCTCACACAAATGTTAAAAAACCGTTAAGAAAAAAATCTATTTCTCGAAATCAGCTCCAAGAAATTTGTATGAAAAAATGTGTGTGTGTTCTTAAATTAGTACAGTCCACTTTCAGGTATACGAATATTTTTTGCGTACTTATTAATGGTAGTTCCATAGAACCACTTTTCAAGTTTTCGACTTTCTCAACATTGGATGAACCGACTAAAATTATTTTTTTTATACAAATGCTCCCTGAAATTGCTAAAAAAAAACGTTTTTTAATTTTTAAAAAATAAATAAAATTTATGATTTTTCAAAAACCAGTCACTGAAGTGTTTACAAATTTGAATTTGTACATTATGTCTTCAAAATGGCCTTTCAATTTTTTTTCCGAAAAATGTTTTTTATACATAAAATATTATTTTCTTAAGAAAATTTTTTTGATATATTTTTGTTCATCCACGAATTCAAATGGCATATTTGTTCTCCCTCAAACTATAACCACTAAGCACTATAAAAACATTTATTTTGTGTATTATCTATTTATTTATTTATTTCTACCTTATTTTATTTCCTTTTTACGTATTTTTGCATACGTCACTGAATACTACATAGAATGTAGGCCCTCATACATTTATGTATATGTACATGTGTCCTTAAAAATCACATGAATCTTATGTATGCATATTGCATTACTAACAACCTATCTACATCCCTCATTTTCATTATCATAAGTTAATATTTACATACCTATAGGTTCGATACATGTATGTACATAGGTACATATTTCTCTGCTAACTTACATAATTAAAATCCGTAACCTAGATTTAAATATACATTTGTAGGTAAGTACATATGTAACTATTCCTTGAATCATCTATTCGACAATTCATTAAACTAAGAATCAATGTAATCTTACTTACATCGGCTTAAAACCTGCACAGGATAACTGGACTACCTACCTCTAATAAGACTACTACTGAAGAAGTTACGTGAAATTTTTGGGAGAAACAACGTGCCAACAAAACGCACTATTTATCGTGCTTTTAAAATATTATGCGCCATAATCTCACATTCTCCAAAAGGATGTAAAGATTTGTGGCGGCTCTTACGATTTTCATTTTTTTTTTTGAAAATCCAGGATTTGATGGATAGAAAACTTTCTATGTAATGTTTCGCCATTTCAAAAATAAATGGAATTGTTGGTAAAAACGTATGATGTCAAAAGAAAAAAAAACTTAACTATATTCTTTTTTTCATTTTTTTTGGGTAACCTAAGAAAAAAATCTAATAAATTTATATTTATTTTTGAGTGGGAATTTTTGTTCTCATTTTCGATTCCATTCAAGAAGGGGGAAACAAATAACAAACATTATTTGTGTAACGTTTTCCCGTTAAAATGTTTTAACGCTCGATTCGAAATAATTGTCCTAAACAGCCTCAATTTTAACTTCATTAAAGTTGAAAGATACAAGAGCGAGTTCATACGATCCCGTCGTGCATTTTACTTATAACACGACATGATACGATACAATTTACAGGTTAACCGGAATCGCACCACCAGAAAGCGTTTACAATTTTCTTTTTTGATTTCGGTTTACAGCTGGGATAATTGTGATAAAATATAATACATGTTTATACACAAGAACCTGACTCAGTAGATACGCTTTAGTTTTTTTTGTGAAGAGAACAAGTAGATAGAGCTATGTAAATAATTCACAAAAATATCCCCTCGAATTTCGTATGTGCACATTTTTTCTTTTTATTTCTTATAACATTTGATCATAAAACGAACTATTACATAGTTTATTATATCAGAACTGTAAAGCATAAAATGAAACTTCTAATTTGAATTTCATAAATTGTTAGGAGCCAGGATCCCACGGAGGATTGCTTCGATGCATGGGAAATGGCATTGGCACGCTTGTCGTTGCACGGCTCAGCTCGTCGCGTGGGGCGGTTCTTGCCATTCCACCGTGCACTTTCCTGCTCGACTAAACATTATTTGTTATCGTGCCTAAGGTTTACTAGATGAAAAAAAACCACACAAATTCAAGAACTCTGACGATATCTAAGAAATTGAAAGCTTGGTGCTTCGAACTTAAAAAAAATTTAAAGTTAAATCAAAAATAAATGTACCTAAAGAAACTAACCTATCTAAACTATTACCTTCACCAAAAAAAAAATTTTAAAAAAGGACTAAAGAAATTTAGTGAATGTAATAAAAAAATCATTTAAAAAAAATAGTAAAAAGAAATAGAATAAAGGAAAAACAAAATTGAGTATAAAAAAGAAGAAAAAAAATGAAAAGAAAAATAACAAAAAATGTAAATGTATAAAAAAAAACAAATAAATCATAAGCTAAACCCTACACCAAAGGAAAATTGTCTTTAGCACCTCACTTTTTCTCTTTTAGATACCGTCACACCGAACTACCAACGCTGGTCTGGTGTTAGTGACGAAGGTCTGGCCAACCCACACAAGTACCTTAAAGATACAACCTTCGCTATTTCCTTGGCCATGTATTGCGGAAATAGCCCCTAAGTTGACCAACAAGTCACATCCTAGTCCGTATCGTGAATTGTCAGTCACGTCCTCTTACCCATTAGAAAATATCAGGACGGCTTTACCAAGCCTCCACACACCATTAACTATGAAAATAGAATACCATTCTTGTTTCTTTATAAAATAATTCAAATTATAATTTTATTGACTATGAAATTCATTTAGATTTAATAAAAATCAAATTAAGAAAATTGTGCTCTCCAATTGCCAATCAATTTTGCCGTAAAAAAAATATATTAAAATCCGATTATATCAATTGAATGTATAAAAAAAAAGGTATATTGATATTAAAAATTTCCTTGGAAGAGATCTTTTGCTATATAAAAAAAAAAAGTGGGTACTCACGGTTGTTCTTATCCCTCGACGTACCGCCTGCAGCACGGCGAAGAACTGGTGCTGGATATTTTATTTTTAGTGCCCTTGTTTTTGTTGATGTCTTTCTTGTTGTTCGTTTTGTGCATATAAAAAAAAACTCTTCCCGAATACAAACAAAACAGAGACTGAATAAAAAAATTTTACAATTAACTTTAATTTTAAATATGAATAAAAAAAAATATTAAAATTTTTCCTTAACTTCACTTTTCCGCTGTTTTTTTTTTCCTGGCCCTGCCTCTCTGTTAAGCAAAGCACCCTTTTTATGCACAGATACTTTGTTTGTCCTTATATGATATATATATATACGTATATGTACTATATGTATAGTATTCAGTAGGACTTCGGCATTTGTGTCTCAAAAAACTATTTCCCTTGTTTCTTTACTGAAAGGAATGTTTTCATCTCTAAAGAATGCCTTGGTAAAGATGAAGGTATGTACACCAAAATAATGTCAATAATTAGGCAGAGGCTTAGGCTCCTACAGTTACAAATCTAGCCTTAGCCTAGTAAACGAAGAAATCACACATCAGACATATCGGGTTTGGTTTTCAATGTTAGTTACATACCTCTGCTACTGGGTTGAATATCTTCACGAAGGTTCTTTGAATTCTTCTTTCAAAATGGTTCCTACTCGGAAGAACCATCCCCAAATCTATATTCTATATAATATATATATATGTATATATGTTAGAAACCTTTTTTTTTTCTTTACAGTGTAATTTTAGTTGAATGTATTTGGTTCTATTTATTTTTCCTTACTTTCTTATTTAAAAAAAAGGAATTTCTTACTTAAGTAAGACAAAGTTAAAATTTAAACAAATTAAGTTTAAAAATTTCAATAAGAATGAAAGAAAAATGACCGTTAAAACTTCTTAATTATACGATTTCAAATCAAACAATGACCATATAATCCTTGAAGCTAATTCCTAGTCATTCTCCTATTAACTAAGTAAATAGTTATCACTTTACCTAAGCGAGACAACTATTTTTAAAGTTAATCACCCCTTCACCAACGTCCATGAAATTGCACACACACATATACACTAATAATCTATCTATCCCAGTCTTAATTCTCTTCAACTATTCTAACTTAACTAATTCTAATTTAATTCTATTATTTATTCTAGCTAATCAGCAAAATCCTATTATCTATCTATGAACTAACAAAACTATCTTTGCCTACCAAAATTTCCCTTTTAACAAAATTCCTTTAAGGAGGCTTTACATGCATCTTCATCTTCATCTGCATTGACATCTGCAAAAAAAAAGGAAACAAAATAAAAAATTCATACTTGTGCGATAGAGAGCGAAAACCAAAATGGAGATCATCTTCATGTATAAAGATTATAGGAAGTACGAACCTGAAGATTGCAGATTATAGTGAAGATGAACATGTTCATCTTCATTATAGCATTTTCATCTGCACCATAATTTGTTCCGTTCAGATAACGAATTTTCAATTTTTTTTTACCATTTCACCTCAGTTTGCTTAAAAAAAGCGAAAATTTTCTTCTCAAGACTACATACCTGAACGCTAAGAACATGTGATTGTGAGATGTGTCAAGAAAGTTATAGCAGAGTTCGAGTAAGTTATTAGTGTGTACCCTGTCTTACTTTTATGTTTGTTTTTTATAATTGGCCCGATCTACTTTTCTTCAAGTCTGCAGATGCAGATCCATGTAAAGCCGCCTTTAAACTCATTAGTACTGTCTTCGACTCAAACCATACAAAGTTCACCAAAGTTCATTAAAGTACATCCACTGGATGAACTAAACTGTCATAAAGTTTTCTGCGCATGCGCTACTAGAAAGTTGTCTGCCCCCTTTTCCCTTAGGTGAAAAGAGACAAAGCTACCTTCGCATGCGCTGAAGAAACCAGGTAGCTATGATAACAACAAAATTAACAAACATATAATGTCAGAATGTAAACAAGACGATCATGGATGGAACAAAAATCTGTTGGTGAGTATTACTTGTGAAATTTACATCAATTGTAAAGCATTTAATTACTATTTTTTTCCTATTATTTTATTTCCAGATTATCCCGAACATGCATATTTGTATTTGAGGTAAGTGTAGCGTGTGTGAAGTATCGAATTTGTATTGCCAAAATCGGGTGTGAAAGCATACGAGTTTTGGAAAATAAATTACATATGTACATACAACGTGCGGTAGTTATGTAATTTATTCTGTTTTATACAATTTTGATTTACTAATGAAATCTTTCTTTTCCGGTTATTTGGAATAAAGAATACCAAATAAATACCACATCAGCAAAAACAAAAAACATACAAAAATCAACAGAAGGAAAACCTTCGTCGAGGGATGACGATGTGGGCGGTCGGTGTCGCGCCGATGCGCGGCCGCGCTTACTGGGTAGGCACTATTGGTATGTTGGCCCACGTAACAGGCTCGATGGAAGTAGCTGAGTGGTCGTGAGGCCACTTAAATCGTAAAAGAAAATCAAATGTGGGCATATTGGTAATTCAAATTATGTTGACTAAATTTGTGTTGCCGTTGGATTATTTGGAAATTATTGCCATTATTATCAGGTATTCGATTACACTGTAAACAATCTCACTTTGTTATATACTAAACAAAATTAAAGAATATTTTTATACTATCTACCACTATATCAGGTACTTTTACTAACTTTATGTAAGTCTCATAGGTAAAAAAATCTGGTACTATTCTTAAAACTAACTATTATCGATACTATTCGGTACAATATCTTACTAGCTAAAAAAAAATCAGGTACTTCAGCTTAATAACTAATATCACAGACCATTATAATGACCTAAAAAAAAAAAATAGGTACATAATTCGACTAAACTAAAACTAATATTGAACGTAAACCTTACTAATTAATATCACAGCTAGACTTTAAAATAAACTATATTTCAAAGCTGAGGTATTTCGACTCAAAAAAAAAATCACAGAATAGCTCAGGTACTGGAACTTAGAAGCTAATATCACAGGTGCAACCTATAACTATGTTCTAATAAAATCTTTGGCTATAAAAAGGACTAAAACTTAAAAAAATATCACAGATAAAAAATGTAAATATAAATGCTCTAAAATAAACTATATAATAAAAATAAAATCTATAAATAAATAAATAACTCTGTAAGTACCTAAACTATGTTAAAAAAAACTATGAACAAAACTGACTATAATAAATTATTATATATAAATAGAACAAACTGAAGTACCGTAACCTAATATCACAGTCAAAGCAACATCATCTGAGTGCGTCATTAAGATATCGTTTGCCTTAAACATGCAGGTCTTTTGCATGGTAAATGCCAACTTTTTTGCCTTGCCAATTTCCTATTTCATATACCGAATTACTTACAGCTTTTAATATAATCGATTTTATGAATTTCGGTCCAAGTTTCGCGTTATAATTTTCATCTTTATTACTTTGTTTAAAGTTTCTTCGGTAAACTATTTGACCTTGTATATATTTAATGTCTTTGCTTCGTGTATTATATCAATTTTCACCTTTTTGATGAGCAAGTTTTAAATTATGTAAGATTTTGGCTCTTATTAGGTCCAGCATGTCGTCTTTATTTAAAATTTCGATTTTTGGCTGTTTTACCACGCCAAGCTTACGGAGCAAATCATATGTTTTTCCGTGCTGTATCATTGGAGTGCCGAAAATAGCATAGTAAGGTTCAACTGTTATCGAATCATCAACAACACTTCGCAATGCAATTGCAACATTGCTAACATGTTGATCCCAATGTTTTTGATCATTTCCCAAATAGGATAGGATCTTCGAAAGTACAGATTATTTTAGTCTTTCGGACGCATTTGCTTGGGGAGAAAGATCGCTGTCCGAATATGTTGAACCCCATATCGTTTCAAAAAACTAGTAAACAATTCCGAAATGAATTGTTTGCCATTATCGGTGTGAAGATATTCCGGAACACCAAAAACATGAAATACATTTTTCTCTAAGGAATGACTTTGTCCATTAACTTAGACATTCTCTGAGCGGCGTTACACAACCCAAACGGCATAACCGTGAATTGATATAATGGTCGCCCAGGGACTGTGAAAGCAGTCTTCCCCCTTGACTTGAGGAATTTGCCAAAAGGCATCTTTCAAATCGATACTGGAGATATATTTCGTACCTAGAAGTCTGCTTATTATGCCCTTAATGTGTGGAAGTGGATACGCAAACTTTTTGGTCCTAGCATTAACCTTCCTTGAATCCAGACACAGCCTATTTTTTCTACTTTTTCTCACCAAAACAACTGGAGAACTCCAAGAACTGTTACTCTCCTCTATCACTCCCATTTCCAGCATTCTGTCTAGCTCAGCGTACATGAGCTTTTGGACGACTGGAAGAATGGGGTAGTGCCTTTGTTTAATGAGAATTTGTTCGTCATCCACTTCAATTACGTGCTCTTCCAGGATGGTTTTACCCAATCCGAGTATGGCAAAAGAGGGAAACCGTAACTTGATTCTCTCCAGCTGCCTGGCTTGATCGGGTGAGAGCTCTCTATAGCTAGGCTGCTCTTTGGTCACAACAGGAGCGTTCAGCTTACTTATAATATTTGGAGGTACTTTAAAAGCACTCCAAAAATCAACACCAGGTATAGTGGTTGAGAAAGACCAGGAACGACAAGGATCTCCAGCTCATGTATTTTACCACCCCAAGAAACATTCGCCCTAAAACATCCTTCTATCCTCTGATGATTTCCATCAGCGGTACCAATATCGTTGTTCATTTTCGTAACTTTTATATTTTGCCTACTTAAAAACTTGATTGCACCTTTCCCTAAACATGTAACAGAAACTCCACTATCTAGAAGTTCTTCAAAATCCTCTCCTCCTAATTGAACTTTAGCATATGGCCTATTGTCATTTGTCATAGTTATTATAGTTGCTTCTATTTTATTGTTTCTTAACCTAAAAATTTCTACTATTTGTTTTCTTAAAATCTACCTCTTCATCAAAAATCCTTCTTCTAACTACTTCATAATCTATCATCCTCTGGTGAAGACTTTTCGGAGGACTTCGTTCTACTTGGTAACTATCTTTTATATATTTTTGCATATCTATTTCCCTTTCTAAAATATTTATTCTTTTAGGCTCTTCTGCTGCTCCGGGAGTGGTTTTGATGTCGGAGGCTGACTCCCGGTTGAACTGCCGACCTTCGGGTTTCCCTGGCACGCAGCACATCTAAAGGACACACTACTCTGCCAACAACAAAAGCAGGTCAAGGTATGAAACGAAGGCGGGCAATCGCCCAAAGACTTTTGTCCGTCTTTCGCATCATCTCTCTTCCTAAACTGATCCTTAAGCCTATTCAATTTCTCCTTCTCCTGATAATTTCTCATATCCGTTCTTTTAGCCTGCAGAGCTGCTATTTCTAATTCATCTTCTTCTTCCGATATACTAACTCTATCTCTCACGTAATTGTTACCATCTATTTCATGTGTAAATCTCTTAATTTTTAAATCTCTTAATTTTTAAATCTCTGAGCACTAGATGCTCTTCTGCCATCTTGCACTCTTGTCTTAATTCCCGAATATAATATATTGCACAACCAAAAATTAAAGTACTAATCCTTTCTTTAAAGTTCTTTCTAACCATCGGGACTAAATCACTTTCTGTAGGCCTAACTGGCATTTGCAAAGTCAGACCTCTAATATCGGCATAGAATTCGTAGAACGTTTCTGGTATTACTGTTTTCTATCCATGATCGCCCTCAGGATTTCATGGTCTCGTTTATTATGCTTAAATTGTTGAAGTAATTCGGCCTTCAGATCATGATAATTGAAAAGGTCGTCATTCTGATTCTCTTCGCAGATATTCCAAGACCAACGTTTGGCAGAACCTGTAAACAGATGGTGGAAATTAGCGAAGAGCTGATCGTCCATCAGTCCACTCTTTTTTTGTAATGTCTCCACCCGAAAAATAAAGCTTTCAACTGACATGTCTTTTGACGAGCCGTCAAATTTAACTCCCCATTTATGAACATCAATCCTTCGATTGATATCCCTAAATGAAGAATGTCCATCCGACTATCGATTGACTATTTGTCGAGTGGAATGACTGTCTGTTGGTCTGTTTAGAACTCGTGATGTTTTGAGTAGAGTCTCGTTCGTAAGTCGTGTCTTTCTGAACTGTCAAAGACATACTATTCAACTTTGAGTTGACCTCTCTCATATTCTTATCAAACATCTTGTACATTTCTGACAAGCCATATGCAAGAATACTCAGAGTTTTAGTCTGGCTTTCCTTGACAGTCAGAGATGCAATTTTTTGCATCCGTTTGTCTATGTTGAGATCAGTCAGTACGTTAAGTATTGGGATATTCGTAGTTCGTTCTGTGTCCTGTCTAATCTGTTCTGTTCGTAATCGTTCTTGTTCAATGTTGTACTTTTGTTTAATAAGTCTTTCACGTTCTCTTTCAAGTTCTAAGTTTTGTCGAGTAAGTTGTTCTTGTTCCCTACGTAGTCGTTTTTGTTCTTGTTCTATTCGTAATTGTTCTTGTTTAAATTCCAAGTGTCGTTGAGTTATTCGTTCTTGTTCGTTTCGTCGTCATTCATGTTCTAAATTGGGTTGAGTTAATTGTTCTTGTTCTATTTATAAAAGTTCTTGCTCGTTATCAGGTTCTGTTGCGTCTTGTACGTTCGTATTCTGTACGTTGTTTTCAGTCATTCAACCAAAAAAAAACTAATTTTTAAGTTAATACAAAAAATGTAAAAAAAAAATGTTAAAAATAAGAATGTAAGAGAAAAGTGGAAATTAAACTTTATTTTATAAAAGGGAACATATTAAAAATGATACAAAAAAATTAAAAAACCGCAAAATTTCTAAGTGAATGTAAATATTCAGTAATGGGAATAAAAAAAAATATGTAAAAAACAAAGGCAAATTCTAATGCAAAAAAAATTAAGCGATGAAAAGGAAAAACAAATCAATAAAAAAAGGTTAAGAAATTTGTAAAAAAATGTATGTTTTTGTATAAATTAAAAGTAACGCTTAGGTGTGTAGAGATTTGGCAAAGTTTCCTTTCCATCTACTATCCTAGGTATTGTCGTTAGTGACGTTCTACCTTACTTATGTCTTGTGACTGGTGCGTTTGAAATTCAGTGGTTGCTTCCGTTCGTCTTTCTCCCACAACCACAACATATTTCCTGGCGAGTAGCCTAGTCAATGAATGGCTGTGGCTTCAAGATGAACTTCCACACGAACAAGGTTTTCGGACTCCGAATCTCTTCCTCACAAGGAATCTGACTGTGCTTGATTTCCTGGTCAGCGGAGATCCGGAATCGTACGACCCTGCTTAAACCCTGATGTTGTCACAGATTTCCAACTACCTCACTAAAATCTCTGACTCGTGTCCTGTAGATTTGGACAGCTGTTTTCCATCTGTGACAAAATCAAAGGTTACCAATTCCCAGATTTGTGCTAAAGCAAAAAAAAATTTTAATTTAAAGACAAAACAAGTCCAAGTTGATGACTTTAAAAAAAATCATCTCCTTGGACATGTCTTTGGCCTTAAAAAAAACAACCGTTAGGTCACGTTGGGAACCATTGTTAGGAGCCAGGATTCCACGGAGGATTGCTTCGATGCATGGGAAATGGCATTGGCACGCTGGTCGTTGCACGGCTCGTCGCGTGGGGTGGTTCTTGCCATTCCACCATGCCCTTCCTGCTCGACTAAACATTATTTGTTATCGTGCCTAAGGTTTACTAGATGAAAAAAAAACCACACAAATTCAAGAACTCTGACGATATCGAAGAAAATAAAAGCTTGGTGCTTCGAACTTAAAAAAAAATTTAAAGTTAAATCAAAAATAAATGTACCTAAAGAAACTAACCTAACTAAACTATTACCTTCACCAAAAAACATTGAAAAAAATGACTAAAAAAACTTAGTGAATGTAATTAAAAAAAAAATTAGTAACAAGAAATAGAATAAAGGAAAAACAAAATTGAGTAAAAAAAGAAAAGAAAAATAACAAAAAATGTAAATGTATAAAAAAAAACAAATAAATCCTAAACTAAACTCTACACCAAAGGAAAACTGTCTAAAGCACCTCACTTTTTCTCTTTTAGATACCGTCACACCGAACTACCAACGCTCGTCTGGTGTTAGTGACGAAGGTCTGGCCAACCCACCCAAGTACCTTAAAGATACAACCTTCGCTATTTCCTTGGCCTTGTATTGCGGAAATAGCCCCTAAGTTGACCAACCAGTCACATCCTAGTCCGTATCGTGAATTGTCAGTCACGTCCTCTTACCCATTAGAAAATATCAGGACTGCTTTAACAAGCCTCCACACACCATTAACTATGAAATTAGAATACCATTCTTGTTTCTTTATAAAATAATTCAAATTATAATTTTATTGACTAAGAAATTCGTTTAGATTTAATAAAAATCAAATTAAGAAAATTGGGCTCTCCAATTGACAATCAATTTTGCCGTAAAAAAATATATAAAAATCCGATTATACCAATTGAAAGCATCAAACAAAAAGGTAAATATTGATATTAAAAATTTCCTTGGAAGAGGTCTCTTGCTATATAAAAAAAAACAATTAAAAGTGGGTACTCACTCTTGTTCTGGTCCATCGTCGTACCGCGCCGACAGCACGGTGAAGAACTGGTGCTGGATATTTTATTTTTAGTACCCTTGTTTTTGTTGATGTCTTTCTTGTTGTTCGTTTTGTTCATATAAAAAAAACTCTTCCCGAATTCAAACAAAACTAAGACTGAATAAAAAAAGTTTTTAAACTACTTGGAGGACCGAATTTTACACTGTTACAATTAACTTTATTTTTAAATATGAATAAAAAAAATATTCTAATTTTTACTTAACTTCACTTTTCCGCTGTTTTTTTTCCTTTGCTCTGCCTCTCTGTTAAGCAAAGCACACTTTTTATGCACAGATACTTTGTTTGTCCTTATATGATATATATATATACGTATATGTACTATATGTATAGTATTCAGTTGGACTTCGGTATTTGTGCCTCCAAAAACTATTTCCTTTGTTTCTTTACTGAAAGGAATGTTTTCGTCTCTAGAGGATGCCTTGGTAAAGATGAAGGTATGTACACCGAAATAATCTCAATAATTAGGCAGAGGCTTAGGTTCCTACAGCTACAAATCTAGCCTAAACCTAGTAAACGAAGAAATCACACATCAGACATATCGGATTTGGTTTTCAATGTTAGTTACATACCTCTGCTACTGGGTTGAATATCTTCAAGAAGGTTCTTTGAATTCTTCTTTCAAAATGGTTCCTACTCGGAAAAACTATCCCCAAATCTATATTCTATATAATATATATATATATATGTTAGAAAACTATTTTTTTTCTTTACAGTGTAATTTTACCTGATGTATTTTTTCTATTTATTTTTCCTCGCTTTCTTATTTCAAAAAAAGAAATTTCTTACTTAAGTAAGACAAAGTTAAAATTTAAACAAATTAAGTTTAAAAATTTCAATAAGAATGAAAGAAAAATGGCCGTTAAAACTTCTTGATTATACGATTTCAAATCAAACAATGACCATATAATCCTTGAAGCTAATTCCTAGTTATTCTCCTATTAACTAAGTAAATAGTTACCACTATACCTAAGCGAGACAACTATTTTTGAAGTTAATCACCCCTTCATCAACGTCCATGAAATTGCACACACACATATACACTAATAATCTATCTATCTCAGTCTTAATTCTCTTCAACTATTCTAATTTAACTAATTCTAATTTAATTCTATTATTTATTCTAGCTAATCAGTAAAATCCTATTATCTATCTATGAACTAACAAAACTTTCTTTGCCTACTATAATTTCAATTTTAACAAAATTCCTTTACACTCATTAGTACTGTCTTGGACTCAAACCATACATAAGTTCACCAAAGTTCATTAAAGTTCTTCCACTGGATGAACTAAACTGTCATAAAGTTCTCTTCGCATGCGCTTGTAGAAAATTGTCTGCCCCCTTTTCCCTTAGGTGAAAAGAGACAAAGCTACCTTCGCATGCGCAGAAGAAACCAGGTAGCTATGACAACAACAAAATTAACAAACATATAATGTCAGAATGTAAACAAGACGATCATGACTGGAACCAAAATCTATTGGTGAGCATTACTTGTGAAATTTACATCAATTTTAGAGTATTTAATTAATATTTTTTTCCTATTATTTTATTTCCAGATTATCCCGAACATGCATATTTGTATTTGAGGTAAGTGTAGCGTGTGTGAAGTATCGAATTTGTATTGCCAAAATCGGGTGTGAAAGCATACTAGTTTTGCAAAATAAATTACATATGTACATACATACGTGCGGTAGTTATGTAATTTATTCTGTTCTATACAATTCTGATTTACTAATGAAATATTTCTTTTCAGGTTATTTGGAATAAAGAAGACCAAATAAACCCCACATCAACTAAAACAAAACAAAAACCAACAGAAGGAAAACCTTCGTCGAGGGATGACGATCTAGTCGGCCGGTATCCCGCCGCTGCGAGGCAGCGCTTACTGGGTAGGCACTATTGGTATGTTGGCCCACGTAACAAAATATAAAATAAAATGAAAAAATTTTTTAGTCATTAATTTTTTTTTTAGAATAAGGACTGCCAAAGGGGTGTATAGCTCTCTCATGCCCGTCGTCGTTATATAATGCTAACGCGAAATTGGTGCTGATAAATAATAATAACATTAAAGTTTTATTTAAAACTACGCCAGTTAAATTCTTATTTTCAAAATAATCAATTTTACATGAATACTTTATTAACCGATCGTTAATTAACGTAATGCCATTAAATAGGGATCTACAGAATAACGTAAAGAAAATCTTTTTAAAGATAAAGAGACAAAACTGGGTGTACCTTTCAAAGAGTTCTTCCAAATTCTTAATGCATTTAAGATGAGCCTTTAAACTAATATTTTAAATGTTAGATAAAAACACTTTCGCAAAATTTCAGTCGATTTATTAATATGTTAAATCATTTGTATAATGATCCTAGGCTAAAAAGAGGATTTTGCTAATTTAAAACCAGTTTACTATTGTACTATTTTCTTAACATTTTACTAAAGTTAAAATCGCAAAATGGCTACTTTATCTTTTTAGTATCGTACTAAATCCATATGCCACTTTGACATTTACAAACGTCAATAAGTTATGTTCGCTTACTTTTTTGCACTATCTTAGGCGTGTTTAATTGGAATGGGTTATCTATTTTGCGGTTTCAATAGTAAACGTAAATATAAACACATATAAAATATTTTTTTTTCATCATATTTCTTTTTTATTATAAAGTTTAAGCGTTGACATTATGTGTGAATCACTACATCATTTAAATGACCACCACGCGAATTGTTGAAAGCAACGATTCTTTTGATGTAATTTTCGACCACTTTTTATTCATATTGGGCGGTATCTCAGCCAAAACTTGACGAATGTTGGTTTTCAAGTGCTCAAGAGTTAAAGGTTTATATAAACACTGTGTTTTGCGTAGCCCTACAAAAACGAAGTCCAGTGGTGTCAAATCGCATGATCTTGGTGCCCAGTTGATATCGACGACGAGAAATTACGCGGCGTCCACCGCCTGTTGTTCAAGCACCCATTCGGCGTTTCTACGACCGACGTTGTGAATGGTCGGCTGGCTCCAGTTGTTGTGTGAGCTGGACCTTGTATGGATGCAGGTGTAGATCCATCAGCCAAATACGCCATAATGTGCCGTAAGACAGTCCTAATTCCTGAGAAGGCCGAGGAATCGACACATTCGGGTCTTCGCCAACACTTTCACTTACAGCAGCGATATTTTCAGTGGTACGCGCGAAACAATGATGCACAGGCTTTACAATATCTGTAACCAATCCGGCCTCCTCAAATTTCTTCACAATTTTCCCAATTGCTTGCGTAGTTGGACGATTATGTAAACCATAATTTCCTCTTAAAGCATGATATGTGGCTGTGGCATAATCAGCATTGTTGTAGTAGGTTTTAACAATTTATGTGCGTTGTGCGATAGTTAGGCGATCTATTTTCGTTCGATCCATTCCAGTCCTATACTTTTGAAACCGCAAAATGGATAACCCTTTAGTTTATTAAGGAAATAGATTTAGTATGGTGCTAGTTAAAAAGTGTTTAAAGTTAGGTAAATATCAGTATAGTGCTTTGGTATTAGCAAACTGTTAAGTAGTATCATGCTAAGCCCTTAACATCAGGTTGTTTAAAATTTTGCGCCAATTTGTTCAGGATGGATTTCATAAATATAAATTTGTTATGTATCATTTTAAGCAAATGCTAAACATATTTTGTTTTCGTTTTCAAACATTAATTTGAGTTAAGATATACCTACGGTTACTAATTTTATTATCTTCCATACAATTTCAAATGATATAATACATATATATATTATACATTCAAGGTGCTAACCTTTATCACTAAAAAAATAGTTAATTCAGTATTCATACTTTTTGAGCATACCCACCGATTTCTCAAAATAACTGACAGATTGGTGGGAGATTCGAAAGTATCTATATGTCTATAGGAAGAAGAACAGAAAGATTCTTGTGTTTTTTTATCAATGGAAGAGGAACGAAAAAGTTACTTGTTTTGTCTTTTAGTTCAGCAAGGGCAAAGTTGAAAGTTGCGATATTTGGTTTGTGTTTGTCGTCTTAGGTTGTTGGTTGCATATTGCATTAAAAGTTTTATCAGTGCATAGTAAATTAAAGAAGATTTATTTTAAATTGTATATTATTAATGTATTATTTTCCGTGGTGAGAAGTTAGGTTACATTAGATTAAATAATCCTGTCGGAAGTGAAGATTAGTAAAATAAAAATGTTCAAGAACTACGTACTAAGAAATACGATAATAATATTTTTTTTACACGTTAGTACATATCTAAGTATTTTGTATAGACGGTCCAATTCCAGTGCATTTTTTCGACCGTGATTTAGCCCATCGAGTTAAAGGTTTAAACTTGTCCCAAACTAAAGAGCTCGACGAGATAGAACAAAAAACATAAAGCTGCCTATTTAAAATAAAAATTTTAAGAGTACCATTTTAAACAGTGGCTTAGTCCGTCTAGTTAATGGTTCAAAATAATACCAAATTCAAGATTTGAATGTACTGTTTAGGAAATTATAGGCTTGCTAATTATTATGAAAAAAGTGCAAGAAACGCAATTTGCTTAATAATTTCATAATTTGGTTAAGTTTGTTCCTGCACTTTTTATCAAAATAAAGCTAAGAATCTGTAATCAATTTATAAAATAGTCTTGCGTTTCTGAATATCTTTAAAGTGGTAAGAAAACTTAGTTTTATTGCCACTTTTGAGGTCTTACCTTAGTTTTTCTTAACAAAAGCAAGTACTTTTCTAAAGACGTTCGTTGAAAACTTCCCATCAAATGAAAGCTGGGTAATTTTTCTTAAGACATTAGCAAATACTACTGTGGTTCTGTTAAAAATACCTGGCAAAGTGATTAACTGATAGATTGGGTTAGGTAAGTGGGCTGCCAGTTGATCTTGCTACCGGCACACTTAGATAAAAAAAAAGGTCCGTTGTGGTACGTTGAAGTGTTGCAACTTCTAATTGTATAACCTATGAGTTCTATGGATAATCGCTATCGAGCCATTTAGAGGATTTTATGAAGTTCAGCAGGCTTATCCTGAGAGATTCGAAAGCTCTTCTAAATCATTGAAGAAGTAGCTGTCTAGGAATTTATTCCTTATATGGCAAAGTGCTGGGCAATGATACAAAAAGTGAGAGGTGTCCTCATGTTCGTCCTTGTAATTGCAGCCTCTTAATAGGTTATTATTGCTTAGCCCAATTTTCTTTTTATGGTAGCCGAGAAGATTGTATCCGGTGAGTACGCTTACAAGAGTTCGAAGGGAATTTTTGGTTTATGTGGATGTACTTTCCGTTCTTTTCTTGTCGAAGTTGGGCCATAGTTTCCTGGTTGTGGCACAGGGGTCGAGCACATTCCATCTTTCGTTGGTTTTTGAAAGAATCTTCTTTCCAATGTTCTGTTTTGTGACACGATTATAATCGACGGGTCTATTTGGGTAGAATCAAGTGCTGAACCCTTCCTTGCCAGTTCATCAGTTCTCTCGTTGCACGGTATATTACTGTGACCCGGGACCCAGCAGAGTTTAATGTTATGCTGCGTGTCAAGAATTCTTAGCTCTTAGTGACAGCTAGCTATAAGCTTCGACTTGGCAACTACGGCAGAAATCGCCTTAATTGTCGCTTGGCTGCCAATAAAAAAGGTGATACGGGTATCGTTATTTGGTATCTCCGGTCTCGTCACGAACTTAGCAGCATTTTTCTCTGCCAATAGCTCAGCTTAGAAGACACTACTGTGGTCAGGAAGTCTAGCGAAGCTAGCTACCTTAATGTTTTCTGAGAAGAAACCTGCACCAACCCCAATGTCTCTTTTTGAGCCGTCGGTGTAGATAGATATTAACGACTCATCATGGAGTTCGTTGCTTAGCCATACTTGTCTCTCAGCGAAATAGGCTTTGAATGGTCGACTAAAGTCCAGTTTTGGTGGCATGTAGTCTGTGCACATATTGTTGCCTATAATTCTATGCAGAATGTGAGCATGTCCTAGAAGGCCAGTGTTCCAGACGTTAGTTTGGCTTAGGCGTAGGGAACTGTTTGCTACTGATTCTTGTACGTATAGATCAATGGGCTTTAGGTTGAGTATTGCTTCCAATCCCGCCGTGGGGGTCCTCCTCATTTTTCCAGTTATACCTATAGAAGCCATTCTTTGTACTTTTGTTAGGGTTTTTAGATTTGTGTCTTTTTCCAGTGCGTTCCATCACACAAGATGACCGTATATATGTATATAACGATTGCCGTATACATCCACATGATAATTTTAGGATTAGGGTCCCAGCTTTTACCAAAAATCCTGCTGCATGAATAGAATGCGATCATTGCCTTTTTACGAGTAGCTCTTTCTTTGATGTTTGGACCCCAGTTTAATTTCTTATCTAGGATCACTCCGACATATTTAGTGTGATCTTAGAGATTAAGTGGGATCTCAACTATTGTGGGTACTGAAAAATCTGTTTTTTTCCTTTTATTTGTAAACAGGACCAGCTCAGTCTTTAAGGGATTAACCGTTAAACCATATTTATTGTCCTATTAGAGACTTTGTTTAAAGCGCTATTAAGTGTTGTTCACTTATAGTGGTTGGGAATTTACCTATCGCAAGTAGAGCTAAGTCATCGGTATAGGCTACTACTTTGACCCCAGTATGTTAAAGTTTAGAAAGTATACTATTCGTTACAAGAATCCATAAAAGTGGCGATAGAACTCCACCTTGGGGAGTTCCTCTTGACGCTGATACTTTTACTTGGGTTCCATCAAGTTCACTGAAGATCTGTCTATTTTGCAACATGCACATGATCCAGTTCATATATGCATTATCTTCTTCAAGAATGTTGAGGGTATGTTCCACTGCGCTACTTTTAACATTGCTGAATGCTCCTTCAATGTCTGGAAAAGCAGCAAGTGTGTATTCCTAGTCATGAAGTGTTTTTTTCTATTTTACTAACAACGCGGTGAAGGGCTGTTTCTACACGTTTAGATTTGTATATGCATGCTGTGCAGGAGAAATAACTTTTGGGTTCAGCTTGCTACGTATGTAAATGTCCATTAGTCTTTCAAATGTTTTGGAACAAATGATGTAAGATTAATTGGTCTAAAGTCTTTGGCATTCGTATGGCTGGGTTTACCAGCCTTAGGTATGAAGACTACTTTAATTTCACGTCATGCCTTGGGCACGTACCCCTTGGGCACGTATTCCTATTTAGGAATAATTTGTTAAGATAGGGGATAACATGGTCTTCACATTTTTGAAGCATCACAGGAAAGATTCCATCAAGCCGCGGTGACTTATAAGGAGAGAAGGAGTTAATAGCCCATTATGATATCAGGGATTAGGGAAATCTATACTATTTGATCAACTTAAAGCTTTACATTTATACACTATACATCATCATCTTCAAAAGTGACAGCTACCGAAATAGCGGGCTATTCAAAATAACACCTCTTATTGGAAAACCCCTTACAAGCACTTACTCTGCATTATCTAAAAAATATAAGCTGAATTATCATTAGGTGTGTATGGTAACGTGAAAATTTATACGAATTTGTGCGAATTTTCATATTTTGCTGTCAAAACGCATAGGCGAAAAAATCCAAGTTTCAAAAACTTGTCGAAAATTTCTAGTAGCCAAACAGGCATATTATAAGCTTACCAACGATAGTTTTCGCATCATATTTGTAACGTTAGCTAGACCCTTGCCTATAAGAAGCGATGTTCTGCCAGCGCACCGAAGACCAAGAGAAACAGGAATCCCTTTGGTTTCAATGGGTTGTAGAGAAGGTTGTCCGGAAAAGGGAAGTGCGGCAGGCATGCTTGCTCAAGCGCGTCATAAAGTCGTCGGTGTCGTGGGTTCGGGCAGTGCTACCGCACATTCGTTACCTTTTCCTTTTACATGCCTATTAATAAATTCAAAAAATGGAAACACCAATAAACGCTTCCAACAAACTTTCTATAATAGGCCTAGAAATACACTCTCCCTATGTCCGAACCTCTTATTTGGGAAGCCACAAGGTGTTATTTGGTTCCCTTTGCATAACCCTCCCGCAGTCAGATATAATAAAAAAGAAATAGTGACCATCCATGGCCATCGCCCAGCAAACAAAAAGTATGGCCAAAGACCCTAACTCGCAGTTGAGTAATTTTTTAAAATACACTCAATTATTACACTTCCACCCTTACACTCAAAAGTATCTTAATAAATCATTCTTTTAACAAATATTCCGTCTCATGACAAGTAGTCCGAATAAAGGTACATCATCATTCAGTTTTCAAGGTATTCAATTGCACAGTTTATTAATCTCCAAATAATCTCTTAAGTCGTAAATATAAATTAATCTTTAGTGATAATGTTTTATTTACTAATTGACGTATCCGTTTGTAGGGGTGTATATGTGCTTATGCTTGAGTATTTTTTTATAGCGATTCTTTAAATTATACATATATGTCCAATAACAAATGCTCAATAGTTCACGTTGATCTCTTTAATAATATTACCACTCGATATTGAATATATTTCTCCCTTCTATTCAAATAATTCTCTACCACCAACGCATGTACACTCCTGCGGATACTTAATTTATTTGATTTCAATTCGCTCTCTTAAATTTCATTTGGTTAGTAATATAGCTTATTTTCTGTTTATTAATTCATGTTTCTCTTTTATTTATTTAGCTCACTGTCCCAAAATATTTATGTTTTTTCTTAAATTAATGCTGTTATTATACCCTAAGGATGATTTAGTTCAAAAAATTATATTCACTCTAATAAAAAGAAGGCAACGATCGTTTCAGTTAAAAAGGAAAAGGAAAAAAAAGGACTCACCGTACTTATGTATTTTTTGTTTGGTTCGTACTTTTCTTTTAATATCGCAGGTTGTTGTTTGTTGTTTTTACGTTATGAAGATGGCTTTGTCCTCCGATGGATGGTATGCACATCATCAGGTGTCTCGATCTTTAAGCTAAACACTTGGATGAAAGTAAACAAAATTTCTTCTGCACTCGAACGATCTTACAAACGATAGTCAAATAGAAAATACTTATTTTTTTTTCTTAAATTAAAATGATCAGCTGAGCGGGATGAGCATAATAGTTATATACAAAAAACGCAAGATTATATATTTTTACATATATGGTCCGATAATTAATATTAATAGTTGATGTTGATTCTGATGGTTATGTTGGGTACGTGGTATATAGGTTATGGATGTAGACGCAAACGAATAGATTTTTAAGGTCTCGCACCATCAAGGTCTTCCAGGTAACTTTTTAAAGTTACCTTTATTGATGGGTGCTAGACCAACAAATTGAATTTAGTGATGACGTAGAAAGTAATGCACGCTGGGCGCGTACTTAGTAAATATTGTGTTCGTCTCAATTAATATTTTGGAAGTTCGAGTCCAGTGGAAGCTCCAAATTCTGTTACGGATTCCGTTTTTTGTTTGCGGGCGTGTTGTTGTCACCAGTCAGTGGCTCGGTTGGAATTCCAAATCTTGTATGATGGCAATAAAAAAAAGATTTTGAGTGACCATGTGCGATGGCCAATATGCCAGTAAACACGTGCATTTTTCTGGAACAAGATGATTCGAGATAAGCAGACCGAGGTTTTATGGTGCCATATCGCAGTGCCTTTTGATCTCGCTTAGTCTGACGAATCTTTGGACGTGACAAACAATATTCAGTGCAAAGCCCAGGGGCTTCAATTGGTTTGGCAATCTTTGGATAATTCTGAAAATAAAGTTCCTAATTAGGGTATTAGACCTGATGGTAATATGTTAAGATTTTTTTTTCATTATTACCCTCACTGTACGTTTTGTTTTAATTTCCGTGTCCCTTTCGATCACTATTTGGCGCAAGATTAGACGTATTTTGAGGCACTACAAGGCATTCGTAAAAGCCAATTGTGGTTGAAGACCGACTCGAACCACGAAGTGTTCGTGGATCGTTCTACTTCTCCAATACTCTTGGTATGCAGGATTTACGTAGTTTTACTGACTTACTAGATAAACATATTAATAATATATACTGTATAAATATACTTATATCATTAAAATAAATGGAAGTTTTTTTTTTGTCCGTTTTTATCTACTAACTCATATAAATTGTTGCTGGGTATGCTTTTGACTATTGCAGGTGTGAATTTTGCATCGATTTTGAGCGAAAATTTCGCTTGTAGATCGTTTGTCTAACTACTAAATTCAAACTTTTACCTCGCGTGTTATAAGATCGCTCGTATTTCTTATAAGCCTGCTCAAGAGATCTTTTTAAATGAGCATGAACCAAATTTGTTTTGCAACTTTTCGGGAGAATGTCTATTATTGAGTGCTTTTAATTTTTTTAAAAGTGGGTAGTCGTTTCCATGCTCAACTTTTGACTGGCCGAATATGGCTTCGTAAGGTGACAGTCCGACAGCTGCATGTGACGTTGATCGGAGTGCGCTAGCAATAGACTGGACATGCTTGTCCTAATTTGACTGACTCGGTTCTTTGGCAAGGTACGAACGGATAGCTGTCAGCACAAACCGGTGTACTCGTGCGCTGGCGTTCGCTTGGGGGGAGTATGAGGCCGTTCTTACGTGACGGATTTCGTAAGCTGAAAATAGTTTCCCAAAATCCTTACTGATAAACTGTTTGCCATTATTAGAAAGTAAGGATTCTGGTACTCCAAAGATAGCGAAGACTTGTTCTTCAAGAAAGTTTATGGCTGAATCACTTGAAGCTTTCTTTATCGGTTGAATTAAGACAAATTTTGTCAGCTGAAAAGTCTATCTACTGTGAAGGATTGGCCCCTACGCAGTCTTAGTATTGAATTGGGTGCTTTAGACCTTTTGCAAACGTTGCAGTCTTAAATGGGCGCTTTAACTTGCACCGACATATTACGCCAGTAAGAATGTTCACGTAGGCGATTTAGTATTTAGGCAACACCACCATGCGAAGACTTTGGAGGGTCGTGAGCCAAAAGAACCAAGTGTGACATCATGGCAGATGGGATACACAATTTCAACGTCTGGTCATCCTCAAGAGGATTCCCTGTACTATATTTGACCTTGTTGTAAGCAAAACCTTCTGTCACTTGAAGATCCAGTAGTTGACTTTTATTTTTCTCCACCATTTCTATGAATCCCACATACTCATCCGATTTAAAACACGAATTTGTAAGACCAATTTGTAAAACATCGAAAGAATGCACAAAACTCGAAGGATCAGCTGTAATTTCATCGACACAACGGACGCGTGAGAGTGCATCTGGTACCATATTCTGTGAACTCCTTCAGTGTGGTTTCTCAAATGTGAAACGTTGGGGCTTAAGACTCCATCTAGCAAGACGACCCCTTAAATCCTTCCGACCCATAAGTCACTTCAGACACGCATGGTCAGTAACTATTTTAAATTCTTGCATTTCCACGTATGACCTAAACTTTTCAACTCCTAAGACTGCCGCGAGGCACTCTAACTGGGTGACGCTATAATTGCATTGAGCAGAATTCAGTTTATGCGAGTAGTAGTTGATCGGCCTCTCAACGCATCGTCTCCATCTAACTGGCATAGTACACTCCAGACTCCAGAGGTTGATGCGTCACACAAAATGATGAAGAATTTATTGGAGTTAGGGTTTATCAGAACAGGGGCTTCAGTTAAGGTTTTTTTGAGATCCTCAAAAACCTTAATTGCTTCGGGACCAAAAACAAATGACTTTCCCCTTTTGAGGTTTCCATTATAGCTGTAGCACGGGCAGAAAAGTCCTTGATAAGTCTCCGGTACCAACCAGACATTCCTAAGAATCGACCAAAATGTCGAGCTATCTTTGGTATCGGTTTAAAGTCTTCCCGCTCCTACTATAAATCCTAGATATTTTAAATGCTTGAAGCAAAATTTCGATTTATCTAAATTGATGGTTAGACCTGCGGTGCTCAAACACTCAGCTAGTTCTTTTAAAATATCCATATGCTCATCAAATGACCTCGAAATTACCAATAGATCATCCAAGTATACATAAACATTTTGTCTCAATCTGTGCGGCACCACTTTGTCCATAAGTCGGCATAACCTTTGAGCCGCACCGTGTAAACCAAAGGGTATTACCACAAATTAGTACAGGGGTCTGCCAGGCATCGAAAACGCAGTCTTTTCGCGCGAGGATTTCTCAAGGGGGATGTGCCAAAAAGCGTTCTTCAGATCCACACTAAAATATAATGTGTATCTGAGGCTCGACTCAGGAGTACTTCCATATGATCAAGTGGATAAGCGTCTGTTTTTGAGCAATCATTGACCTTCCGAGAGTCTAGGCAAAAACGATTTTTGCCTGGTCTTTGTATCAAGAAAATCGGTGGAATCCAAGAGCTATTGCTCTCTTCAATAATGCCCATCTCAGGTTTGGCACGAGAATACGACATTGCATCTATCTCTCGAATTTCAGAGATTGGCTCCACGTCGAGTTCATTTAATTGTTTCCGGAGTTTTGGTAGAGGTAACTGTTTGTTACCTTCATGTTGACTTATGTACTGTTCTGTAGTCCCGCAGACATGGATCATCTCAGGCAAACTATTCGTGCTAAAAGTGATTACAAGTTCACCAGAACGACACTTTACGTTTTGTTTTAGCAATTATATAAATTCCCTCGGGGAATTAGGATTGAAAGAACGGGCATTGAGTATCGAAATATCATTAAAGAAATCGTCGAAACTCTCGCTATTTCTTTGACATCTATCCAACATTCTTCGAGATATTTCGGAATCTGTTTCCAAACTACGGAATAGCTCAAATAGAGCTGATTTGAGAGTTGGCCAATCGCCATTGGGATGAGCCTTAACATACATCCAGTACAAAGTCTCGACTGATCCTTTAACAAAAAAATGAAAATTAAGATAAATACTTTCCCATGTGGCATTATAGCTATCTTTAAGTCTACCCAATCTAAAAAAATTTCGATCCCCACTTATAGTATGAAAAGGTTTAGAGTCTAAATGTAGAGTATTTAATTGGTTGACAAAATTTTGAACGTTCCGACTGAGAGGCTCAGTCGGTTCAGCTAGTATATTTCCTGCTGCTGCCTGTGGAACAATGTCTGCAGGTTGATCTCTTTTCGTCGTGACTGCTGGTTTTTTTGACGCACTACATCATACTCATCAGAAGTGTATGGGAGTAGGTGCACCCACTGATTCACATATTGTGGCAGAAACAAGCTGACGAATTTCGAGCTTCCCTCTCGCCAACTGTTCTAGCCGTGGCGTAAATTTTCTGTTCTATACAGACCAACTGAAGCATTGACGATCCTCTGTATCCTTTCGCTAAGACTTTCGTTGTGAGCGTCCATTTGGCTACTCAAAATTGGATTCATACCGTTATTACCTTGTAACTGTCTTAAAACTGAGTTAGAACCGTGCGATTGTTCGTTAATGCATTCGTTAGGTTGTGTAACGTTATTGGGATTATGAGGTGTATTACCTGGTTTATTGTGTTGTTTGAGTGGCATTATTGTTAAAAATATAATTTTTAATAGCAGCTTCGAAATAAGGAACAAAGTTCGAAAGAGTTTTAAGGTAAAAGATCAATAAAATAATACTTGTAAATAGTAATTGCAGCTAAATTGATTTTGGTTTATATTAAATTCATAAAATGTGCTGGGGTTTGAACAATAAAGAAGTAGACAAATGTTTTTGCTACCTTCATGTTCTACAATTATTGTTGAGTACACTTGACAACACTCAGCGAAGCAAAGAAAATAACCGCTATCTTAAAAATGGTTTAAATATTAACTTGTATCTAAGGTCGTTTTTGTCTCCTATTCTTCCCTCCGCCAACTATTCTCTTATATACTGATTTTATTGTTACAAAAATAGTAGTGAAAAAAATATCTAAATGTGTTCTTAATAATTTGTGGGAAAGCCATGTATTATTTAATTTTATTTTGTCTTTAATAGGGATATTCACTGAAACAGAAAAGAGGCGCTACGTGGTGTGGTGGAATCCGGTACCTAGTAAGCCGGGTCATCCCACTAACTCCTCCAGTGAAAATACTTGATACCGTAAACAAAATAATGTCGAATGTAACGCAACTGGCAGAAAGTGGTTTTTAGACCCGTTTCTCATTTACAATGAGAATAGTAGCTACAGATGCCGAGTAGCACTGTTTAATCTGGTCTACATGTATGTAGCTTTAAGAAAACTAAAAAAAACAGTAAATTGTTGCAATTGCAATCATAAGACTATAAAAAAAATTATTATAGATTAAAAAAAAATGACACATATATAGTTATATCGCTTCGCTGCCCCACGATTTGGGTGCCACCTGTGTGCCGTTAGCTAGACCCTTGTCTACAAGAAGCAATGTTCTACAAGCCCAACAAAGACCAATAGGAACAGGAACCCCTTTGGTTTCAATGGATTAGGGAAGTGCGGCAGGCAAGCTTGCTGACGCGCGTCACTATCTCGCCGGTGTCGTGGGTTCTTGCAGTGCTACTGGATATTCGTTACCTTTTACTTTTACATGCCTATTGATAAATTCAAAAAAAGGAAACACTAATAAACGCTTCCAACAAACTCTCTATAATAGGCCTAGAAATACACTCTCCCTCTTATTTGGGAAGCCACAAGGTGTTATTTGGTTCCCTTTGCATAACCCTCCCGCAGTCAACTATAATAAAAACGAAAAAGTGAACATCCATGGCCAACGCCCCGCAAACAAAGAATATGGCGAAAGCCCCTAACTCACAGTTGAGTATTTGTTTAAAATACACCCACTTTACGTCGATTACCTAGCATTACTACACTTCCACCCTTGCACTAAAAAGTATCTTAATAATTCATTCTTTTAACAAATACTCCGTCTCATGAAAAGTATTCCGAATAAAGGTACATCATCGTTCAATTTTCAAGGTATTCAATTGCACAGGTTATTAATCTCCAAATAATCTCTTAAGTCTTAAATATAAATTAATCTTTAGTGATAATGTTTTATTTACTACTTGACGTATCCGTTTGTAGGGGTGTATATGTGCTTATGCTTGAGTATTTTTTTATAGCGATTCTTTAAATTATATATGTCCAATTACAAATCCTCAATAGTTCTCGTTGGTGTCTTCAATAATATTACCACTTGATATTGAATATACTTCTCCCTTCTATTCAAATAATTCTCACCATCAACGTATATACACTCCTCCGGATACCTAATTTATTTGATTTCAATTCGCTCTCTTAAATTTCATTTGGTTCGTGATATAGTTTATTTTCTGTTTATTAATTCATGTTTCTCTTTTAATTATTTAGCTCACTGTCCCAAAATATTTATGGTTTCTCTTTAATTAATGCTGTTATTATTTAGATATATTGATATTTCCAACTAGTACCTCTCACCATTCCCTAAGGATATTTTACTCCACAAAATTATTCACACTCTAATAAAAAGAAGGCAACGATCGTTTAAGTTCAAAAGAAAAAGTGGGACTCACCGTACTTACTCGTATATATTTTTTTTGTTTCGTTCTTCTCTCTTAATATCGCAGTTTGTTGCTTGTTGTTTTTACGTTATGAAGATGGCTTTGTCCTTTGATGGAGGTGGCTCGATCTTTAAGCTAAACACTTGGATGAAAGTAAACAAAATTTGTTCCACACTCGAACGATCTTACAAACGATAGTAAAATAGAAAATACTTATCTTTTTTTTTCAATTAAAATGATCAGCTGAGTTATAATAAAAAACACAATATCATATATTTTTACGTATATGATCCGATAATTAATATCAAGAGTTGATGTTGATTCTGACGGTTATGTTGGGTACGTGGTATATAGGTTATGGATGTAGACGCAAACGAAGAGATTTTTATGGTCTCGCACCAAGGAGGTTCGTGTCAGCTGAACTGATTAGTTGTTTTTTTAAGATCTTCGTGGGAACTTTTTAAAGTTACCTTACTGATTCGTTCTAGACCAACAAGTTGAATTAGATGATGACGTAGAAAGCAAAGCACGCTGGCGCGTACTTATTAATTCTTGTGTTCGTCTCAATTAATATTTTGCAGGTTCGAGTCCAGTGGAAGCTCGTAATATTGTGACGGATTCCGTTTTTTTTGTGGCCGTGGTGTTGTCACCAGTCAGTGGTTCGTTTGGAATTCCAAATCTTGTATGATGGCAATAAAAAAACGTTTTGAATGATCATGTGCGATGTGCAGTATGCCAGTGAACACGTGGATTTTTCTGGAACAAAATGATTCGAGGTAAGCAGACCGAGTTTTTATGGTGCTATATCACAGTGCCCTTTGATCACGCTTTGTCTGACGAATCCTTAGACATGACACACAATATTCAGTGCAAATCCGTGGGTCTTCAATTGATTTGGCAATCGTTGGGTAATTCTGGAAATAAAGTTCGTAATTAGGGTATTAAGCCTGATGGTAATAGGTTAAGATTTTTTTCTTTATTACCCTCACTGTAAGTTTTGTATTAATTCCGTGTCCCTGTCGATGACTATTTGGCGCAAGATTAGATGGTTTTTGAGGCACTACAAGGCAATCTTAGAAAGAAAATTGTGGTTGAAGACCGACACGAATCGCGAAGTGTTCGTGGATCGTTCTACTTCTCCAATACTCTGGTATGCAGGATTAACGCAGTTATACTGGCTTACTATGTATACATATTAAAAATATATATTGTATAAATATACTTATATCAGTAAAATAAATGGGAACTTTTTTTTTCTTTCTTTTTTTTGTATGGAACTCTCGGAAAAGTGGTAGTTGTAGTACCTCCGACTTCGGCTGGTTTCAGAAGAGAAAAAAGGAATGTACAAATGGATTAATGAAATTTTACCACTTCACGAATCTCCTTTATTTCCGACATTCTTTTGGCCGGAGTGAATCAGCTGGTATGTGATGGAATTCGATGTATTACTTTTTTTAATTTTATACAGGGTGATATGAAAGGCTTGTTTATCTATTTTTTTTTCTAATGGTAGATAGTTTGTTATATGGGAGGTGCCCCATACATTGTTTAAACTGCACAGACCTCTCCAAAATACTTTGCGGTACCCTCTACCAAACTTTACCGGGTTTTGACGCTTGTACAGGCAATTACTATACGTATACTCTTAGTTTTTATTCAAACGTAGCTAAACATTGACGCTGATAGTAGGTAGATTGTGTAGGTATAATATTGCCTTGATTCTTACATAGTATAAAATGAATTATTGTCGAATAGATTATTCAAGAAATAGTTACATACGTACCTACCAAAAAATATATTTTAAATCTAGATTACGGGTTTTAATTATGTAAGTTAGGAAGAAGTATGTAGGTACCTACTTACATAGATGCAACCTATGTATATAAACATGTACATATAATAATGAAAATGGAGGATGTAGGTAGGTAGCTATATATGCATATAACTTTATAATTTAGGTGCAATATTTATACATAAGATTCATATGATCTTTAAAGATATATACATAATGTATATATAAAACTATGAGTGATACATAGTATCTACTCGTAGTATTCATTGACGTACGCAAAAATCCGTACAAAGAAATAAGTTTATAATACAGATAATAAAATGTGTTTATATTGCTTCGCTGTTATAGTTTGAGAGAAAACAAGGATATTATTCTAATCCCTGGATAAATAAGAATATAGTAAACAAAAATCAATTCAATCAATTTTTAAAAAACATATTTCTTTATGTACAAAATTTGAATTACATTTTCAGAAAAAAAAAAGTTTGAAGCTATAATTAATATACAATTAAATTGAAATTTCAAAAAATTTAGTGACTGGGTTTTGAAAAATCGATTTTTCAAAAAAAAAATGTAAATTGTTTTTTAAAATCGCAAAACTTTTTTTCGAAATTTGAGTACCTGTGCAGTTTTATTAATACTTTGCATAAAAAAAAATATTTTTAATCGGTTCATCCAATATTGAGAAAGTCGAAAATATGGAAAGTGGTTTTATGGGAAGTACCGTTAATAAGTACGCAAATTAAAATATTTTTAAACTTAAAAGTAGACTACAAATCTAAGAAAAACACACATTTTTAAATATAAATTCTTTGAGTCGTTTTCAAGAAATTTATTTTTTAACGGATTTCCCAATATTTGTATGGGACGTACCATTGTTTCTTTATTTTAGGAATTTAGTTTTTTAACTATTCAAGATAATGTCAAAAAACTACACAAAATACGAAGTTTCGAAAATATCGACTCTGTCCTAATTTTGAGTTTTCAAAAAAATGATTTTTTTTTAATTTGAAGTCTATAACTTGCCATAGTATAGTACTCATATATCGCAAGTAAAAAATATAATATTCAGAAAATGTTTGTACGACTTTAACCAAATTGATTGTGCTGAAATCATATAGCTGATACAAGAATTTACATGCAGATTGTGCAAGGGTGCGAATCTCTCTCGGTTTCTTATTTTGCAAAAAATATTTGCCAGTAAATCTATTGAAGAGCGTTTTATGAAAACAATAAAAAATTTTGATTAAAGCATAAAACCGCACTGACTACTTACGTCAACGACATTTGGTTGGTTAATCAAAGATGAGCAAATAGAACCGCTTTGGTTCGCAGGAGATATCACACCTATATCTGTAGAAGAAATAAATTAATTTGTGAAGAAGATGAAAGTTTTTATTCCGATTGGGAAAGCTGAACGATTTGTTTAAAAAAGAAAGAATGTACTCGCAGTTTTAAAGTTGTCAAGTTCCTTAAAATCCTATTGGGCAGTACCGGATTAAGCCAGCGCGGGGCATGTAGCAAATTCTATAAAGGGGCCTTTGGACTGTTTTAGGTAATGTACTTCGAGTCTATGGTATTAAAAACTCTTCTTCATTTAATTTGGGAAAATGTACAAATAATGGTGTTGATATCGACTTCTCGGAGTAAATCATGTTCAATATTCATTAAAGTGAGGTGATTAATCCGTTGTTGGCTAATCGTGTTCCTCAATTCATTCTTAAGACAGTTTCCACATTTCGGAAACAAGATTGTAAAGAATTATTTATAAACAGCTTATAGACCTGCATGTTCAGATCCTCATGATTCCTGCTGTCAATAATACTAGCCACATCAGAATTGAGCATTGCAGTGAAGTGCACTAATTCGTGGCCCAGACTGTTGTCCTAATCATTTGCGTAAGCACTTAGAAAGGTTGCAGATTATTTCAAAATTTCTTCTGGTGGAAGAGATACTAGATCTTGGAATATTCCTAAACTAGTGAATAAATTATCAATAGTGACAATAAGCACCTGAATTTCATACCGTGTTGTCTGCTATATTATGTAAGAAAACAACTCTTTACACAATTAGGAATCCACTTTTCCCAAGAATATGGTTCATATCGAAAATACTACTATTATCATCCAAAGGTAAATATCGATCATTCCTTATAGATTGTAGAGTTGGCAGTTGAGTCGTTCCGGACCTAAATAGTTCCAGGAACTATGTCCTCGCTCGGATACATCATACATGTCCACTCGATCCACAAACTGAATTTAAACATGTCCATACTTCGACTACGTAGACTCATAACAAAAACCAGAAACAAGAACAGAGCGAAAATGTCTCTGTTTAGATAAAAATTGTTATACTAATGCAAACACGCATATGTTGCCAAATTCCCAGACTAAGGCAACACCAACACAAGAATGGGAACGAGTTGGATTAGAATTGGATACTACTGTATAGTACATTCCGTACGAATCGGACAAAGTTGACCCTAGATCTGGCATATTAGTTAAAAGTAGCATTAATGTGTATTTACTCCACGATTTCAGCGACAGAAATATCACCGCAGCCAGACTTTAAACTTCAAAAGGAACTACAGGCTCGTTTCTGCATATCTGGGCCATGACCACATTGGCCCCCTACCCGGTAATACACTGGAGATGCTCATCGCGAATGCAGAACGGCAGAAAATAAGCATCATCATTAGCAGTGATGCCAACGCTCACCACAAAGTATGGGGAAGTACTGATATGAATGACAGTGGTGAGTCTCTGTTTGAATTTATTTTAAGTACTAACCCTATAGTTAGTAACGTAGGAAGTAAACCCACATTCGTTAATTTAATTGGAAAGTATCGAAATAACACTCGTTCCCTGACTACACATATATTTAATTAAATCTCAATGATGACACTCCAAGCCGCTTAGAATTTCGGAACCACCGAAAAACCGATTAGCCCAAATATATGACAATACTTAAAGGTCTGCTAAGACCCGAGCTATTAAATCCTCCTTCCAACATAGCTGAACTTGACAGTAAAGTCGAGGACTAAACCTCAGCCCCTAATAAATCCTTAGCCATCTCTTGCCAACTCGCTAAGACAAGAGGGAAAGGAAAGCCACGTTGGTGGAATTCAATGCTTTAACCGCTCAGGAAAGAGTGCCTTAAGCGCAAGAGTGCCGTCAGCGCAAGAGGGCCGTAAGCGCATTAATCGAGCTAAACATAATAGGTAAGTTGTAGAGTAGGACTCATAAAAATAGTCCCTTAAACTTTATAACAAAGAGACCTTACCGGAGGTCCTTTTGTGGCAAAATAGAAGAAACCTCAGAAGCATAAAGCTTAAAAAAAATTCTCTCGACAAATCCATCCATGCCCAGTAGCTTAAAATATTCTGACGGGTCATGGACCATGACCAACTCTGCGAAGAATCTTTCAACTTGTTACTGGATACCCACTTTCTCAAAATGTTAGCTTTACAGACCACACGACGTCTAATAACAAATCTAACTATCCACAAGGTCTATTTACTAGGGAAAAACTGATATGGGCATTTCATAGCTTCAAGCTTTTCAAGGCTGCAGGACCGGACGAAATAATTTCAGCGGAGCCACAGAGGAACTCACATCTAATCCTACCAATTCTGATGAATATGTTCCACAGCTGCTTAGATTTGGTTCACATACCTCTGACTTGGGGGGAAGTTAAGGTTGTGTTCATATCCAAGGCGGGTAAATGCACCCAGTTTATCCCGAAAGACCTCAGACATATTAGTCTATCATCTTTCCATCTAAAAACTCTTGAAAGATAGTATACATGTGTGCTGCAAAGGAAGATCGTTAGATACTGCCTAACATAATTTAGTACGAACTATCGAATACTCCCCCCACCAATCATGAGTAAATTATGGCCGCTTTTCTGGACATAGAAGCTTTTAACAATGTCGACGCATCAGCAATGGCAGCTGCACTGTCCAAGTCTAAGGGTAGATGGATCGCTTTGTGAGTACAGTTACGCTTTAAGTAAGCTAATAAACTGGGCACAAACGGGTGGCCTAAGAGTCAACCCTAAGAAAACTGAACTTGTCCTATTTTCAAGGAAATACCAAATTTCCCACGTAGTTCCGCCTACTATCAAAAGTATTTCACTAGCTTTCTCAGATGGAGCAAAGTACTTGGTTCTTATTTTAGATAAAATATTAAGTTGGAAATATAATATAGAAGAGAGAATTAAAAAAGCCACAGTGACACTCTTCTCATGGAAAAAAGCTATAGGGAATAAATGAGGCCTTCTACCCTGTATTATTCCCTGGCTATATACTTAGACCGATTCTTACCTTTGGCGTAACAGTTTGGTGGACCGTTCAAGAAAAAGCTACAAATCGTGACAAGCTGAGCAAAGTCCAACAATCAGCGTCAATGTGTATAAGCGGAGCATTAAGAAGAACATCCTCTGCTGCGCTAGATGTTCTACTCCATCTACTAACCCTCGATTTTGTCAGCAAACAGACGCCAGCGAGCACAGCCGCCCACCTCAAAACTTCTTCACAATGGATCAGTAATGATATTGGCCATTTTGTTATTCTGAACTTGTTCGGATCACTTCCAAATTACACTGATTACACCAACCCAAAACTAGAATTCGGCAAAACCTTCCAAGTCACTATTCCTCCAAGATCTGTCTGGGATGACTTAGGCTTCTTGGAAGATGATACTTTCCATTTTTATACTGATGGATCAAAAACTGATGACGGGACTGGTGGATGTGTGTATCCAAGCTGACTAAAATTAGGTCTCTCTTTCCGTCTTCCTAACCATTGTAGCGTGTTCTAGGCGGAAATTATGGTAATTAGGGAAGTCCTCTCCTGGATCAAGGAAAACGTGATATCAACGACTGATATCCGTATTTTCTCAGCTAGTCAGGCTGCTATTAAATCGCCTGCTCGTCCTCTACGATCTCCATAACTGCTTTCAGCTGACGTTGATTTCTCATGGAAATGGCGGCGCTGTTCAATATTCCCTGCAATTGTAGGGTTGATGAACTTGCCAAAATTGGAACGATACTACCTTTATTATCTGAAAAGGCAAATATAGGTATCGCCATCGCTACATGTAAGTTAATGCTGAAACAAGTTGTTTTAGAAAGGACAAACCAAAGATGGAAAAATACAACCACCTGTCTGACAACAAAACAGTTTTGATCAAAGCTTGATCTAAAACGCTCCAACTGTTTGATATCCTTAAGCAGATTGCACATCAGCTCCGTAATTTGTCATCATAACCGGACACTGCCTCATAGGCAAGCACGCAACGTGGCTTGGCGTTTATTCACACGATTTTTGCAAAAGCTGCAGTAACGAAGAAGAGGCTGAATCTACTCCTCATCTTCTGTGTACTTGCCTGCTCTATCTCACAGACGAAAGCTCCATCTTTTTCTACAGGTGTCGCACGAATCGTGCTACGATAAGAAATTTAAATAACTTTTATTTTAATCGAGGTATTTCATTAATTTTCTTTATTGGATTAAAAATTAAATTCTATTTTTAATAACCAATGGTTTTTAAAGATGATAGACGGCAAATAACCTCCACGCTCATCCACGCATATGCGCCACCTGAACAGAAAATTGTTGCGGCCTGAAGGTTTGAAATTGGGATCGCCTCAATTATTGTCTTAATGGACTGCTTTAATTCAGTGAAATTCCTGGGTTTCGTTTTGTACACTTCGTGCTTGACATAACCCTATAAGAAAAAGTCTGGTGCGGTCAGCTCAGGTGACCTTGGGGGCCACCGCAATGTGCAGTTCTTGGATATCAATTTGTTGGGGAATTGTCGTTGGAGCTCCGCCATAACTTGCGTGGCTACGTGTGCATTTGCTCCATCTTGTTGAAACCAAATCCTGCTCAAAGGGATACCTTCTCGGCGAAGTTCTGGATAAAAAAACTTCTTCAACATCTTCAAATAACGGTCCCCATTGACAGTTTGTGTTACACCGTTTTCTTCAGAAAAGTATGACCCGTCAATACACCTTGATGAAACTGCGCACCACACAGTGAATCGTTCTGGGTGTAGTTTCGTCTCATGGAGCATAAAAAGCACATTTGTGAAGTTCAGTTGCCGCTTAGTGCGCTTAGGCCAGGCGCGCACATGCATTTTTTTCCGAAACGAAATAGTTAGTTAACGTTGATCGCGCATATATGCAACTTAAAAATCAGTCAACGAGAAAAACCAACAAACACCCAACATAATGATTTAATGTGCGCGCAGTTACATTTTTGTTCGGTGTGATTCAAACTGAAGAACTTTTTTTGGGGCGATTGTTCGATTTGTGCCAAAACACAAACTTTTAATTTGCTCGAATCGCGGACTGAATAGTTTTTGCATGTGCGCAATGGTATTCACTTTAGCAACCAAACTGTTGCAAAACTGTAAGTTGCATATGTGCGCGCCTGGCATTATTGCTCATAGAATTTCATATGAATAAATATTTTGCGGCGCAGTGTCGAGGAGTTACGCTATAGTTCAGTTCCAATCTAAATAAAAAAATGATTTTTTTTCACCAAACTCCGTTTATTTATAACTATCAATAAAAATTGAACACAAAACGAATATTGGTCTTAGTTATTCAAAAATAAAAGTAAAACCGAATTGATTCCATAGATATTGATTTTTTTTCAAAATGGAAATCGAAATTTGTTAAAATTGATTAATTGACATTAGGGGTATGCAAAATTGTAGATATAGGTGGAATTTTAGACGTACTCCAGAAAATATTTGAGCAACGAAAATAGTTTTTAATAATAAAAGTCAGAAACTTTTCAGAAGAACAGCTTATAATTTATTAAAAAATGGAATTATCTAAGATCTTAGAAATATAAACTGGCCAACTATAAAAAAAAAAAAAAAAAAGAATAAAAAAGATCGATTTGCCTTACGAATGAAATTAATAATTATAACACTCCATTAACACATCCATGGAGATTCAACCCAATTATCAATCGTACCAACAAAACTAACGAAATCAATTTACGGTGGATACATTTACCAATAAAACACGGTTAATGTGTTGTCTTCTTCGGCCATTGCAATCATTTTTCGGCAAAATTCCAGGCGAACAGGCAAATCCTGAGGGCTTAACTTGCTTGTAATTTGGACTTTGTACGGAAACAAGTTTAAGTCATCATGAAGTATCCGTTGTAATGACCGTCTGGTAACTTCAATTTGGCCCGATAAGTTTCAAGTCGTAACATTTGGATTTGCGTGTATTGCCAATGCAACAGCCACGATTGTATCCTGAACCCGAGCATTGGGACCTCGATGATACGGTCTTCGTTCGATGCTTCCAGATTCGGCAAACATGTTCACCAGCCTCATAATGGTCCATCTACTCTGGGGAGTACCGCCAAACTCCAGCCTAAATTCCCTTTGGACGGAAATGAGCAAAGAATAGTATCGCTGCACTATCAAAATCCTTTTCTCAGTATCCCAAGCATTCATTATGATAAATCTAAATAGTAACCTATAAAATAAAAAAATAAGCCAATCAGCTGCAATGCTGATAGCCACTTCAACCTAACCTAACATAATAGAGGAACATAGTAGACGTCGACGGAATTTTTAAGTTTAACCCCTTTCAGGGGGTTTGTTCACTTCTCGGTTTAGAAAAGACGCCAACAACAGCACTTCACCCATAGTCTAATAGGATGGTCAAATGGTTGACCAAGACTCTGAAATAACATTTTTTTAAGGTTGTGAGGGACCGACATATTCCATTATTAATGATTGATTACCTCTCGGTTGCGGTGCACTGAAAATACACCTTCGCAAATCCCATTCGGATCTACAATTAGACTTTCCAGGGAACACAAATAAGAATGTCTTTCGAGTTATCCACGCATAATGAATATGTGGAGAAGAAGAGCCTAATTAGCATTCGTAAAACGACAAAGCCCAAGATAAGAAGATATGACACAAAAGCAACAGCGACGAGATTTCAAGCAGATTTTTTCTACACACTATCAGAATTGGTCGAAGAGAGATTATAGCAATTCGAGTATCAGCAAGGTATTTGAAAAGATTATTAATAGGGCTCTGTTCACGTGGGCGGATGACAACAATATCATACCCGATAATCAGTTCGGTATTAAGGCGGGACATGACACAATTCATGACGCGTCTAAGCTGGTTTCCGATATACAATGGATCAAAACTAAAAACCAGTGTACGGGTGCCTGTCTGGTGGATTTGGAGAAGGCCTTCGACATCGTATGGTTAGAAGGTCTTGCCAGACTAGGTATAAGTAAGCCTCTATTATATATGCTTCATGACATGCTAAATGGTAGAAAGTTTGTTGTCAAGAGTGGCAATGTAATTTCTAGTTTTTAATATTAAAAATGGTCTTCAGCAGGGAGCGGTTAACTCGCCGATTCTCTTCAGTATTTACACCAGCGATCTGATAGGTAGTCTAACTCAGACAATTGTGTACGCTGATGATCTAATTGCGTACAGAACAGCTCCATACAGTTAAGGTCATCAAAAACCTTTTGCAGAGTGACTTCGACATGATTCAGATATATTGTGATGAGTGGAAGTTGAAAATCAACTTCCAGAAATCAGAAACTATTCTGTTTAGGACTCCGTTGTTTAGCGCCTCAAGGGATACGAGAAAGAACAGTACCTTAATTTCGACAGACATATAGTTGCTGCCTTGGCCAGAGCTAGGGGAGCCTTTGCCCTGACAAAACCACTGTTTTATAGCAGCCGGCTTGAGAGCAGGGTGAAAGTGATTTGTTACATGGCTCTCATCAGGCCGATGATTGCCTACGGATGCCTGGTGTGGTTCAACGTTGCCCCATCTCAAATGGAAAAGATTCGGGTGTTTGAGAGGCAATGTCTTAGACGTTGCCTTGGATTACACAGAATACCAGAGACGGAGTACACAAGATATTATTCCAACCAGGTTCTATACAACGGAACCAACATAAACAGGATAGATAATTTTTTGTTAAAGCTGATTCGGGGTCACGTTGCAAGAGCGATTTCCTCGTACCAACAGCTTAATTTTTGGGGCTGACTACCCCAATAAGGAATATTCTGAGATTGGGCGGTAAAGTGGCTACATCCCTCCCGAGGCATTCCTCTATTTAGATAGTCGAGGGCTGATACAGGATAGAATGGCGGTTCCGCTCATCTACCACGTCAGCCGGAAGACTGTAGATAGGCGACCCCTGTATGGTCGAGACATTATCGCTCAAGGTGGACAGGAGCGCCTTCGGTTCAGTAGGACTGTGTTCGACCCGGACCAAAGAAATGGGGCGAAATAAGTGACCCAGTTCTGGTGGGTCTCTGAACAGCATCATGATATTTAAAGTCGATTAAGGTGGTACGCCTTGGCCGACTTACATACATTTAGGGTAATTAGGTATAGGTAACAGTCGGGGTGACATATTTCCATGTACCTGCGTGTCTGTTCATGTATATGCGTACGTATATGTATGTACGTATGTACATGTATGTGTGGGGTGTACGTAGCTGTGTGTCTGCATGCATATGCAAAAGATAAACAAAAAAAATTAAGAAACGAAAAAAACATGCTTCTGTGGCTGTTCTAGTTTTTAAGTGGGTTTGCGTATTTTTAGGTATTTTAAGTAGTTTGTTATTTTTAGTTAGTTTTTAGTTTTAATTATTTTTAGTCTAGCTTTAGGTGTAGTTTATGAGTAAAAAATAAAAATATGATAAGATTCTGAATTTTTTGTGTATAAATTTTCTTGGTTTAATAAATATAAAATAATTAAATTTAATTAAAATAGCTTCTGGGTCGAAAGACATTACTTCTAAGAGATATAGTTTAGTTTAGAGCGCTAGAAAATTAGTTATAAGTTACTGATAATTAGGCTAGTTTTAAACATTTTTGTGTAGTTATAAGTTACTATTCAAAAAAAAAAGAGATTATACCAATCCCGTCTTGTGACCCATGGTTTGCCAACACAGACTGTGTAATATCATAGGCTCATCATTTAGTGCAGTAGTAGTTGTTAGTCGGCAAACTCTAAACACGCACACAAGTACAAAATGAAAATTTAAACAAGTAATATTGCGTTAAACAAAACAAGAACATAATATCAAACAAACAATATTTAGGAGCGTGGAACACTGGTTTTGAGTAGATTTTTTAATTTAATTTTACTGATATTGAAATTAAAAATGTTTAAATTACAATCTAAAAGTTTACCCATACGTGTCCGGGGCTCATGTATCCCATAGTTTGTCCTATGTGTTGGGGCTTTAATGAAGTCGATGCCACGGAGATTATAACCTCCCCGATAATTAACAAAAACTGAACATAGTAAGTCTGGTGCATCTGTTACGGTAGTTATTATTTGGTGGAAGAATACCAAATCATTGTTAGTTCTTCTCTGTGCAAGTGTTTGTATTTGAACGATACATAAACGTTGGTCATAAGGGAGGCCATTAGAAGGATCGCTCCACTGAAGCCCTTTCAATGCGAAACGAGTAAAGTTCCTTTGAACAGATTCTAGTCTCTCAATACGAGTATCGTAAAGAGGAGTCCAAACCTGCTATGCATACTCAAGATGGGGATGAACCAAACAGTTTTACAAATCACGGATAACATTGGGATCAACAAATTCCTGGGCCACCGCTTGATATGCCCCAACATAGAATTGGCTTTGTTAACGATTATATTAATATGAACAGAAAAGTCCTAATAGGGCGTAAAAACAACTCCAAGGTCCCTTACAGTCATAACACGAGTTAAAATGTGCCGTGAGATAACATAGTCATGACAAAAAGGAGAACGTTTTTCTGAAAATGTCATTGTTTGACATTTTGTCAGGTTAAGGTTTAAACTGTTGTTTTCACTCCACAAGACAAAGTGACTTATATCCTCTTGCAATAGAGTTCGATCCTTTGAAGATGATATATTTTTATAAATCTTCATATCGTCTGCAAAGATAAGAATCGCTATTACGTACACAAAGAGGAGCATCAATTATTACCAATGTAAAGAGTAGTGGTCCCAGATGGCTATCTTGCGGAACACCAAATTTGGCAATAAAGGGTCTTGAGTAAGAATTTATGAATTTGACTTGACATAGCCTATCTTCAATGTATGAGGATATCCACCTAATGAATGATGGATGGAACCCATGTGAATTAATTTTAAACTTGATAATTTCATGAGACAATTCATCAAAAGCTTTCGAGAAGTCTGTGTATACACAATCAACTTCTTGACCACTTTCTAGGGAGTTTAAGCATTTATTCAAAAAGACAACTAGATCAGTAACAGTAGAACGTTTCTGCATAAAACCATGTTGTTGGTTGCAAATAATGTTTTCACACATAAATGTCAAACTATCACATACAACTTGTTCGAACAACTTCGGAATACAAGATAGCTAGGAAATTGATCTATAGTTGATAATATTAGTTTTATTACCCTTTTAAAATACTGGAGTTATAAATGCATTCTTCCAAACTGAAGGAAATTTACCTAATTTCAAAGATATTTCAAAAATATTACGCAGAGGAACACCTAAGATAGACCTACATTCTTTTAATAAAGCTGCTGGTATTCAATCAGGCCCAATAGAATAATCCTCTTTTAAATGTGACAAAAAGCCCAACATTTTGTTACGCTCTATTGTAATATTGTTGAATGATACTTGAGAACAATTTCTAAAAATACGAAAATTGTTTTAGTCAACAACAGATTTCAGAAGTTGAAATCAAGATTACGTTATTATAAATTTCAGTTCTTTTGTGAACCAAGGATGACAAGAAGGATTACAGGGAATAGATCTTTTTTTAGGAACTGTTTCATTGATGCATTTCATCAAAATAGAATAGAAGCTTGAGATAGTTTAGTCAGAATCATTAGAAATCGGTAAATGTTCTACACCGGAATTTATTAAACTATCCAAAAGCTGTTGAAAATCACCTTTGCGAAAGTCAAAAGTATGGCAGCAATCATGAGGATTACTATTTTCTATTAAGTGACCACTCAAGTCAAAAAAAAAATGTCATGTTAGATAAAGCAGAGGTAGGTTCTAACACTACTGTACTAACGGCGTCAGATGAGAAAACGAGGTCAAGATGTCTATTTTTTAAATTTTTTATAGAGCTAACTTGATGTAAATTTGTAGAGATTATATTATCCAACATTTGGATCACCTGTTGGGATGAACTTGTGGAAGTTTCAAAATAGGATTCGTCATCAGAAGGAACCCACTCAATGTGAGGCAGATTAAAATCCCCTAATAAAGGGCAATTGAAATTAAATTGAACTAAAAACAAACATTTGAGTTTTTATTTTATTTTATTCATAACATTTTAAGAATAAAAAGTAAGAATTTTGAAGTATTGAAGATGGAAATTATAAAATAATGCAATAAGTTTATTTATCGAGCATTCGAAAAATATTAAAATTTAGTGGTTTCAATAAATTATGATCGTGAAAATTTATTTAATTAAAAAAAATATATTATTTTATAAGCTTACCACACAGCAGCATGTTAGTACAATAAGAAATCCGCAAATAGCTCCAGCAGTGCCAACAACCCATGTTAAGCGAATAAATAGAATTACACCAAATATATTTTGAATGCAGGGCAGGAATACTCCGATCAAGGTACCTAAATAAATAACATGTTACTGTTAATATGTTAAAAAGCAAGGGGTTTTGTTTGATAAAAATGTTTTTTTTTAGACTCTACTGCTTAGGTTGAATCGTAAACATCAATAATTCAACATTTTTACTTGTAATTAAAAGGAATATGTCCAGTTATGTATTCGTAAAAAAAATTTTTTCTAACAAGTAAACATGACATTACGATCATAGAGAACACCAAAAAAGTGGGTCCCCAATTCCGTCTGCCTGTCTGTCCTCGAGTCTGCGGCGTAAACGGTACGGTAGATTTGCTTCAAACTTGGTACATATTGTTTTTTCGGTAAAATACCCACACGTTTTTTTCATTTTTTAAGACAACAAATAACAGTAGATCCCATACATTTTTTTTGGCCAAAAACAAAAATCTTATTTTCTTAAAAACGCCTCCAACGATTTTCATTTTTCAAAAATCAGGTCATTAATGAAGGGAAAGTGTACCTTTTGATAATTTTGTTTTTGGAAAAAAATGTTATTTTTGGTACCTCTAGTAGAACCATTTTTTTGTTTTCGATTTTCTGGGAAACGGTTAATTCGATTTTTTGAAATTTTTTACGCAGAAGCTCCTAGAAAGCTTAAACACTATTATAAACCAACATTTTTCAAATTTTTTTTTGGAAATTCATTTCTTTTTGAAAACTCAAAATTTCGAAAACGACTCAATAGATTTTTTCGAAACTTCGTATTTGGCGTTTTTTTGACATTATCTTGAATAGGTAAAACATCTATTTTTCTACAATAAAAACAACGGTACCTCCCATACAAATGTTAAAAAATCGTAAAGAAAAAAATGTATTTCTCGAAAACGGCTCCAAGAATTTTTATAAAAAATGTGTGTGTTCTTAAATTGGTACAATCCACTTTCACGTATCAAAATAGTTTATTTGCGTACTTACTAACGGTACTTCCCATAGAACCACTTTTCATATTTTCGACTTTCTCAACATTGGGTGAACCGAGTAAAATAATTTTTTTTATAAAAATTCTCCCTAAAATTGCTAATAAAACTGCTTGTTTTTCGATTTTTTCAAAAATAAATAATTTTTTTTTTAAATCGATGTTCCAAAAACCAGTCACTGCAGTTTTTTGAAATTTGAATGTTATATGTATATTAACAATATCTTCAAAATGTCGTTTCAATTATTATAAAAAGTTATTTTTTTAAAAAACCGCTCAAACGATTTTTGACATTTTTATTTTATATATTCTTATTTATCAATGAATGCAGGGAATTGACATTTCATCTGTCAAAGGTTAAAGTGTTAAAGTTATAGTCTCTTGATAATTTTTTAATTTTAAATTAAATTAAAGTCACTTTAATTGTTTAAAAGTTGTTTTTCAACATTTTTTGAATTTTGTTTTATATCGGCGTTTTTAAATTTCATCAGTTTAATAAAGGTACGAAGCTTTTCTTTAATTAATTTAAACTTCGAGCAAAGCCAGTCGCGCCTATACGGGATTTTCCCTATGAACAGTAATTCAAACAAAAGAAGTCTTCACGAAACCTCTCCCGAACCAAACTCTGACTACAAAAAGTATTTTATTCACAAAAAAGATATGGCAACGGAAGTAGGAAAGATGTCTGTTGTAGATTTGAAAAATGTACGGGAAACTACTTTGGATGTACAACTCACTGAAAAACTAAAGAATTTTGCAACAAAGGATGATTTTACAAGACTCTACGATGAAGTTACCACTTTAAGAGCCGCGAACACTCTTCTTAACCTCAAACTAAGCGATATGTCACAAAGATGCGAACTGCTAGAAAACCAGCTGGAAATAATTTCACGAAAGGCTAATGAGTCATCCGTTGTTGTTCACCTTCCCTTAAATAAAGAAACCGATGCAACTCAAGTCGCATTACAGACTTGCAAAGGGCTTCTCAAGATAAACGAAGATGAAAATATGACCATCAAAAGTTCCCGGGTAATTCGCAACAACAATGCTCAGCGCGGCACTGTCATCTTTGAACTTCTTTCCTCAGAGATGGTCGACAAGATTATTGCCGCTGCGCATCAGCTTAAAGGCTCGGGGATAAGTGTATTCCGCGAACAATCTCTTATGTACCGAAAGAGAAGACAAACACTGGTTGAAATAAGATCCAAGTTGCTCGAAATAAATTCAAATGTAAAAATAATTGTAAAAGGCGATAAAATACTAATTAATGGTGACTCGTTTGTTTACAAATATTCACGAGGTTTGGCTATCAAAACGAAAATAGAAATGTCATTTCTCAACCAAACGTTCGGTGACAGATTTTTCGAATTCTTCGATGACAGCGATCTTTCATCTCCATCACCATCTTCTTCTTCTTCTGCTGCTGCCAACTTTCATCCGATACGCGCGCCACCTATACGTCAACCTCAAAATCATCATCGACCACCTTTAAGGGTGGAGTCACAATAGGATGAATCTGTCGTCTGCCATAATTTAAATAATTTTAATATTAATAACTTTAAAAATTTATCTATCTTATCTTTTAATATTACTGGTCTCAAAAGAAAATTATTATTACCTGATTTTTTTAGTTTCATTCAAAATTATGATATTATCATTTTATTGGAAACTTTTGTAGAAGAAAAAAATGAAAACAATTATTTGAAATATTTTAAGGATTTCAATATTTTATGGTCACCCGCAATAAGATCTAATGTTCATGGCAGGGCTAGTGGGGGGATTTTATGTGGTGTTAAAAAAACTTTAAACTCCAACTTCGCTAAAATTTATCACTCTGAAAACAGGAATATATTCAATATTGTTATTAATAATTTAAATTATACCATTATACCAACATACTTAAATTGCAATAACTGGCAGCATGATTTTGCTAGTCTAGTTGACTTCGTTCAAAACTCCAATTTGGATAATATTATGATAATTGGAGACTTAAATGCTAGGATCGGGATCTATCAAAATCCTTCTGTACTCAACACATTCTCGCAAAACACTCTCAATCCAACCAGAAACTCAAAAGATGACACCTTTAACCGAAATGGAAGGCTGCTTACGGAATTCTTTGAAAACTTCGGACTATCCGTGTTAAATGGGGCTTCTAAAGATGACGCTTCGGGAGAGTTTACATTCATAAGTGGTCAAGGACAATCTGTTATTGATATTGCAGCGATATCTTTTGAATGGCTTACACTATCGGTAGATTTTGAAGTAGGTGTGGCGAATTTCTCATCGCACCTTCCGATTGAGGTAAAGGTTCAGTTTATCGATGAAAATGTACTGAGACAATCAACTAACTTTTTAAAATTGAGGTGGAAAGAGAATTGTACCGCTCTATACAATTCATTACTAAACCGTAACATCAGCTCTATTCCCTCGCTTCAATCCAACAGTATAGAAAATTATGATGAACATATTGCAAGAGTTATCAAGGCCTCAGCACCATTTGCCCACAGTACCAACAGCCGAAGTCACGCTTGTACACCAAAAAAACAAGTGGTTTGATAATGATTGTGTGAAACTCTCATTTGTCTATCTTAAGCTGTTCAGATCCACAAATGCTTCAATTTTTAAAAACATTTACCTTCATATTAACAAGGATTTCAAAAGACTTTGTGCCAAAAAGAAAGTTCACTACATTAACAATATTGCAAAAGAACTAGCAAACTGTAAGAACTCAAAGACTTTCTGGACCAATGTTCGTGAGCTGGGTGGGCGTGGTAGAAGCCTGGTGTCTACCCTCGAAGTTGAGACACTAGCAGCTCATTTTAAAACTCTTTTGTCGGCTGATGAGAATCACCAGGTTTTCTATTACGCGCAACCCAATGTCACTTTCTGCGAACTGGATAACCCAATTACTCTATCTGAGCTCGAAACAACTCTGAGTAAAATGAAAAATAATAAGGCACCCGGCATAGATGGTATTCCGATGGAGTTCTACAAGAATAGTACGGAACCGTTTAAAAATCTTCTACTGGCATATTTCAACAAACTTTATGAACACTCATTAGTTCTAAGTAACTTCAACAAAGCGGTTATATTCGCGATCTTTAAAAAAGGATATTCTAACCTGCCGGAGAACTACAGAGGAATTTCGATTCTCAACTCGCTAAGAAAGATCCTAACTTCAATTCTTTATGATAGGTTGACGGTATGGATTGAGAACAACAACCGACTCAGCATGTTCCAAGCAGGGTTTCGATCGGGATTCTCAACGCAAGAGCATGTATTCGCTCTGACGTCTATTGCCAGGAGATCAATCGAGCAGAAAAAGAAATTATATGCTTGTTTTGTGGATTTCAAAGCAGCCTTTGACAATGTAAATAGAAATGCCTTGATGTACAAATTGTCTTCGTTAGGAGTTTCTCGAAAATTCTTAATGTTTTATTTCAAATTTCTTGCCTCATCTACTAAATCAGTGTGGGACGGAGCTAAATTCTCCGAATGGTTTGAAACCACAACAGGCGTCCCCCAAGGATGTATATTAAGCCCGATATTATTCGCCCTGTTTATTTTTGAAGACGTGTGTGATGTACTTCCGGGAGGAATACTCTTTGCCGGTATACAAGTCAAGGTTTTGCTCTACGCCGATGATTTGGTTTTATTGGCAGACAATCCATCTACCCTTCAGCTGCAAATCAACAAACTCAATTCCTTTTGTGAATTCTGGGGTCTATGTGTCAATTCTAACAAGACAAAAATAATGATATTTGAACCGCGTCAGAGAAGAAGGCTGCCGGAGGAAATCTGGTCCTTAAACAACGCGCCTATCGAGGTCGTTCATTATTTCAAATATCTTGGAGTTTTGCTCTCGTACAATCTGAATTTTTCGAAACACGTGAAAGAGAAAAGCAACGAAGCCAAACTAGCTTTAAACGTAATGTGGCCTAAGTTCTACTCTAACCAAAAAATCGATCATACATCCAAATATCGTGTTTTTCAAGCAACAGTGAACTGCTGCATGTGCTACGGTACCCAAATTTTTGGTTATTTACAACTGGACGAGTTTGAAGCCGTGCAAAGATATTTCTTCAAACGCTTGTTCAGATTGCCTTCTTCAACGCCCAATTATGCTATATATGTGGAGTCTGGTCTAACGCCTCTTTACATTATAAACCTGAAAACCAATTCAGACTACATAATGAAAGTTATGAAGAGGGATGAAAGAAGCCTTCACAAATCCATTATGGCAGGGCTCATGCAAACAAATGCCTCCCCGTTTAAGGAATGGAACCAGCTAGCTTCTTCAAATGGCAGTAATTTATCTTTTAGGGAGTCCAATTCGAATGAATGGCACAATATGTTCAATGATGTTATCACCAAAACTGATGAAAATATTTTCAGACAACATATTTCAAGAGCCTCAACAACTGTGTCAAGAAATGTATACAGGTACCTCGACCACCAAATAACATCGCTGGCTAACTATTTCAGCAACGAGTTTTCTTCTGAAGCTATAAGCTACATATTTAGAGCCCGAGTCGAAATCTTGAATCTTTACGCTATACCGCATCGAACTGATCTCACACAAATCTGTAGGCTATGTAATAGAGGAGAACCAGAAGACATCACCCACTTCTTTGCAACGTGTCCTTTACTTCAAGAGATTCGACGACTGCATTTTGAATTGAGTTATCTACCCCCTACTCGGCTCTATGAAATCCGTAATGGAGATCTTGGATGGTCAACGGTTTATAGATACTGCAAACATGCTCTTAATTATCGCAATAGTTTTCTATAGCTCTACAACCATTTATTGCAATTTGAAGTTTCAAACAATGTTTCTAAATACTTACTAATTTTTTATGTTTCAAATCATTATAAAATTGATAAATTATTATTTTGTGTTTCAAATCATTTCAAAATTGATATAATTTTTTGTTTCAAATCATTGATACATCTATTTTTGTGTTTTTGAATCATCTCAAAATTGTTGAAAACGCTATTGATGCTTTAATAAATTATTAAATTAAACTTTCTATAGTTAATTAACTTATGTTATGTTTATTATTTGAATTTAACTTCTTTATATATAAACTGTATTTTGTTATAAAATGTCGTTCAGGCAGACGGCAGAATAGCCATGTCCTTATTCTTAAAGAAAAAATAATGTAAATAATTTATATTTTTTAAATAAAGAAATTATCTATCTATCTATCTATCTATCTAATAAGCATATATTTACATACATATAGGTTCCATCCATGTATGGACATAGGTACATATTTCTCTGCTAACTTACATAATTAAAATCCATAACCTAGATTTAAATATACATTATTTGTAGGTAGGTACCTACATATGTAACTATTTCTTGAATCGTCCATTCGACAATTCATTAAGCTTAGAATCAATGTAATCTTACTTACATTGGCTTTTAACCTGCATAGGATAACTGTACTACCTACGACTACTAAAACTATTTCTAAACAGCGTCAATGCTTAGTTCCATTAAAGTTGTTAGCTACAAGAGCAAGTTCGTACGATCCAGTTGTGCATTTTATTTATTATTACTAATGTATATTTATTTTTGTTGCGTTAACATTTATTTGTCGTATTTTGATAAAATTTAAGCATATTGTATATCTTGCTAATAATAAACTATTATTAGCAAGATGTTATTTTTTTAAAAAACCGCTCAAAGGATTTTTGACATTTTTATTTCATATATTCTTATTTATCCATGAATGCAAATGGCATCTTTGTTTTCCCTCAAACTATAACCACTAATCTATATATAAACATTTAATTATGTGAATTTTCCATTTATTTCTACCTTATTATATTTTCTTTTTACGTATTTTTGCATACGTCACTGAATACTACATACAATGTAGGCCCTCATACATTAATATATATTTACATATGTGTCCTAACAAATCACATGAATCTTATGTATGCATATTGGATATCTACCAACCTACATCCCTCATTTTCATAATAATAAGCATATATTTACATACATATAGGTTCCATCCATGTATGGACATAGGTACATATTTCTCTGCTAACTTACATAATTAAAATCCATAACCTAGATTTAAATATACATTATTTGTAGGAAGGTACCTACATATGTAACTATTTCTTGAATCGTCCATTCGACAATTCATTAAGCTTAGAATCAATGTAATCTTACTTACATCGGCTTTTAACCTGCATAGGATAACTGGACTACCTACGACTACTAAAACTACTTCTAAACTGCGTCAATGCTTAGTTCCATTAAAGTTGTTGGCTACAAGAGCAAGTTCGTACGATCCAGTCGTGCATTTTATTTATTATTACTAATGTATATTTATTTTTGTTGCGTTAACATTTATTTGTCGTATTTTGATAAAATTTAAGCATATTGTATATCTTGCTAATAATAAACTAAAAATCATTCTTGCCAAAAAAAAATCTTGTTATCACTCCAACGATTATCAACCATTCAACTATGAGCACAGTGAAAGTAAATCACAATCAAATAAAAAAGCGCCGTGATAATAAAATAAATGTTTCTCCTGGCTCCAAAATATTTTCAATTTCAGTAAAAAGAAGTAAGACTCCTGTTTCTCATTCATCACCTCCTGAAAAAGCATCTGTCATTGCAACTACATTTCCAATCTCAAAGAAAATGGATTTGCTCATGGGTAATGTTGCAAATAAAATAACTTCATTACGCGAAGACTTCGAGATACAACTTGCTTCACTTTCGAATATAACATCTGAAGTAGAGGCAACATTTCAGTCATCCATTCAAGGCGTCAACAATTTATTTGCGAAGTGTGAACAAAATTTACTTACATCACTTCGAGAGCATCAGTCTGCAGTAGACATGCACAAAGCCGAGGTCTCCAATAGGGTCTCACAAAATAAACAGTGACTTCATTTTCTTAAAATACACCAGAGAGCAGCTGATCCGATTCTGGCTGGTGTTCCTGTTATCGAAAACGAAAACCTTCCCGAATACTTCTCCAAGCTTTCTGAATCAATAATTCTGCAAAACCCGATGAATAGCTTCCGAACCAGGGTCACCTCCCCCAACATTAGATCATTTTCTACGCCTTTTTTTTTAATTCATTTTTATTTCATTTTAACTTATAACTATTTTAAAGCTAGACAAAAATGTTTAAAACTAGCCTAATTATCAATAACTTACAACTAATTTACTGGCCCTTTACGGGCGCTCTAAATTAAACAATAACTCTTAAAACTAATGTCTTGCGACCTAAAAACTATTTTAATTAAATCTTATTTTTTTTAAATTTTATTTTATATTTCAAGGAACTTTCTTTCACAAAAACTTGATATCTTATCTTTTTTTTTTTTTTTTTTTTAATTTTAAACTAAACCTAAATATATATTAAAAATAATTAAAACTAAATAAAACTAACTTATACTAACCAACAACCCAAACCACCTAAAATACCTAATAATACTTAAAACTACTTAAAAACTAGAACAGCCACAGCAGCATTTTTTTCGTTTTTTAATTTTTTTTCTTTATTTTTTATATGCATGCAGACACACACCAACATGCAACCCACCCATACATGTACATACGCACATACATATACGTACGCACATACATGTACAGACACGCAGATACATGCACGAATGACCCCACATACATACATCTTTTTAATTTTTTTTTTTGGTGCCACCCTGACTGTTCCCTATACCTAATTGCCCTAAATCTATGTAAGTCGGCCAAGATATAATATCTTCATCGACTTTAAATATCACGATGGTGTTCAGAGAGCCACCAGAACTGGTTCTCCTGTTTCGCCCTATCCCTCCGGTCCCGATCGGACACAGTCCTACTGAACCGAAGGCCCTCTTCTCCACCTTGAGCGATGACGTCTCGACCATAAAGGAGTCGCCTATCTACAGTTTTACGACTGACGTGGTAGATAAGCGGAACCGCCATTCTATCCTGTATCAGCCCTCGACTGTCTAAATAGAGGAATGCTTCGGGAGGGATATAACCACTTAACCGTGCACTCTCAAAATATTCGTTATTGGGGTAATAAGCCCCAAAAATTAAGCTGTTAGTTGAGGACATGGCTCTTGCAACGTGACCCCGAATCAGCTTAAACAAAAAATTATCTATTCTGTTTATGTTGGCTCCGTTGTATAGAACCTGGTTGGAATAATATCTAGTGTACTCCGACTCTGGTGTTCTGTGTAATCCAAGGCAACGTCTAAGACATTGCCTCTCAAACACCCGAATCTTTTCCATTTGAGATGGGGAAACGTTGAACCACACCGGGCATCCGTAGGCAATCATCGGCCTGATGAGGGCCATGTAGCAAATCACCTTTACCCTGCTGTCAAGACGGCTGCTATAAAACAGTCGTTTTGTCAAGGCAAAGGCTCCCCTAGCCCTGGCCAAAGCAGCACCTATATGTCTGTCGAAATACAGGTACTGATCCAACCAGACGCCAAGGTACTTTACTACACTTTTACTCGCCAGTGGATGTCCATGTGGCCCTACGATCACCAGCTTGCGCCAGTTCTTTCTCGTATCCCTTGAGGCGCTAAACAACGGAGTCCTAAACAAAATAGTTTCTGATTTCTGGAAGTTGATTTTCAACTTCCAGTCATCACAATATCGCTGAATCTTGTCGAAGTCACTCTGCAAGAGACTTTTGATGACCTCAACTGTATTAGCTGTTCTGTACGCAATTAGATCGTCGGCGTACGCAATTGGCTGAGTTAGACTACCTATCAGATCGCTGGTGTAAATGCTGAATAGAATCGGCGAGTTAACCGCTCCCTGCTGAAGACCATTATTAATATTAAAAAATGCGGTAGAAGTTACATTGCCACTCTTGACAACAAACTTTCTACCATTTAGCATGTCATAAAGCATATACAATAGAGGTTTACTTATACCTAGTCTGGTTAGCTTTAGATAGAGACCTTCTAACCATACGGTGAACAGGGCTCTATTAATAACCTTTTCAAATACTTTGCTGATACTTGGAAGAAGACTTATCGACCGGAGATTCGCCGGATTGGAGTTGTCCTTTCATTTTTTGTGAGAAGGTGCACCACAGCTGTCTTCCACGGCACTGGATAATACGCATTATTCAGCGCGTTGTTAAACAGTGTGGTATAAATGTCAACTGCTTCTTGAGGCAAATGTCGTAGTACAACGTTGGATATACCATCGACTCCTGCTGACTTCTTTTTCTTAAATGAATCGAAGATGAGCTGGAGCTCATTTTTCGAAATTAACAAGGGACTGGGCCCATTTCGGTCGGCGATTATGGCGTTTGTAAATCTTCAGCATTAAACCCGGTAAAACAAAGATTCCCAGATCGCCATTCGGTTATATCGTTCCGGAGCCATAAGTGATGAAGCAGAGCTCTGATCTCCAGGTCATGATTCGGTCGAATGCTAGCATTCACCTTGTACACTTGCTGGAAAGCAGCCCCCACAGCCTCAACTCTCTCCTGCGGATCTTCGACTATATAAAGGTCATCGTCCAATACGACATCCTCTGGGTCTATGTCTGCTGTCAGAAGTACGTCTCTGTTCTCTGTCGTCCTCTGGAGCTTAAGACACGGAAGATCGTTTTGATCCTTTCTTCTAAAAATCTTATTAATTTTTGGGAACATACTTGGGTCGCTAGAGTTAACGGCACGAATTTTATTGTCCCAGAACAAATTAATAGCCAACCTATAATTTTCTTTGACCAATTGGTTGATGTTTTTGATGGACGACTTCAGTGTCCTAATCTCCAGATCTCGTGTATCAGTAGACCGTCTGTACAAGCGTTTTAGTCTTGTTAGAAGTCCACTTTTTTGTCTGTGAAGTGCGTCAATTGTCGCGTTACGGTACATGTCAGTTGCTTTACGTTCTTTGTGTTTCGGTATTGTTCTGTTCATTGTTCGTAGAATCGTTTCGTCAATTTGTTCTAAGTATCTGTCGATTTCAGTATTTGTTAGGTTCCTGTCATTTGGTGGGGATATACCATTTGACCGTAAATCGCTCAATAAGGCGTTGGAGAAGCGTGGTCAACGCACCTTACTCTAATTGTAAGTATGCACAGGCACATACTCCTCCAACTCCATAAACTCGTTCAGAAGTTGTATAACGGCGGCGAATCCGCAGTGGTCACTGTCGTACTCGATCGTTCGTAAACAATTTCTTTGTCGTTGAGTGTCAGTAATTGTTAGTCTTGCATCTTTCAGCAATAGATTCAGATAGGCACCGCTTCTTGGAAACGATGGCCTCTCTGTGGCTAGAAGATCGAGGCGATACTCAAAGTTGTATCGACCCATCCAATTATAAGAATGGTTACCTCGAGGATTTTGTATTTGATTTCCCCAATCTATGTGTTTGGCGTTTAAATCACCGGCTAATATGTAAAAGTTTTCTTCCGAGCTCAATCGTAAGCATTCAAAAAGCTTTTCAAGCTCTGTTATAAACTGTGCAGGCTGAGGTGTTTCCGGTGCATATGCAGCGATCACATACATTCGCTTCCCCTGTTGGAGATGAATGCATATGATGCATGCCTCTAACGTCCGAAACTTACGCACATCACTATTATATTTTACCTTATGACTAATGCCTTTACGTATAAAGATTGCGACGCCTCCTCCTTGAGTGGAGTTTGGTCGGTATCTCCTTATGATATTGTAATTGTTGTTAGTCAATTTATGTTTCTGGTTAAGCTTAGTTTCGCTAGTCATAAACACATCTGGACTTATGTCTTTAAGAAATTGGAATAAATTCGCTCTACGTTCGGTCCTAATCAGTGAATTTACATTCACAGCTAGGATCTTAAAGGGCCTCTCCGGCAGAGCGCCCTCAACCTCTAAGTTGTGTTAAGCTCGGCAAAACAGAGTAGAGATAATCCACCCTAGTCGCCTGCTCCCTGATCTGGTTTTGGAGGCCAGTCAACTGGCCCTGGATGGCCAGTAGAGTGCCCATAACATCCACGGGGCACGGGGGCCTGTTGGGCGACCTTTGGTGTAGGCTGTACCGTGCTTCCTCTTCCTGACGCTATTTGGGCGTAAGACATTTGGGGGTTGACGGGCGTTGTTGTAGGAGGGCGCACTGTTGGACGCTTTTCTACCACTGTTTGCTTTGCTGCTTTATTTTTCTTTATAAGCTGAAACGTCGGGCATCCCCGATAATTAGCGGGGTGTCCGCCGCCTCGGTAGAGTACACATTTAAGCTGGGTCCTATCTTCGACCCGTTCCCTTCCTCACTTGCATTCATCTGGATTGTGGTTCTCCCCACACTTAACGCAGCGTGACTGCATTTCGCAGTTTGCTGCGGCGTGGCCGAACCTTTGGCAGCCCATGCATTGAAGCATGTCCCCGCGCCTTTTTAATTTGTCCCAAGTTACAACCTGGTAGTTGAGGACGGATATACTCCTCAAACTATCCAGTTTGCTGCTGGGTGAGAGTTGAACAAGGAAGAAGGGAAGACTCCGCTTCTCCCGCCTAGCTCTAACTTTAGCGAACGGCTTGACCCCGATAAAGTCGAGATCGTCATTCGCTTTTTGGCGGATTTCATTTAAGAGCACCTGTGGTTCCGTGCAGGAATCTATGCCCTTCAAAAGGACCGTTTGAAATTTTTCGGTTTTGGGGGTGAAACTAAAGAATTCAGTAGTAGTTTCTTTTAGCAACTCTTTAATTTTTTTGTGCTGTTCCAGTGTGAAGCACTGGATAGCATGCCTATCGTTATTTAATCTTTTAATAGTAAAATTTTGACCTATGGTCAACTTACATAGATTTATGGTATCCTGTAACTCCATTTTATAAGTATTTATGGGTGGCACCTTTTCTTTTTTCGTAATCGGCGGCTGTGGCTGCTGGTGCTGAGACTGACTTTTCTGCTGCTGTTGATTCTGCTGCTGTTTCCCTTGCTGTTGTTTCTGGGCTTGTGTCTGCTGCTGTTGCTGTTGTTGTTGTTTTTGCCGTTGTTATTTTGGCTGCTGCTGTGGCTGTTGTTTTTGTAATTGTTCTTTTTTGTGTTGTTGGTCTGGTTCGTCGAGTTCTTTTAGTTGTTTTGCTCGGCGCACTTCTTGGCTGGCCTTAACTTTACTTTTCAACTTTTGGATTTCTGCCTCCATTGTTTCAATTTGAGCGATCATTCTTTGTTCCTCGTCCTCCTCGGATGACGCCTCTGATGTGGAGAGGTTCACGAAGGCAGTACTATCGCCCGTCGTGAAGTGCCCTTTTTCTTCCTCAGACATATATTCAATAGCCTCTTCGGGTGAAGTGTCTAGCTGGGTTTGTCTTGCTGCCTTTGACGTCTCGGACTTATTCACCCCAGCTGGCAGCTTTGTTGAGGTGGCCGTGGATCTCCTCTTTAAGAAATTTGGTGGGCACTTGATCCTCTTTCTGCGCTTCTGATTTACATCGGATGATGTTGCCGTTATTGTTATTGCTGTTGATGTTGTTGCTGCAGAATTACTGCTTGTAAGTGGAACATCTTTCGATGTTCCCTCAGTTGATGCCATCGCTGGCCTCATTGGCCCTAGAACACCTTTCGATGTCCCGGTGCTTAAGCTCCTCCTCCTTTGCTCGTTTTCCCAACCAATAAGGTTTTCCGCGGTTGTGAAAAAAAGCTTGCAAAGTTCTGATGCCCGGCTGGGAATTGAACTGGTGACCCTCGGATTCTCGGTCGGCCACTCTACCTTTGTGCTACTGCACCACTTAAGAAATCTTGATTTAATGTTATACTTAACGGCACGCACGAAATTGAATTTGGAAAAAACTGGGAAGCCGAAAACGTGTTAACACCTCCACAGTACGAGATCGATTGCCATTTTCTAAGCCTATTATTGGGGAAATGCACAAAGTAAACATCTTATCGGCTGTTCGCAAGACCATACTTCATCGTCGTGCGGGTGCAATATCAAATCGCTAACACCAGTGAACCTTGGACTCGAACAAAACGGTGATATACAAGCAGGTTCTATATACATATATAAGCGAGTCTTTCCCCTTTCAACTATGAATTTATGAAAAAAGTCTCTCATTTGCAAGATCTGGAAGCATGCGGATCAAGAAAGCTGAAAACGATAGTGCCATCAGTGTCCATACTTTTCATGATCTCTCAATAAATACTGCATAGTAGTAATTTACAAGAATTAGCTTTTTATCATTTTAATTACGCAGTAATACATTTATTATTATTATTTTTCTTCTTTCGCTTTATTGGTGTTTCAATTTTCTTATCTTTTGTTATTTTATTTGATCTCTTAAATAATAATTGTTATTAAATTATAATTTTATATTGATTTACGTGTCCGTTTGCTTCTTTGTTTAGCTTTACATTTATAATGCATGTATCTGCTTTGTGTATACATACTTAGTTTGATGTGGCTGTGGTATGTCAAATGGTCATAGGGGTGTGACAGAAAGAGACAATACTGGTGCTTTAATTAATGGTTTTTTTAATCAAATATAAGGTTTAAGGATATTCCATTTTAATGCTCAAAGCATAATACCAAAAATTGATGAAATTCGTTATATTTGTAAAAACTTTCTATGTGATATCGTCTGTGTATAATAAGGTAAAAAATTTTTATCAGATTTCGTTTGGTGGTTTTCTGGGACATGAAATGATATTGTTTATTTCTGATTCAAGTTTTATTCGTAACTTTCCTAGAGTCGAAGATCAAGTAACATTTGTAAACCATAACATTTTGTCCCTTCATAATAGATTTGTTCCTTTGGTAACTCGTAAGATACCAAATCAAAATTTACCTTGGTTGACAAATCGGATTATCAAATTAATTAAGGATCGAAATTGTATGTACCTTAAGTGGAAACGCTTTCGAATTTAAATTTTTTGGAATACTTATTAGAACTTGCCAAATCAGATCAATTCACTTATCAGAGCTTCAAAGAAAAAAGATTTTTTTGAACACCAAACTGCCACAAAAGGAAGTAAATAATGGTCTGACGTGCTCAATAGATATCGCACTGGAGTAATGACTTAAATGATACAGATGATGGAATAGATCATCAAAGCGCTTCGAACTCAAACTTTTCGTTTATTCCACTTGCGTTACTCCAGAAGAAATACATTTTGCAATAGAGTGCATAAAAAGTAATGTGGCTGGGACTGCTCTTATCCACCTAAAATTTACAAAAATTTTACATCCATATTTGATAAGACCGCTGACACATATATGTAACTCTATTTTTATGTCCTCCAACTTTCCCCCTTCATGGAAACAAGCCAAAGTGATTCTTTTACCTAAAACCATGAACTCGAATTCAGCAGATATCGGCGTATAAGTATTTTACCTATTTTGTCGAAACTTATGGAAAAATTAATGGTATTGCAAATAAACTGTCATCTACAAAGTCTAAGTCTTCTTAACTCTCATCAATCTGGTTATGGGCCAACTTTGCACAACTGCTTTGCTCAATCTTGTCATCAGTCCTTGGAATGTGATAGCTAGCACCTGTTATGCTCGTCAAAACTTCCTGTGCGTAAAACTCATTTCCGAGTTCAATTTTCATGGAACTGCATTTAAACTTATTAGAAATTACCTTAGTGATAGAAGACAAGCCGTTTGTAGTAATAGTTCATTTTCATCTTTTCTTCCTATAACATCTGGAGTTCCACAGGGATCAATTTTAGGGCCTTTAATCTTCTGTATTTACATCAACGATTAGTTGTGTTACTTTCAGTGAAATCCTTTTTTACGCTGGTGACGCACAACTTTTTCTATCACGGCCATTAGGTCTTTTTGACGATGACATAAGTTGTCTTAATGATGATCTTGAATCTACTCAGCAATAATCTTGCGACAATTCATTAGTTCTCAACAATAAAAAGTCGTCTTATATGATTATTCATAAGCATCCAATTCAAAGGAAACATTTTTCGCCAGTTTTGCTTAGCAATACTACTATTCCTTTTTCGAGTTTCAATCGAAATTTATGGAGGAATACGATCTCTGTAGCCTTCTTGCAATTCTACCAGAAAACTTCTTGCTCGCTCTCTACTTATACCACTATTTACATATGACTATGCAGTCTATGGAAACTTGGTTCAAGTAACTTCCGCAAATTGATTGTTGCATTCAATTCAATTATAAGATATGTATACGGCCTACGTAGATTTGACCATGTACCTAATTTCAAAAAATTGCTACTAGGTTGTGATCTACGAACTTGATTATCTTAGTCTTTTCTTTGACAAAACAAAAACTTATAAAGTACCGTAGTCTAACATAATTGTATGATTATATTACGTTCGCCAGGTCTCAACGCACATTTAATATCATTTTGCCTAGAGCTTCTCTCCCAACAACCAGCCGTCTTTTTCTCTGTCACATCATTAAGATTTACAAATCTTTGCCATCATATCAAAGAATCAATAACAATAGTTTCACCGTCGTCATATATATATTTTATTCAAACATTTGTCTGAGTCAACGTAGAAGCAAACAGTACAGTTTTCTTGTAGTTATATCTATAACATAAATGTATTATTATGATTATTCTTATTTTAATTTAATTAATCTTTATATTTTATATATTTTATTTGTTTTGTATCTATAATTTAATTAAATATTATTTGCATTCTCTTTACTTTGCTTTTCCAATTAACAAACATTTGTTATTTTAAAAGACATACGTAGTGTTAACACATATGTTTCCATTATTTTTTTGAGTAAATGAAAAATGAAATGAAATGAAACAAATATACTTACAAGCAACTTAACACGGTCATAGATAACCTAGAACTAAATTAGAATCGAAACTTTGAAAAGAGTATTTAATTTACATGAACTTACTTTAATGACAAAAAATGCAATATTGTACTTCCTACGAATTTGCTCGATGCATACGTCTCCAATGTCCACTCTATGAACCTTGTTACTCGTGAAGCCCGCTTTTATCGTGGGAAATTAAAGTTAATCTTTTTCATATCTCAAAAAAAAACAAAGTTATATAAACATCATTTATGAAATGTATTTTGTGTAATACTTTTTAAATGTACACACGTTCGCTTTTAAAATGGGTCAAGCCGGTACAGGGTATACGTGATTATGCTGGGTTCGGAGTTCTTCAGTTTTCATTACAAGTTAGAAATGCGAAAAAATCATTAAAAATAAAATTGTGGAGGATTTTTCTAATATCGAATCTAAAATACATTACATTTTATACTACTCCGCAGATACATCTACGAAGTAGAGACACTGAAGCACTGGCAACTAAACCATTGGCTTAAGCTTTTACATACATTAATACAACAGAGAGAGACAGAGATAGGAAGAACACACAACAGAAGAAACACATGTCAACAGCACGTGGTTGGTTTCCGACGGTCCACCATCGAAGTACTAACCACGCGCAACGATGCTTGATTTCGCTGATCTATGGGAAGCGATGCTTTCATCGTAGCCAAGGCCGTTGATAAAATCTTAAATAATAATATAAGTTTTTTAGAATATCCTGTCATGAAATACATAATAATAGTGGTTTTTCCTGTATGAATTATGATGAAATTAATTGTGCCTGCATTGATCATCCTAACGTTGATTTTTATTCTGGTTTCTCTGTAGTTCATCATACCATTCGCAGTGTTAGAAATTTTCTTATGTTTTCTTGGCTCATCGCGCATCGTTAAAACATTTACCAGATCTTATTTGGGTATGGTTTGTTTCGTTTTTTTCATACCGTTTTTGTATTATTTCGTTTTAGTCGTTTTATTTCGTTTATTCAGTATTTTAATCAAAATGTTTTTCAATTAGCTTGTTTACATTTGTTTCGAAAAAAAAATCGTTAGGTATTTTACTTAGTTCGTTTTAAGTTCATTCTGGTTTTTATTATTTAGTTTTTCGATTATTTAATTTTTTGTTCATTTCGATTTCGGTTACTTCGCGAACGTGTGCTTCGTCTTAATTTTATTTGATGTAAGGATTAAAATTTACGCGAACAGTGCGTGCAAACAAGGGGGGGCATGCTGCCCTCCTGCAACCGCTCTTCTTGGGCCAATTATAGGATTTCGTCGAGTTTGGGTGTATGCAAAGTTTTTTATGTTACATTTATGAAAATACAAATCGGGCTTAGCCGGGATTGACCGGGATTTTAAACAGTGAGATTATAATTAATATCTTATTTAAATAAAATAATTCTTTCATTATACAAAAACAATTAACAAAAAATAAATGTATATACATTCTAGTAAAATCTTATATGTATTACCGTCTAATACACAATAATTCCAATAACAAATATAACGCGAAATAAACCTTGCGCGAAATAATCTTGACCTAAATAAGGCATTGCACTATTAATGGAAATGCAAAACAAGGCAAAAGGGAAATAAAAAAATGCGAAATGATCGTAGGGCGAAATGATTGAAAAACAAAGTGATACAAAAACGAAGTTAATATAAACGAAGTAAACAGAAATCGATGTAAGAAAGGAGGAAACAACGAAATGCGAAGTGAAAAAACGAAACAACAGGCACTCTTTATATTTCTGTCAGAGATATAGATTTTTGATTTTGATGTAGGTAATTATTTAATTACAAATTTCACTTTCTCTGCTTTTTGTAATAATTCTTACACTACTGGAGGTGTAACAGTATTTTATAGGACTGACATTGTGTACGTGACCAGACAGTCTTACTCGAAAAAATTAAAAAAAAATTATTTGTTGCTCTTAAATCTGCTTTAACATATATATTTTGGGATGAAGTGTCTGTAGTAGATAATCCGTCAGTTGCCTTTGACCTCTTTCTGGCCAAACTTCAATTTCATATTTCAAATAATAGTCTTGTCCAGGAAAGGATAGATTTGAAGCTAACATGCCGTAAGCCGTGGATAAATTTCTCACTACTAAAAAAATTAATAAAAAGAAAAAAACTATTTGGCTGTCTTAAAAAACATCCGAATTTTTTTGAAAAACTTTGTTTTAAGCTTAAAACTTAAATTCCCCTCTGTAGAGACACTACTTTTTATGGTAATAATCTTGCTAAGAATTTAGGTAGCTCGAAAAAGGAATAGGAAATGCCGAAGAAACAAAACCGAAGTGAATATCACAACAGAAATGGAAAACCCTTCTGAAACTGATCCTGAAAAAGTTGCAAATCGGTTTCATGATTTTTAGTCAAATACAGGGTGGCCCACGAATCGTGCTACAATAACAAATTTAAATAACTTTTATTTTAATCGATGTATTTCATTAATTTTTTTTATTGGATTTAAAATTAAATATTATTTTAAATATCTACTGGTTTTTAAAGATGATAGACCGCAAATAACCTCCACGCTCATCCACGCATATGCGGTACCTGATAAGAAAATTGTTCATTGCAGTCTGAAGGGTTGATATTCGGATCGCCTCAATTATTTTCTTAATGGACTGTCTCACTTCAGTTAAATTCCTGCGTTTCGCTTTGTGCACTTCCTGCTTAACATAACCCCATAAGAAAAAGTCAGGTGCAGTCAGGTCAGGTGACCTTGGGGGCCAGCGGAAAGTGCAGTTTCTGGATATCAATTTGATTGCGAATTTTCCTTGGAGCTCCGCCATAACTTGTGTGGCTACGTGCGCACTTGCTCCATCTTGTTGAAACCAAATCCTGCTGAAAAGGATACATCTTCGCCGAAGTTCTGGGTAAAAAAACTTCTTCAGTATCTTTAAATAACGGTCCCCATTGACAGTTTGTGTTACACCGTTTTCTTCAAAGAAATATGGCCCGACAATACACCTTGATGAAACTGCGCACCACACAGTGACTCGTTCATGTCAAAATGTAAAACAAAGCCAATTTTGTTAATAAATAACTATATAGAGAAAACGCAAACAATATTGTAATATTATTTTTGTTTTTGTGGACTGTGTGGATTTAAAGCCAAGTTGAATATTTTAATGACCTGTAGTCCAAAATGCGTTTCACTGAGGTACTACAGTTGGGATCATCAGTTAGATGCTGTAGTATCTTTCTAAGACGCAATATTTTTTGGGCGATGTTTATTCACTTCAATAAAATTTACACCGATTACTCACTGGTCATAAAAATATTCAAGTTGGTGATACAAATATTCAAGTTAATAAATAACCACAAAATTTTACTTAGATTAACAAAACAATTAAAGTAAAGTCAAAATTGAATACATACAGAGGCAATCTGAGGCATGTCTATTGTCCGATTCAAATAAAAACTTTCAAAAAAATATCAAATAATCCAAATAGATCACAAGCTATCTCTAATTTCCTATTACATAAATCAAAATGACCTTTAAATCTATCGACCAACATCATCTTGAACAACAATCGGCTTAAGTGACTCTCGTGTTACAGTAATTACTGTGTTAAGCTTTTATCGGTCAAAAGGTAAGATTCCTATTATTTAAATACCCCTTGGTAATGAACATCAAGCTTGGACTTCCGAATCTTATTGCTTTTATATTCAAATTTTATTCATATTTCCAGTCGTGTGTCTTTAGTTTCATTACGATCAACTAACTTTCATTTAATTGCATTTTTCTTAATATTTTTATAAGTTAATTCTCTAATTGGAATTATATCATCATACTCTGGCTCTTAAATTAATTGAGGAAACAAAAGTCCAATTCGTGGAATCCTGCCATCTATTCCAGTATTTTAAATGAATATAATTTAGTTGTCTTATATATTGTTGTCCAATGCCATCTATATTCCACTAAGACAAGTTTTTTTTTTATATAATTGCGCACGACTAAAGGGGTTTTGACTAACCATACTATGAACAAGCACATTGCGATCATTAGGAAGATAGGGGAGGATTTGAGAGAAGATACCGATGTACATTGGTTTTGAAGTTCAGAATATTAAAATGGAAGGGGAAAATAGAGCATGGTAAAACATTCCACAGTCGAGTTGTACGAATAATAAAAGAATCTCTGTACTTGACAGTACGTCCCAAGTTGGGCTCAAGGGTAAACTGATGAGCATTGCTAGAAGCGCGGGTACTACTGTTGAATAGTTTAAGGGGAGGAATGCAACTGGCTATTTCGCTAGAACATTGTTTTTAAAAATAGCAATACAATAATGAAAGACATGAAACATTTCTCCGGTGTTCGAGAGATGAAAATGATTCAATTATAGTTCTACCTCCTATCATTCTAAGAATTCTATTTTGAATTCTAACTAAGAGCTTTAAGTGAGTATTGGGACCTCCTGTTGAAATGTGAGAATTTAGTTCCAGCTTTGGACGAATGAAGGCCTTATAGATTACAGCCAGATCAAAAGAGGAGAAGAATTTCTTGCATCTTCGAAGAAAGGCCAAACACTTTGCAGCGTTTTTGGCGACACCAAATATGTTAATTCCACAAGTGGTCTGTGAAGCACATGCCAAGGACGGAAAGCTGATCGGTTTCTTCAATGCAAGTGCCCTCATGAATAGCGGCATGGAGGTTGGGTTCTGGTTTAACTATAGAAGACACCACAGAGCATTAAGTTCCTTGAGGTATTAAATTCTACGCGATTTTGTATTCCCCGTTGTAAAATGCTGTCAAGATCAGAATTTATTGAGCTTATCATACGCTGCCGTTTTAGTTCCACATCCGAAGAACAAGGGTGTAAATCTGAAAACGAATATGAAGAGCTGAGTGTGCTATCTTCAGCAAAACAATTAAGTGGGTTAGAAGTTCCAGATAAGAGATCATTAATAAAAATGAGAAAAATAGTCGGAGACAATACGGCGCCCTGAAGCACACCAGTATTTATTTTGTGAATATCAACTGGAAACCGTCAAATACATCTTGTATTGAGCGGTCCGAAAGGTAATTTCTAACCCAACGAATAAGAGATTCATAGATACCAAATGCACGTATTTTCGATAAGAGAGCTTGGTGCCAAACTCTATAAAATGCTTTTAAAATATCAAGCGCAATAATCTTACTTTCGCCAAAACGATGTAAAGATTTATGCCACTGTTCGGTGAGATATACCATCAGATCACCGTTCTTCAAGATATTTCTTAAGGTGATAATTAATCAACGTTTCCATGACCTTGGTAATTAGAGGGTGAAGAAGATTCGCTTTTTTTAGCGACAGGTTGGACAAATGCTGTTTTCCATCCACTTGGAAAGAGACGTGTGGAATAGGACAGATGCAAAAGGTTACGCAGTGGTTTTGCCAGCTTTGAAGGAGACCTCTTCAGAACGATAGGAGGGATACTATCCGCGCCAGCGGATGTGTGTATATCAAGGTATTTGAGGACTCTAGCAACTGCACGAGTGCGAAAGAAGATTCGTCCCATGAAATCGTTTACTCTCCCAAGTACTGGAGGAGTCATAACATTTTCTGACAGCATCGAATTAACAGCGAACTGCGCTGCAAGTAAATTGGCTTTTTCCCGGGAGCTGACATAAGGCAGTGACATTAAAGACGAGCTTGCCACCGAAGATCAAGTTGAATTTCGAATATTTTTAACAAAGGACCAAAAATGTGTCTACCTATGGGATATTGTAGTATTTTTGGCTTACGTTTTGGTCATGTAAAAATTTGGTTCTTTGAATGTGAACGTTTCAAGTCTTTCTAGCTTTTTCCGGTTTTTCTCAGTGGGTTTGGCTTTATATTTCCGGAAACTTACTTCTCTAACCCTAATAACCTCTTTACAGCTCCAATCAAGACTTGCATTTTCTTTCGGTTTTATAGATTTCACCCTATTCGGGATAAAGTTTCTCATTCCGTGAAGAATTAAATTTGTTATCATATCTGCTCTGAAGCCTATGTCAGCATCAAGGCAGCATAGTGTAACGAAGCGTTAGAATTTAACTTCAACCGCCGCCGCTATACACTATTATAATCGCCCGGCAGCCGTCGCACTTGTAAAAACTATAACACTTTAATCAACCATTGTACGGAGCCAGCAGGTACGACACACAAGTACCCTAATTTAATGCAGCAACGGAAATAAGACACTCAATAATTACTATTCGACTACCCATCACACCTAGTTTGCTACGCCGTCAGCAACAACTAACATCTAGTAGATCAAAGTAGCCGACCGCACATGAACATGCCGAGTCACCTTCGGCATCAACAACAACCAACAGCTAAGTAGCCGACCGCACACGAACATAACACACAACCAATGCTTTCATCTTATAATGGGTTTCATTTTATCTTTTCTCAGTTCACACTGTGTGCTGACAGAAGAAATCATATAGGAAGCTGAAGTTACAAGCCAAAATCAGCTTTCCTTGACCTACCGTCTGTGCAGTACCAATTTAGAGTACCTAGGTGAGGATTATCTCTCCAGTTAGTAGCTTCTACCGAATTTTTGGCTTCAAAGCCGTAAAATAACATCCCTCTCCTCCCCTCGGCCTTAGCTTTAAACTTTCGTTCGAAGGCTAGGGATTATATCCCACAAACACGACCAAGCCGCAATTGCGCTAAAGCTAAGGATTTAATCCCATTCATTCGCATTAGTTAAGCATCGAGGCTAGGGAATTTATCCCACCATCTGTCCGTGCCGTAACGTTGTCTGAGGCTAAGGCTTAAATCCTATCGTCGTCTGCCCAGCTCCAGTTAAGGCTAGGAAATTTATCGCACCGTCTGTCCATGCCGTAACGTTGTCTGAGGCTAAGGATTAAATGCTATCGTCGTCTGCCCAGCTCCAGTTGAGGCTAGGGAATTTATCCCACCGTCTGTCCGTGCCGTAACACTGCCTGAGGCTAAATGGTAAATCCTACCGTCATCTGCCCAGCTCCAGCTAAGGCTAGGAAATTTATCGCACCGCCTGTCCGTGCCATAACACTGCCTGAGGCTAAGGAGTAAATCCTACCGTCGTCTGCCCAGCTCAAATTAAGGCTAGCGGATTTATCCCACTGCCTGTCTGTGCCGTAACGTTGTCTGAGGCTAAGGAGTAAATCCTATCGTCGCAGGTTGGGGTATTTGACTCGAAAAACCGCTCAAAAATCAATTTTTCAAAATGTAGAGTTGAGAAGTAATTTGTTCAGAAAATTGTTCATTGCGGCCTGAAGGGTTGATATTCGGATCGCCTCAATTATTTTCTTAATGGACTGTTTCAATTCAGTCAAATTCCTGCGTTTCGCTTTGTACACTTCCTGCTTAACATAACCCCATAAGAAAAAGTCAGGTGCAGTCAGGTCAGGTGACCTTGGGGGCCAGCGGAAAGTGCAGTTTCTGGATATCAATTTACACCGATTACTCACTGGTCATAAAAATATTCAAGTTGGTCGCACAAATATTCAAGTTAATAAATAACCACAAAATTTTACTTAAATTAACAAAACAATTAACGTAAAGTCTAAATTGAATACATACAGAGGCAATCTCAGGGATGTCTATTGTCCGATTCAAATAAAAACTTTCAACAAAATATCAAATAATCCAAATAGATCACAAGCTATCTCTAATTTTCTATTACATAAATCAAAATGACATTTAAATCTGTTGACCAACATCATCTTGAACAATAATCGGCTAATCGGCTAAATCGGTAATTACTGTCTTAAGCTTTTATCGGTCAAAAGGTAAGATTCCTATTATTTAAATACCCCTTGGTATTGAACATCTAGCTTGGACTTCCGAATCTTATTGCTTTTATATTAAAATTTTATTCATATTTCCAGTCGTGTTTCTTTAGTTTCATTACGATCAACTAACTTTCATTTTAGTTGCGTTTTTCTTAATATTTTTATCAGTTAATTCTCTAATTGGAATTATATCATCATACTCTGGCTCTTAAATTAATTGAGGAAACAAAAGTCCAACTCGTGGAATCCTGCCATCTATTCCAGTATTCTAAATGAATATAATTTAGTCGTCTTATAAACGGTGATTTTTTAAGAGCTTGGTTTTTTAAAATTCAAAAAAACACAGAAACTTGTAAAAAGTGAATGAAATTTTTATTTGGATCGATAAATCAATTTCTGCCATTTACTTTTTAAAAATAATTTCACTTAAATGTTGCCCGCGGCTACGCTTCAGGTGGTCCATTCTGAAGGTCCAATTTTGGCAAACTTTTTCACACATTTCGGCCGGAATCTCACCAATGACGCGTTCAATGTTGGCTTCCAAGGCAGCAATCGTGTTTGGCTTGTCCCCATAGACAATAGACTTAACATAGCCCCACAAAAAATAGTCTAACGGGGTCAAATCACATGATATTGGTGGCCAATTGACTGCGCAAAAACGTGACATCAACTGCTCACCAAATTCGCCTCTCAATTGATGCATGGTTTCGCGTGCAGTGTGGCATGTGGCACCTTCCTGTTGGAACCACATGTCGACCGAGTTCAATTCTTGCATTTTCGGCAAAAAAAAAAAATCTGTTATCATCGAACGGTACCTTTCTCCATTGACCGTAACCCTGCGGCCTTCATCGTCCTTGAAGAAGTACGGCCCAATGATGCCGCCTGCCCATAAACCGCACCAAACAGTGCATTTTTCGGGATGCATTAGTAGCTGCTGAATTGCCTCTGGCTGCTCTTCACTCCAAATACGGCAATTCTGCTTATTCACGTATCCATTTAGCCAAAAATGAGCGGAACAAAACGGACGTAGCTTGCGAAACACATTTTTCACAGAGCACGAATTTTGATAATAAATTTCAATAATTTGCAAACGTTGCTTAGGCGTAAGTCTATTCATGATGAAATGGCAAACAATACTGAATCGAAATGTCAAATGTTCGTGGAATTTGTCATGTGTGATCTGTCAAAAATATAAACGTAAAAAACCAAGTAGCAAAAAAATCACCCGTTATATTGTTGTGCAATGCCATCTATATTCGACTAAGAAAAGTTTTTTTTTTTTGTATAATTGCGCACGCACTAAAGGGGTTTTGACTACCCATACTATGAACAAGCACAGTTCGATCATTAGGACAATAGGGGAGGATTTGAAAGAAGATACCGATGTACATTGGTTTTGAAGTTCAGAATATTAAAATGGAGGGGGAAAATAGAGCATGGTAAAACATTCCACAGTCGAGTTGTACGAATAAAAAAAAGAATCTCTGTACTTGACAGTATGTCCCAAGTTGGGCTCAAGGGTAAACTGATGAGCATTGCTAGAAGCGCGGGTACTACTGTTGAATAGTTTAAGGGAAGGAATGACACTGGCTATTTCGCTAGAACATTGTTTTTAAAAATAGCGATACAATAATGAAAGACATGAAACATTTCTCCGGTGTTCGAGAGATGAAAATGATTCAATTATAGTTCTACTTCCTATCATTCTAAGAGCTCTATTTTGAATTCTAACTAAGAGCTGCAAGTGAGTTTTGGGACCTCCTGTTCAAATGTGAGAGTTTAATTCCAGCTTTGGACGAATGAAGGCCTCATAGATTACAGCCAGATCAAAAGAGGATAAGAATTTCTTGCATCTTCGAAGAAAGGCCAAACACTTTGCAGCGTGGTCTGTGATGCACATGCCGAGGACTGACAGCTGATCGGTTTCTTCAATGCAAGTGCCGCTCATGGATAGCGGCATGGAGGTTGGGTTCTGGTTTAACGATAGAAGACACCACAGAGCATTAAGTTCCTCGATGTATTAAATTCTACGCGATTTTGTATTCCCCGTTGTAAAATGCTGTCAAGATTAGAATTTAATGAGCTTATCATACGCTGCCGTTTTAGTGCCACATCCGAAGAACGAGGGTGTAAATCTGAAAGCGAATATGAAAAGCTGAGTGTGATATCTTCAGCAAAACAATTAAGTGGGTTAGAAGTTCCAGATAAGAGATCATTAATAAAAATGAGAAAAATAGTCGGAGACAATACGGCGCCCTGAGGCACACCAGTATTTATTTTGTGAATATCAACTGGAAACCGTCAAATACATCTTGTATTGAGCGGTCCGAAAGGTAATTTCTAACCCAACGAATAAGAGATTCATAGATACTAAATGCACGTATTTTCGATAAGAGAGCTTGGTGCCAAACTCTATAAAATGCTTTTGAAATATCAAGCGCAATAATCTTACTTTCGCCAAAACGATGTAAAGATTTATGCAACTGTTCGGTGAGATATACCATCATATCACCGTTCTTCAAGATATTTCTTAAGGTGATAATTAATCAGCGTTTCCATGACCTTGGTAATTAGAGGATGAAGAAGATTCGCCTTTTTTAGCGACAGGTTGGACAAATTCTGTTTCCCATCCACTCGGAAAGAGGCGTGTGGAATAGGACAGATGCAAAAGGTTACGCAGTGGTTTTGCCAGCGTTGAAGGAGACCTCTTCAGAACGATAGGAGGGATACTATCCGGGCCAGCGGATGTGTGTATATCAAGGTATTTGAGGACTCTAGCAACTGCACGAGTGCGAAAGAAGATTCGTCCCATGAAATCGTTTACTCTCCCAAGTACTGGAGGAGTCATAACATTTTCTGACAGTAACGAATTAACAGCGAACTGCGCTGCAAGTAAATTGGCTTTTTCCCGGGAGCTGACATAAGGCGGTGACATTAAAGACGAGCTTGCCACCGAAGATCAAGTTGAATTTCGAATATTTTTAACAAAGGATCAAAAATGTGTCTACCTATGGGATATTGTAGTATTTTTTGCTTACGTTTTGGTCTTTGAATGTGAACGTTTCAAGTCTTTCTAGCTTTTTCCGGCTTTTCTCAGTGGGGTGGCTTTATATTTCCGGAAACTTACTTCTCTAACCCTAATAACCTCTTTACAGCTCCAATCAAAACTTGCATTTTCTTTCGGTTTTATAGATTTCACCCTATTCGGGATAAAGTTTCTCATTCCGTGAAGAATTAAATTTGTTATCATATCTGCGCTGAAGTCTATGTCACCATCAAGAAAGCATAGTGTAACGAAGCCTTACAATTTAACTTCAACCGCCGCCTCTATACAATATTATAATCGCCCGGCAGCCGCCGCACTTGTAAAAACTATAACACTTTAATCAACCAATGTACGGAGCCAGCAGGTACGACACACAAGTACCCTAATTTAATACAGCAACGGAAATAAAACACTCAATAATTACTATTCGACTACCTACCACACCTAGTTTGCTACGCCGGCAGCAACAACTAACATCTAGTAGATCAAAGTAGCCGACCGCACATGAACATGCCGAGTCACCTTCGGCATCAACAACAACCAATAGCTAAGTAGCCGATCGCACACGAACATAACACACAACCAATGCTTTCATCATATAATGGGTTTCACTTTATCTTTTCTCAGTTCACACTGTGTGCTGACAGAAGAATTTATATAGGAAGCTGAAGTTACAAGCCAAAATCAGCTTTCCTTGACCTACCGTCTGTGCAGTACCAATCTAGAGTACCTAGGTGAGGATTAGCTCTCGAGTTAGTAGCTTCTACCGAATTTTTGGCTTCATAGCCGTAAAATAACTTCCCTCTCCACCCCTCGGCCTTACCTTTAAATTTTCGTTCGTTGGCTAGGGATTATATCCCACAAACACGACCAAGCCGCAATTGCGCTAAAGCTAAGGATTTAATCCCATTCATTTTCGCTTGAGTTAAGCACCGAGGCTAGGGAATTTATCCCACTATCTGTCCGTGCCGTAACGTTGTCTGAGACTAAGGATTAAATCATATCGTCGTCTGCCCAGCTCCAGTTAAGGCTAGGAAATTTATCGCACCGTCTGTCCATGCCGTAACGTTGTCTGACGCTAAGGATTAAATGCTATCTGCCCAGCTCCAGTTGAGGCTAGGGAATTTATCCCACCGTCTGTCCGTGCCGTAACACTGCCTGAGGCTAAATGGTAAATCCTACCGTCATCTGCCCAGCTCCAGTAAAGGCTAGGAAATTTATCCCACCGCCTGTCCGTGCCGTAAGCCTGAGGCTAAGGAGTAAATCCTACCGTCATCTGCCCAGCTCCAATTAAGGCTAGCGAATTTATCCCACTACCTGTCCGTGCCGTAACGTTGTCTGAGGCTAAGGAGTAAATCCTATCGTGTCGCTTGAACAGCTCCAGTTAAGGCTAGGGAATTTATCCCACCGTCAGTTAATGCCGTAACATTGCCTGAGGCTAAGGAGTAAATTCTGTCGTCATCTGCCCAGCTCCAGTTAAGGCTAGGGAATTTATTCCACCATCTGCGTATATGAAATACTTTGTTAATTATAATTAAGAACTTTTAAATTGTATTAAGACCTTTTTTAAACAAATTTGTTAGTTATAAATATAAGAAGAGAATTAATAAAGTCGAGAATTTAATTGGAGTTCTGAACTCTTCAAATACCGAGTTTTTTTGTTTTCTTCGGTTTGACCCTGGACACCTTCTGACCTACCTCAGCTGGAAGCAAAAAAGCATCACATTTTGGCGCTCGAGCAGGGATGTTTAGAAGGTTCATCCGAAATCCCACCGATCGACTAGGAACCGTTCGAAGGCAAGGCCCACCGCCGCCGCCGTAATCCGTTTTTACGTAAACATGCCCTTCGACACGATTCACCCGCAAGCAGGCATAAATAAGAAATAACCTTCGAAAAAGTACCACCGAACCATCCCGTTTCAACTTTTCACCGTTCCGCCGCCGATCAGCCTTAAGATGTCCGAATCATAGGAAACACCGATGCCCGACTACAGCCCATATAAGAACCTCGGGCTTATATATTTTTTGTAAAACTCATTGAAGTACTGAATGAAAGAAATTTGGATTCCAATTGCACGCTACAAGCACTCCACAAAAGGCTAAGTCAACACATAAGTCGACCCAAGATTTATGCGAAGAATGGGAAAGCATTGCCGAGAAAAGGAATGACGCCGAACCAAACGAAGAAGCCCCGACTTACGTAACACAGCCGTATACAATCCAGATCAATAATCCTGTTCCTTCAGCCCCGCTACAAGGGCCATCATTCTTAACCGTGCCTATATCAAGAAAACCGTCCCCAGTTCCCGCACCTTTATATCAGCCAACCTACTTTCCAACTTACCAGTAAAAATTTGGCCAGCATCCTCCAAATCCTCATAACGAGCATGAACCCACGCCGCCGCCGAGTACCGAAATATCTTCAACGACCAACCGACTGCATTAAGTTACGAAACAGAAGTAATGAATACAGTTCATAAATGTGGTTTGAGATTTGATTCTTCAGGAAACCCATTAGAATTTTTGGAGAGATTGACTGAGCTGATTAGCTGTTATAACATCCCGCGTAACGAGATCCTACGGACTCTAGGTGAAATATTCCGTGGGAGTGCTTTGGAATGGCTACGAATTAAAAGAGACAGCTTTTCTCCTGGGAAGCGTTTCGCGAAGCTTTCATTCGACATTTTCTGCCTGGTAGATATTTTCACAGGTTAGATGAGCAAACGCCAAGGACCCCATGCGAAGGCAAAAGATTACATCACGTCAGCTCAATACATAATCCGCCAGCATCCTCGAATTTCCATTGCCGAAAATATTGACCGTATATTTGATAATCTGCGACCCGAGTACCTTTATATCCGCCGCCGAGATTTCCATACCATTGCTGAACTGGAATACTTGGCTGGCGAATTTGAAGCAATCCAAAACGATGAAAGAAATTCGCGGCGACAGACCACATCCACGCATTCCGCTCCACCAAACCGCAGAGACCCACCAGTAGTGACCCCCTAATATCCAAACACGCATTGCAGGAATTCTTAGCGAAGGGGGCATCGAAAAGAAATGTGCCGGAGACAATACAGGCTGTTTTGTTCGTTTTGCGGAATGGACGACAGACTAACAAAGACTGTCCGTGCCAGAAAAATACGATCGCCGTTGTCACAACGGATCAGCATGAAGGGTTGGCCCGTTCTCTAGCAACCGTGCTACAGCAATTTAATGAGATTAAGGATATAACAAATATACCACCGCAACGTATACCAAAAAGGTACCACAAGAAAAAAAAAAGGAATCCCCTGATTCGATCACATGTAAGAGACCTTAAATGTTTTTATTCCGACCCCGAACCTATTAGTAGATCCGATCATTCGTACTCTGTCAGCATTCACCATCTAACCGCCGTCCCGGACAGTCTTCAAAGACAAACATGAACAATTTAATTTAGTCCGCTTCAATCCATCTAGTTAGCCAAACGGTTCAACAATCAAGCCACAATGCCTAAAAAGGTTGTACCTCCCCTCCGAGGAACCGGAGAAACTTTACACCTGATGCTAAAAAAGCAGCAGAAGAAACTCACCAGCAAAGTAAGTCCCTTTCAAACCCCAGTCATTCGGTACAATAGTTGCCTCGCCGAGCTCCCAAATAGTCGCCGCTATGCGAACAGATATCCTCAAATATGAACCCTTCACCATCGAGAACACTGACCCAACATCCATTTTCGCGTCGTCACCCTCAGTCGGATTAAAAGAAACACGCCGGGATCCGTTTGAGGGAATTTCGTTGAGTGGAGCACAGTATCGACAATCTTTTTATATCAACCAACCGTGGGGGAAAGTATCCGTACGCCTAAGCAAACAGAGGTCCCAGGCAAGCTTAAAATTCAAGGGCCAAATTAAGGTCATCCAAGTCAAGCAATAGAAAGAGTGGGTCAAAGCCGCCAAGGATTATGAATTATTTAACGTTATTTTTTTTTTGCAAAGTATTATTATTATTAGTATTATTTGAATTATTATTAAAAAGAGACAAAGAAGGAAAAAGAAAAACAAAAAAATATATATATTTTGAAGAAAACATAACTATGAAAACAAAAAGAAATATATTATTTTTATTTATTTGAATTTATTTATTACATCATTTGTTGTTTACAATTTTCTTGGAGTATTCATATAAGAAATGGCAAAAGCCGACAGCCATCAAGAAATATATCTATATATGTATTATTCAAAAAAATAATAACTGTTCCTTTTTCTTTATAGAACATACGACGGGAAGGTTCCCGTCTGCAAAAGAAAGGGGGGTTTGTAACGAAGCGTTACAATTTAACTTCAACCGCCGCCGCCATACACTATTATAATCGACCGCAGGCTGCTGTACTAGCTAAAACAATAATACTTTAATCAACCATTGAACGGAACCAGTAAGTACGACACACAAGTACCCTAATTTAATACAGCAATGGAAATAAAACACTCAATAATTACAATTCGACTACCCACCGTACACCACACCTAGTCTGCTACACCGTCAGCAACAATCAACATTTAGTAGATCGAAGTAGCCGCCCGCACACGAACTTGCCGAGTCACCTTCGGCATCAAAAACAACCACTAGCCAAGTAGCCGATCGCACACGAACATTACACACAACCAATGCTTTGATCATGTGATGGACTTCACTTTATCTTTCCTTAGTTCACACTGTGTGTTGACAGGAGAATTCATATAGGAAGCTGAAGTTACAAGCCAAACTCAGCTTTCCTTGGCCTACCGTCTGTGCATTACCAATTTATAGTACCTAGGTGAGGTTTAGCTCTAAGAAGCAAGCTGCTGGGTACGTAGTGTACCAGTTAGAAGCTTCTGCCGACTTTTTGGATTCACAGCCGTAAAATTACCTACCACTCCACCCCCACCCTTGTCTTTGCCTTTCAATTTTCGTTTGAAGGCTAGGGATCAAATCCCACACACACGTCCAAGCTCCGATTGCGCTAAGGCTAGGGATTTAATCCCATTAATTTTCGCCTTAGTTAAGCATCGAGGCTATTGAATTTATCCCACCGTCTGTCCGTGCCATAAGGCTGTCTGTGGCTATGGCTTAAATCCTATCATCGTAACACTGCCTGAAGCTAAGGAGTAAATCCTACCGTCGTTTGCCCAGCTCCAGTTAAGGCTAGGGAATTTATCCCATTGTATGTCCGTGCCGTAGCACTGCCTGAGGGTAAGGAGTAAATCCTACCGTCGTCTGCCCATCTCCAGTTAAGGCTATGGAATGTATACCACTGTCTGTCCGTGCCATTACGTTGTCCGAGTCTAAGGAGTAAATCCTGTCGTCGCTTGCCCAGCTCCAGTTAAGGCTAGGGAATTTATCTCACCGTCTGTCCGTGCCTTAAAGTTGCCTGAGGCTAAGGAGTAAATCATATCGTCGTCGTCTGCCCAGCTCCAGGTAAGGCTAAGGAATTTATCCCACCGTCTGCTAATATGAAATACTTTGTTAATAATAATTAAGAACTTTTCAATTGTATTAACACCGTATATGAAATAATTTGTTAGTTATAAATATAAGAAGAGAATTTATAAAGTCGAGAATTTAATTGCAGTTCTGAACTCTTCAAATACCGAGTTTTGTGCTTTCTTCGGTTTGACCTTGGACACCTTCTGACCTACCTAAGCTGGAAACAAAAAATCATCATAATAGTGGCCAGTTAAAGTTCCTGAAGAAGTTATTGAGACCGTCCCAGTTGGTTTTCTCATATTGCCAAACAGATCTCTTAGGTGATTTTTCTTTAACAGTGTTGTTGGCATGGGAAATTTGCAGATATGGCACAATAGTCTGATGTGCCTAGGGACGATAATACACTTACAGTGTATTTATCATGGTCAGAGGTAAGAAACAAGTCTAGAGTTATGGCGGTTTGACCTACAACGTCAGGTATTCGAGTTGACTCGTCGACAAGCTGAGGTAGTTGGTTCAACTCAGCAGAGACCCCAACATACCTTCCTTCGGGTATAGTCTGGATCGAAAAGCGGAGCCACCTAGAATTGTGTACATTGAAAGCGCCCGTAACGACGATTTCAATGCGAGGATAATGGGAAACAATTCTTTGAATGGAGTCAGACAGAGTATCAAATTCGTTAAAAGTTGAATCTCTGTCCAAGTTTGGGCTCCGATAAACAAAACATATGTATATGATATGCTTATTTACCGTGAATTTTAACCATATGAAGTTAAAATTTGTGTTTGAGCCAAACCATATTGTGCTTGAAGTTGGTACGCAATATCATTTCGTATGCATACGGCGAGACCATGGTAGGAAAAGAATAATGGCACTAAGTTCTGCCCATATAGATTGAATTCCGTAGGATCAGAGCTTTCACATATTTGAGTTTCACTTAATGCCAAAATAGATGGCCTGCATTTTACAGTATGAACGTATGCGGAACAGAAATTTTCTCTAAGCCCACGAATGTTGCTTTAGTTTACCGTAAACTTTCCAACCATTAAAATATACTAAAACTATCTAAAACGTCGTGTCTGACAATTATCTAAACTGAATGTTTAACTAGTTCCCAATTGAACTTTTCAATAACAATTTGCCACTAGTGTTATGCCTTAGCGACAAAATTGCTTTGATCAGCCCCTGGTTACCTAGAAAAAAACAGACAGTTATCCGTCCGACGTCGAACAAATTCAATCAATGCATGCAAAAGTACCACACAGTACCTACAGTGATTGAGCCAGTGCAACTGTGATTGGTGATGGGGAAAGGGAAAGAGGGACGTACTCATTGTGCTGTTTTTGATTTTTTTTCTTTCTTTTGCTGCTATGTAATAGGTATGTGGGTACGCACACGCACTGAATTTGTTTTTAATTGCTTCGTCGGCCGGCGGCGCGAGCGCGATGAAATTTAATTTATTTTTATTTTTTATATCAACACTTAGATTTGAGTAGGTAGTTAGTTTTAAATTGTAGGTATATTATGAATTTTTATTGCTTAAATTAGTATTTATATGGAGCGATAGGGAAAAAAAGATATAACAGACACATTGCACGAAAAAACACCTTTCCGTTTGGTTGAAGTTGAAGTTATTTTATTGAGTCTTTACTAAAGGAGGTTATATTTAACATCAGTTGAAATACAGTGTATTTTTGTCTTAATTTATGTTATTGAATATTACAGGAGGCTATAATGTATGGCTCTAACTTTTGATTTTAATTGTATTTTGCCAAAATGGCTACCTACAGTTACTGAATTTTAGTTATTAAAGCTCTTGCTCGTGGAGCTGTTCTCCAATTTCTTTCGAGGCGTATAATCTCTAACCTAAAAATACACATATATACTTAAAACTAATGAAACTGTACAGTATATACAAGATATGGTAAAAGTAGATGGTTCTACTATATCATCTTTAATTAATTTACCTAACTGCCTATTTATTTCTTCTTTGTGTACTCGAGGTATCCTATAGTTTTTAATATACCCTGTTCATCATCTTTCATCCTAAGTCTTTGTTTATAAAATGTATTAGTTGTTATGGGCTCTGTTTCTAATGCGAAAATAGCCACGTATTTTGAACACAAGTTGTTCAATTCTTTAAAAGCAAATTTAGGGAAATGTTTCCTAAGCTTATTTAATTTTTCTTCACTATAACCCTTTGCTTGAATTGAATGGATAATATTGTAGTCGTTAAGACTTTCTGTTTTCGCCTTTATATTCTGTATTGTTATATTTTCATTCGAAGTGTTGGCAATTTTTACAAATGGTTGATTTTTTTAAATAATTGTGTTAGCTATATACACACCGGTCTTAATCTCCTGATGAGGAATAAAAATTTCTTCCACTGTTGATTCTATATGAATAAGTCGAATGACTTCAGATCTAGCAGGAATAGAAATTGTTTCTGCTTTCAAAGAGTTCGACATGGGGATTGCTATATCCTCGTGGTAATCTTTCGATCTAATTATAAGCCAATCTTGGTTTGTTTGATAATCTAAAACAAAATTATATTTCTTAAAAAATCTAGACCTAAAATACCTGAAAATAGTATGGGGAAGTTGTCTTCAACAACATGGCAATCATGTCGAACAAGCAGATCCTCCAATATTAGATCCGCACTCACTATGTCTATGGAACTAACTGTACTATGACAAATGCCGTTAAGCCCTGTAACAATTGAAGAGTCTGTGCAAACATTTTGATTTATGTGGCCCTTTTTAAAAACGGATATGTCTGCTCCTGTATCTACTAGGAACGTTGAGACTTAATTATTTAAAGTAGAGTTTGAACATATATAACTGTTGAGATGTAAACTAAATGCATACACTTTTTTTAAAGCACTACGTATTCTTGTTCTTGAAGTAAAGTTTGCTGGTTTTCCTGCTGAGTTATGTTTCTAATATTTCTTTAATTATGTTGACCTCCAAACCTCTGGCCATTTTGGTAAAATTTCGTTTGGTTTTATTAGAGCTGTAGTCGTATCTGCTATTGTTTGGTCTGAATCTACCTCTATTGTTACTTTGTCTATAATTTCCATGGTAACTACCTCGATTCCGGTTTATATATAGTATTGTTACTGTTATTAGGTTTACCAGATGCATCAGTGCAACTATTTGTAAATTTTGATATGGCGTCATTCATTGTAGTAAATGTACCAGCTTGCATGATTAGTTTAACACTGTCCACTGAACAGTTCTTGCATATTGCTTTTACTGCCGTGTGTGTAGCATATCTTATTGCCAATTCAGTTGTTAAGCCATAAGAAATGTATGCTCCTCCTAGTGATTTTGTTAATTTTTCTATCTCACGAATGTATTGGTTTGCGGTCTTATTACGTTGTTGTATATTCATGATTTTGGCAATCAGAACTTCAACTGATTGTACCTTAGTTTTAAGTCTATCTTTAATTTGTTGTAGCGTCTGCTCGTTGTTAATCAAGTTTCTAGCCGTTCCCTTAAGCTTAGTTTTCACTATCAAAACCGCGGTAGCTTCATGACTATCTTTAATCTATTCGAGGATATTTATTGAATCTAAAAAACGTGTTAAATTTTCTACACTACCATCGAACTCTGGAAGAATAGATGAGGCTAACTTTATGAGTTCTACTCCTGTTACAGGCATATTGATTTCTGTTGGATTTTGTTTGTGTACACTTGATAACCACTTAATGAATCGTCTGTGTCTTCTTCCTTTTCTAACTGGGAATCGTATTCTATTAAGTATAATTCTTCAAATTTAATTTGTCTGTCTTCGGCCTAGGTAGAAGGTACCTCTGCTTCTGTGTTATGCTTTCCTAACGCGGCTATCAACTTATCTCTAACACTAATAAAAATTTCTTGTCCCTGTTCTTTATGAACTGTCCCTATTTCTACAGGTAGATTTCGTAAAATTTCAGCTATCCCATTTAAGGCTGCTAATATTGCTATGCAGTGTTTGATAATGGTTTCTCTACGAATGGGTACACTTTTGTTAATACTTTTATAAGCCCTATCTGCGTCTGCTTTCCTGGCTACTAAATCCGTAAGTATTTTATTCCACTGACGCATGTGTTATATGATTGGCGATTTATAACAAACTATATATAAATTATAAGTACTCAAATGCCTGCTAATTGTAATAATATACTTTAAACAGGAAATAATCTGAAAAATAACCACTTCAAACATTCACCAAACTGAAATATTTATTCAATAAACCATATACATATATTTTATGTAGATATTAATTGATTATACATAATTATGTATATAGATATATATATTTTTAATCTTTATTATAACGGAAATGAACCATAGTAAGAAATGAAGCTTACAAATGTTTTGTATTTTTATTTTAATTTTTTTTTTTAAGTTTACAAACCCCTTCATTTTGGGTGTATCTTTTTTTTAAATTTGTTGTGTGTTGAGTACAATTTTATAAATAATTTTACACTAGATAGTATTATAAGAATTAATAAAAACCACAAAATATCATTTAAATGCTTATAACATTGGCATTTGGATTTCCGACTTTGGATTGTCCCCAACCCATTTTACATTTTTATTTTATTAAATTTAAAGGCCAAACAAATTTTTTTTCTTGCCCGTAAATAGGCAGCCGTGAAGTTCCCAGAATATTATTATATTTTTATGACAATTTACCAGTTCTAATTGCTTGTATTTCCTTCTTTATTACTTTCTTTTTTTTCTCTTGAAATTGTTAGGTTAAATTCTCTATTAAGTACTGCAACCGCCCTTCTTTGTTTGAATTATTTTATTCATCTCTTTCTTTTGTTGGTTTCGTTGATGTTGGTGTTTTCTTTTCCTTAGCTGTATGTTGATGTTGTTTCTATTCTTCGATTGTTAGGGGAAGCGGTCCAATTCTCAATACTCCGGGTCTTTTCTCTGGTTGATGGGCATTAGGTTCTTCACTCTTTTTGGCGTTTAAATAGGCTGTCCATTTGTCGAATATTTTATCTATTTCTTCCTTGGACATTGGTGATCCTGTTGTTGATTAATTAAATTTCAATGATTTCACTTTTATAAGGTATGCTGAAGTTAATTTGAATTAATATCTGTCACGGTCGCCATGTAATAAGTGTGGCGGAATAAAACACAGACATTATTGTAGTTGATGAATAACTCTTCTTTATTAAATATGAATTTACCTCATTTATACTTATCTATAAACAAATCAATTTAATGGAAAGTGCAAGCTTAGCAAGAAAACCCGAACTTAATTGTGTCACACATTACTTGGGTAATGCACTTGAAAAGGTTCAAGTGGTGCGATATGAATCATCACTATTTAAGTTGAGTCGCAATAATAAGTATGCATGCATTGAGTTCCGAATTCTCGCCATACTACACTCTGCTATTGGTGTTAGAGCTAGGGCTCTGAACGGTTATTAAAATACATATATACATATTTCACATAACAAAAATGTTGTACATATAAATTAAATTTTTATTATGTTTATTGTATTTTTAAAAAGGTCTTTTGAGGTGCAGAACCTCTTTATTACAAATCAGAATTAGAACTAACTTAAAATAAAATAATAATTCCAGTCGACTTGTCGCGTCAACCAAGTGCATTCGGCTGCTGTTCCCACAGGTGCTATCCGGTTGCAGTCTCGCTACGTGATGGAATTTGCATTGTTATGAGTTATAATCTTCTAGATGCGAAGTAAGCGATTCTGTGTGAAGTGTTTGTGATTGAATCACATTTATGATGTCAACTTATAGGCTTTTAACTACTCCGCCTTTTAAAATCGAACGCTCACGTTCGATGCTGTTGCTTGGACGTGTTGAGGAATGTCTTCCATCCCTATTATTCTAGGTGTTGGTATAGGGTTCCCTGTGCTGATTCTTCTGCGGCAGAAAAGTCAATCATTGTTATTGCATTTGTTGTTGTTGTTTTTTGATATTGTTGATTTAATATTCATTTTTAGTTTTAAAAGGTAAAATATTGCTAATGCGATGAAAAGGATTGAGATTGTAATAATGGCTATACCGTTGTATTTGTTACGGGTTTCCAAAAGATCGATATACTTTGAGTTTTTGGCATGCAATTCTTTTATCATTTGTAGAGATAATAACTCTTCAGTATTTTTTCTAATAGCAGCAGGTTGAAGGACAGCCGGTAAAGGTTTGTAGGGAGACATTTCAGTTGATTTATAAACTTGATTCTGGATTATGAGTGATGTGTTGTGGAAATGTATGATATAACTTCCATCTAAAGGTACGTTTTCCTCGTTTACTTCAATGGATCCGGTATATTGATTTAAGAACAAGATACCTGGTGTGATTTCTCCCACCGATGGTATGTGTTGGTTATTGATTTTGGTGCAGTTTGCGCCTCTGCTGTTCAATAGATGTGGGATGCACGTGGAATTGGTTATATCGATTATATTATTTTTTTGACATATAGATAATTTATGAAATGTTAAACATGAAGACATGACTACATAAATTGTATTCTTACATACTAATACATTTTCGTAAGGTATTTTAAGAATAGTTTTGCCTTTTTTTACGGCCTTGATTAAAATTGTTTTACATGTTTCTACTGTGGTGGTTGATAAACTTGTAATATATAGGATTAAGGAATTATTTGAAGCAATTTTTATTTGCGCGAATTCTAATGCTTCCAAGACATTTACATGTGGCATGTCTTCTTTATTTAAAGTTTTTTTTATAATGTTAAGTTCAATATTTGAAAGAAATGTAACTATTCACAATATTGGCCTTGGCCCAGTGAATAGCATATTCTAAATTTACAAGTTCTTCTTTGACTAATCTTAATTTTAATCCTATGCTTAAGGCTAACTCGTCATTGAATTGATCGCTTTTTTTTATTTCATTAGTGATTTTGTTTGTTGTGTTTACGATTTCTTCAATCTTTTTAATTAATATTTTGTTTATAACAACTTGATTATTATTATTAGTTAACACATTGTTTATTTTTTCCTTAATAATCTCAAAGTCCTGTTTATCAGGACTTCCTGAAATGAATTTCCAGGCACTGCCTAGAAAATCTATAGAGCGTTTAGCTCTAGCTGCGGGCATTAGTCGGTTAAGTTGGGTTTTAATTTTGGTTATTTCATTTCTTAGGAAAGGAAGGATGGGGTTTTTTCTAGTGTGTTGTCTGTTAGGAATATTTCCAGTTCTTCAATTATTACTTCGTGTTGCTTGAGATCAATAATATGACTGATCTTGAACATTCCTGGCTGAACTTTTGCTGACCCTGCGTCTATGGCTATCGATTGAGCGCTGGAATAGTCCAGGATCTGTACTTCTGCAGTACATGTTGCGACGAAAAGAAACAGTGTTCAATTTTTTATGGGCGACTTATGAACAGTTCTGCCTGCCTGAGTTACAATCGTGGTTGTTTTATTTTCAGCTACTATTTCCTTTTTATAACGATGATTTAATTTTGATCCTATTCGCTTATTTTGTTTAGCATATATAATTTGTCCAGGAATAAATTCTTTTATTGGTTGCCTTGGTTTGTTCTGGTACTTCAGATCAGCAGCTTGTTTGTCTTGAATTTTTTTAATATTGTCGATCCGCGCTTTTTCTAATAATTCTGGATTTAAAGTAATCCTGCTTCCAAAAAATGTCTCTATTGGTTTTTTGCGAGTAGTTGAGTGTACCGAGAAATTATATCCTTGAACTGCGCGTTCTAGTAATTCCGTAAAGTAACAATGGCGGCCTTCGGCTTTCAAGCATATCATTATTTCAACGAGTGTCGAATGGAATCCCTCGGCTTGGCCATTAATATTACTGCAATACGGTGGAGTTGTAAAAATTTTAATTTTAAGCTCATGTTCGATCATGAAGGTAATGGAGGAGTAATTGAAAGATTTTTCGTTATCGATTACTATTGTTTCGGGGAAGCCGAATTAAAAAAGGATTTCCCTTAGAGGTCGTATTATATCTGGAATGGCTTTGGATTTGAGGATCTTTACTTGTACATATTTTGAGAATTTATCTAATGCAGTTAGAACGAGATTATTTTGTGTGGTAAAAATATCAACGTGTACTATTTGTCCTGGGTATTGAGGGATTGGGGTTTCTTTTAATTCTTACTTACTAGGAGGTCTGTCGTATTTACTTTCGTTGCAGACGTTACAATTCTTGATGACTCTGTTTATTTTAGTAGACATTGCTGGAAAATAATATTTTTCCAGTATTTGTATTTTATTTTCGCGTTCGTTACGGTGTGCTCGCTTATATGTATTTATTATTATTTCTTCTTGTTCTGTTTCATTAGTTATATCTTCAACTTGAATTTGTGTGAATCTAATGCGGTAATTTTTTAAATGTAGGTGGTAAATTTGTTGTATCAATCCCATTACTCTCTCTTCTGTTTTTATGCAGTTTATAATGGATGTTTTTAGGACTGTTTTCAAAATGAAAACAATATTTTCAGTGTTATAATGGGGTTCTGTGATAATATAGCGATGAAGTCGTGGAAAGGTTTGAGTAGATGAATTACCATTATTAAGAAAGATTTGTGTTTTAAAAACGTTGATCGATACTTCGACACTTGGAATTAATTCTTGGCTAGAACTTTTGTCACTATGTTGAGTTGTGGATAAATTATGCACTTGTGATAATTGTGGGGCTCTAGAGAGAGCGTTGGCTACGACATTTGTTTTGCCAGGTTTATATTTTATTTCGTGGTTATACTCTTCGAGTATAGCCTTCCACCTTTTCATTTTTGAATTATTCTTTTTATTGCTTAAGGCAAAAGTGAGAGGTTGGTGATCTGTGAAGATCCTAACTTTGGCATAACCGTAAAGGTAATTTCGAAGTGAGCCTAGTGCCCAAAACATGGCTAACATATCTTTCTCGTTAGCCGCGAGGCTTTCCTCTGATTTGCGTTCTGCTTATAAAAGTACTTGGTCTATTTTCTTGCTCGAGTACTGCTCCGATAGCAAAATTCGAAGCGTCAGTTATTAAGTGGAATGGTTTTCCAAAATCAGTGTAAGATAATATTACTTCTTCCGATATAAATGAGGTTTTTAATTTTTCAAAAGCATCCAAAGCCTCTTGATTTAGACTTATACGTTTTTTCGCTGACTGAGTCTTGGTCATACGCCCTTCCTCCCCTCTTAAGAGGATTGTCAGTGGTTTTGCCAGCTGAGCCTATCTTGCATAAAACGACGGTAATAACCGGATAATCCGTGAAATAATCTATGCTCTTTTAAGGTAGTTGGGGTTGCGAAATTTAAAATGGATTTAGCTTTTTCAGGATTTGTATTAATAACTTCTTACGATATAAGAAAGCCAAGAAACTCTACTTGTGATCTGAAAAATTTACATTTGTCGAGTTGAATTTTGATGTTTGCTAAATTAAGTGTATTTAAAATTTGCTCGATATGCTCGGTACGTTGAGTTTCGTTTGCACTGAAGACGATAATGTCATCAATGTATACGTAACAATATTTTCCAATATATTCTCGCGGAATATCCTGAAGTGCTCGTTGGAAAATTGAGGGAGCATTTTTCAACCCGAATGGCAACCTTGTGAATTCGTATTCCCATTATTATTAGAGAATGCCGGAATTTGATGGAAGCCGCTTTTCAGATCAAGAACGGTGAAGAGTTTACTTTTCCTAATTGTGCAATAACTTCGTTTATATCGGGTATTGGATATCTATCTGCAATTGTGATGTTATTCAATCTGCGATAATCAATAACCAATCTATATTGCTTTGTACCCGTGGAGTCCATTTTTTTTGGAACAATCCAAACTGGTGAATTATAGGGAGACCGTGAAGGTCTTATTATCCCGCCATCAAGTAACTGATGAACTTGCTTTTCTATTTCTGTTTTTAATGACATGGGAAATGGATAGTAGTGAGTATAGGCTAGGTATTCCGTCGATATCCTAATTTCTGCAATAACTTTAGTAGTATATGTAAGTCTTTCTTCGGGCTCGGAAAATAGATTTGTGTGGTTGCTTACAACCGAATTCAGGAGGTGTTTTTGATGGCTTGTTAAGGAATCAGTATTTAAAGTTATGTTATTAACCTCCTATGATTTTAGTTGTTTGATTTTAATATTAATTTTATTGAGTATTGGCATGAGACTTTCCTGAGTGTGAATAACTGCAGCTAATTCCTTAAGACTGTCATTGCCCAGTATCCCATGAAAAGTTTTAAATAAAATCTTTTATATTGATGTCTTTTAGGCCGAATAGGTTTAAAAAGGTATGCTGACTAATTTTAGCATCACCACCTACAGATTTAGCATAAAATATTTGTTCTTTAGAAAAAGGTCTTTGCACTAGATGGGGCTTGATGTAATTCTTACTTGATCCGGTTTCGATTAAAAATTTTAAAATATCTCCGGTCCCCGTTTTGCATTCAAAGTAGGTTTACGAGGACTCAGTTAGCCTAAAAAATGTATGTCACTATATTCTAGTGATCGATCTGCATTTTCATCGGGGTAATATTCTACATCTTGAGTGGCTTGTTCAGACGTTTTGAAATATGTATCTTCTTCTGAATACGATATTTCTTTACTTTGAGCAGTGCCAGGACTTTCAAAATTTTCTACATTGGGGCTAATATGATAATTATATTGATTCGGCCTCTGAGGTGCCGATTGGTATTGTGGTCTTTGTATTTGCTGCCCAGTAATCAGATTTCTCATCTGTTTACTAAGACCTGAAGTTAGTGCTTCGGTCTTAATTTTAGTTGGGAAGTGCCTGTTAGACTGGTTTTGCATTTGGTTTTGATATTGAACGTTGTGCTGGGGTTGCGGATTATATGCTGGACGGTATTCGGGTGCAGGATTTTGTCTATTTGGAGGAGTGAATGAGGGATAGTTGCGATCGTTGGGAAGATTTGTTGGGTAATTCTAGTACCCTTGTTGTTGTTTGGACGGAAACATATTCGTACTGTTTCGCGGGGAAGTTTGTTGTTGGAATGGATTTAACAATCTTGGAGGTGCGGGAGTGAAGTTGTTTCTTATTGCGCCTCGGAGCATTTGGTTGTATGGTGATCTAGCATGTTAGTTCTCATATTTGAGAAAGAGGTGTAACGCTTGTGGTAAGTCCGCAGGCTCTCTCATTCCCAATAAATCAGATAGACCCCTTATAAATGTCTCTAGGGCTTTATCCCTATAACTTGGAGTTAAAACCCTCATTGCTTCAGCACCAATTTCTAAACAGGATATTTTGTTAATTATTAATGTCAATTGAGAATTGACTGCTTGATAGAACTGTGTCACGGTTTGACTTCCTTGAACCAGGTTGAACATTTGACACTCTAGGGTGGTAACGTCACGCTTGTCCGTATAATGCATTGTTAAGCAACGAAATATGCTCTCCCAATTTAAGGGTGTATTATATGATTCTAGGGCAGCATCTGCTTCCACTACAATCTTATTGCGAATGACATTTATAATGCCATAATATTTGGGAGTTCCTCGCATGTTTTCGTAAATTCTTAGAACACGCTCTACACTTTTCTTCCAAGAGGAAAATTCTCCTAGCTCACCAGAGAAGTTTTATAGACATCCTACAACATTGTATCTAAACCGTCAAGGTTGTTCTCGAATTGAGGAAGAATTGTTTGGTCTGTACCATGGAAACGTTGTGCGTCGGGATTAAGAACACTTTCAATAATTTTTTTGCCTTGTTGTTCCAGGACGCGACTTATAATTGAGGTCACCCCAAAATCTACCTCCGGTGTAGACCTGACTTCTTGAATCACATTTCGAGGGTTGTTAGAGTAGGGGTGACCGCTAAGGTCTTGATGTGTCGAACTTTGTGTATTAGAGTGGAGGTTGCTGTTAAGACCTAGATGTGTCGAATCTTGTGTGTAATTAGGGGGGGTATGATAATTGGAAGAAGAAGGGAGATCGTCCCCTGAGGTGGAGGGTTCACAAAAGAAGGTTGCCTTTGTGGTGAAATTTGGAGGAGACCACCTGGAGGTGGTATTTGAGCTGGAGGTACCTGCCCTGGTGCTAATTGATTTGGTGCTGGAGGACTAACTTACACATCATGACGCGTCAGCTCCTGCTCCTGTTCTCGTATTTGTCATTGTATTTTTCTTAGGGTTATTGGAGGGGGTGCAAAAATTATTAGGGAATATAGAGCTTGAGAAACAAAAAGCGTAAGTGATAAGGTTTGGATTGACAAAATTTAAAATGTAATAATAAAATAGGTTTTACTTTTCATAGTGAAAAATTTAAGCACTAGATTAATTCTACAAAATTAAAAATTATAATTAAGTTCGAAATGGGTTTTCTATACACCACAGTGGTTTTTCTTTTAAATTTAATTTAATTGTTTTTTTTTTAAATTAACTTACATTGCTATCACAATCATATCTATGATCGGGTGGTGCTCTAGCTATATTTCTTTGTTGCCTCCGTTTCGTTTTCGCGTTAGTGGGGCTACTTCAGGCCTTTTTTTGAGTTCACAATTTTAACACAACATGATCACGACCGCGGGGAGTTCTTAACCAGTGTTTTGTTATATTGTTTGGCTTTGTTTTTTATATATTGCACTACTTGAGGGCGTCTATATAACAATAATTGTTTTCACTGCACTACTTGAGGGCGTTTTATATAAAAATAATTGTTTTCACTGCACTGCTTGAGGGCGTTTATATAACAATAATTGTTTTCACTGCACTACTTGAGGGCGTTTTATATAAAAATAATTGTTTTCACTGCACTACTTGAGGGCGTTTATAGAAAGTAATTTTTAATTGCACTGGATATTTCACCCGCGGTCCCTGTTCGGGCGCCAATTAATTTTGTATTATATTTATTGTATTTTTAAAAAAGTTTTTTGAGGCGCAGAACCTCTTTATTACAAATCAGAATTAGAACTAACTTAAAATAAAATAATAATTCCAATCGACTTGTCGCGTCAACCAAGTGCATCCGGCTACTGTTCCCGGTTGCAATCTCGCTACGTGATGGAATTTGCATTGTTATGAGTTATTATCTTCTAGATGCGAAGTAAGCGATTCTGTGTGAAGTGTTTGTGCTTGAATCACATTTATGATGTCAACTTACCAACTTATAGGGTGTTAACTTATACTATGTTGATGGTTGAAAGAATTGATTTCGCTTGTATCGATAAAGATGCTGAGCACGAATCCTTTCATCTGTCTATATTGGGTCCTTGTGTGGACGAGGATTTATGGAGGAGGTAGGTAGAATAGCGGCAACCCAATTGTAAGGTGCTTTATTACTTTGCAGCTAGTGCGTAGGTGATTCATTTTGCTTGCTGGACTGTTTGGTATTTTCCGTAGTATATAACGGACTATGTTACAGGTCCTAACGGACTGTTGTTTGTTGCGATCATGAGGATGCTTTAATTACGGTACAGCATCATGCATGTGAGGATGATGTGTGGTTTGGCGATGTCTATGAGAGACTTGGATCTGGGTGTCGGATGTTCGTGGTTGGCTGCCCTGGTTGCGTCATGAGTAGCTGTTTGACCTCACTAATTGCATACTCTTCAGGTCTCGTCACGTATCACTCTTTAAATTAATATTTTAAATGCGTAATTTTATGCCACTTTACTTTTTGCAAGAAATTTATAACGATTACTTCGCGCAGCAAAAATTGCGTAAGTCCGTGCATGGCCGAAGCCAAGAGCCAATCCCTTTTCCGTTCGGATAAAATTTCAAATTGACACAAGATCGTCTGTACAAAGTGAAAGGTCAGTCGGCACTGTTTCAAACATATCGTTATGCTTGGCCATTTGCCATGATTGTTCCTGGAGCCACTATTTGATGTTCAATTCCATTTGATATGCACATTGCACATTTTCTTAAGCTCATCACTTGACTTGTAAAAAATTGGCAATCAATGTTGTTTTTAATAGGTACTCCAAATAAGCTATAAATTTGTTAAATGCATCAAAGATTATAAGTGCATAACGACCAACTCCTGATTTTTCAGCAAATAGACTTATAGAGTCAATGTGTATTGATTGAATGAAAAGTGATCGGATGCTTATCAATATTGGGGGTGGCCGTGGTGCGATAGTTATATGTTCGCCTGTCAACCTCATGGTCACAGGTTCGATCCCTGCCGTAGTATATGTCTTCTTATTTTTCCATTAAAAACCAATTCTAAAAATAAATATCATACACTGAGTTGCTGGTTTACTCATTACATGCTGTTTAGGCATAGAACTAACAACATGTGATTGAATAAAACTAGCATACCGATAAAATATAATAAAAGAATAAAAAAATTAATGCGAATTATAAGGGACATCGATAAATAAGACACGGAAATTTCTCCGCGGCTGAACTACCGCCATTCCTGGCGATAAAATCTGAGACAACAACTACCTACAGTCTCCGAATATCGCGCCACACATCTTTCCTATCATTCTTTCTCTTCCATAACCTCACCCTCACGCCAGCGCTGTATTGAAACATTACAAAAAAAATAGGATGTAACCAGATGGTCTCTTGGCTATTGATTACACATGAATCCAAAAATTTACGGCCAAAAAATATTTTCTAATTTTTGAAAAAGTGTTTTTTCGCAACTTAATGTAAATCATAGATTTAACAAATAACTTCCAAAATATTGAAATGCATAAGCGACAGCAAGTACTTAGGACTCATAACTGTGGTATTTGGTTTCGTAAGGCGTAGTAGCTTTACTGTAATATGCTACCAACCGTTTTTTGTCTTTAATGCGATGAAAAAGCTTAGCTTCACTCCACAACTAAGAGCACTTGGACATGTGTGCAATTCTGTTGGTAAATCGTAAGGACATGTCTCTGAGGTAAATGGTTGACAACGTATGATTTAGCGCCTCATATTCTGATGTCTTGTGTATTAATGTTGTCCTTCAAAAACAATTAGGTACTTAACTAAGCGATGCTAAATCAACAAACATTTTTGTTTTACAAATAAAATTTCAAATTAAATTATTAGTTTTTGTTATTTTTTTTTTTATTTTTCACTGCATTAAATAACATTAGTACAATAGTTTTCAATAAGTATCTAATATAATAGTGCAAATAGAGGGGCAACTGCCAATATTTATAGAAATTTCTATATCTAATAAATTATATTATTTCTAATTCTAATGGGCTTTAAATTGAAAAAGGCAATCAGCTTGAAATAAGAAGTTCAAATGCAGAAGATTTCAACTAATTTTTTAATTAATTCAACAATTTGGAGGGGCACTCCTCCTCCCCCGCACCCTGTCTACACCCTTGATTAGTGATGGTTTGCAATCAATAAGTTTTTTTCTTTGTAAATTTTAGTGTGGAAGAATTGTATAAAATAATCATATCATTAAAAAATTTAAACTCTTTTTCAGATGACTTGATTTCTATAACAACTCTCAAAAGCAATTAATTTTACATTTCCGATATTTTAACTTCATTTTTAATCTCTGATTGCAAAAATGAGTTGCTCTAAAAAAGTCTTAGTTATACCAACCAATTAATGAGAAACGTGTCACTTCAAGCCTAAATAATTACCGTCCCATATCACTCCTATCAGTTTTTTCAAAATTTTTTGAAAAGGAGATGACGAGCAAAATGCCATCTTTTTTGAATAAAACAAACTTTTTAAGCGACTACCAATACGGCTTTTGACTAAAAAGTCTACGTAGAATGCAGTTTTAAGACATTGTGGTTAAACTTATAGCAGCTTGAACAATTCTGAGCTACCTTCGTCGCTGTTCGTTGATAAAACTAAGGCTTTTGATAAGGTGGATAATGTTCTGTAAATTGTATAAAGCCGATTTTAGATTTACCGTGCAATTAGAAAAAAGGTTAGGATCTCATTTAATGAAAAGAAAACAAAGAGTAAAAATTCTGGATAATATGTATTAGTTCACACAGGTTTATTAGTTTTTTTTTAATTGAACGCGAGTTACATGCCGGATTCCCGTGGCGATAAAAAAAACAAATTTTAATTCGGCAGAGCTTCGCCGTTAAACACTTTATTGACTTAAAATGACAACTTAGAATTAAAATACACTTGCTTTTATATTTGAATTCTGTTAGGTGGCAGTTTTACTGGGAAAATATAAAATGCTTAATAAGCTAAATACTGCATTCATCGGAATAAAGCAGCAATTTGATATTTGAAATTAAAAAAATAAAATAATTTGAAAAATAACATAATCAGCAAGTAGTGGTTTATGGTAATTTAAGTATTGAATGAAATCTAAAGTAAAAGAATAAAAAGAATAACATAGTCAGCAATTATTATGTTCTATGGTTGTGGGGTCAATGTTAATCCTCCCCCCTGAGAATGGAGCGATGGCCAAAGTAACTGCATTCCTGTTGTTCTGCTGGGAAGAGCGATGATTTCTATAGGTATAGATTCTGCGTGTTGTTGAGTAATTGAAGAATTGAATGATGTTTTTGATCCTTGATATTGTTTGATCATTTAGAATAATATTATGAGAATTATGAGGCTGAATATTATAGTTGTGTTGATCATCAGGATATTTGTATGTGATATTGTTGCATGCAGTGTTGGCATAAGCTCTTTAGATGATTTAATTAGGATGGCAAAATGTCTTCCCAGAATATTATTTTGTTGCTTTCGTAGACGATTTGATTAATTTCGATATCGCAGTTTTCGTAATGTATGAGCTGAGTACCTCTAAGTGTATGGCGATGTGGTACACAAGTGGTTTAGTTATTAGTTTCCGGGATGTTGATGACTAATATATAGTTACTTTCGGGTTGAATGATTTCTACTTTACTGGCTTCTTCTTGAAGATCGCAGCTTGCTGGTAGGTTCCTTAAGAGGTTGATGATGCAGGTATCGTTGGGTTTTGGTTGGACTTTCTCTGCTTCGTTGCAGAAGTATATTCCTTCCATCGTGTTACATTTTTTATCGAAAAAGTATATATTTTCGGGGTTGGATGAAATGTAGGCTTTTGTGGTTATGGTTTTAGTATTGTTAATAGGAAGGGGAATGATATGAAAGAAGGAAAATGTTTCTGTCGAAATTTGTGGAATTTTAATATTGAATATAATATTAGTATCATTATAATAGGCTTGTAGACCTAGGAGCTCATAAATTTGTCCGTCTGAACTTATTTTTAAAGACATGTTTTCTAAAATTTTATACATATAATCTTGTTCGTCGGAATTTAAGATTTGTTTTGAAATAAAGTTAAGCCTAACAACAATTTTAGCTTCTGCTATATTGGATAGGTGATTATGTATATATTGTAGTTGATTTGATTTGGGTATTGTGGGTACCTGATTTAAACTTCATCTGTTCTAATTTTTTTATTTATTTGATTTTGTGAACACTTTAAATAACCTTCAATGATCGCCTGTTGTTTGTTTATATGGTTAGTAATGTTGCTAAGCCTCTGAGTCATCTGATTGTTTAGTTGTGTTATTTTATTTACTTTGTATGTTACCATAAGTTGATCCTGTGTCAATTGGTTAATTTGATTATTGAGATTTAATGCGTCGTCTGCGTCCATATTGCCGGTTATACCTTTAATAACGGAACCAAGTCCATTAATCAGTCCTCTTTTATGTCTCAATTCTGACATAAGAGTCTGCAGCTTTTCTCTGAGTTCGTCAATTTTACGTTAACAATTGCCAATGGGTCCTTGAAATTGTCTATGTTTTCGAAAGCTTGAAGTGATTTTGAAATTTTGTCTACGTTCTGTTTGTATGAATTTAGCTTAACAATGTGTACTAAGTTGTCATGTTTGTGTGTCATCCTACTTTCTCCAAGTTTCATGGGAAGAATTCCCATTTTGTTATTAAGTTCTTTGGTCTCCATTTTCTGGCTGTATGCGGATGTCGCTATCATCATGAGCCTGAAATTTTCGTAGGTGTTTTATTTTTCATTTATGGAGTTTCTTCTTGTCATTAGTAATAACTGTGAACTTATTATTTGTTTTAATTCTATATTTGCTAAATCTAGGTGTTAATTTATTTAGTCTAAATTCTTTTCCATATATTATTGAATTCTCATTAAGATCTACGGCATTTTTTCGATTTATATTAATTTTTTCAATGTTCTTAACTACTACTTTTTCTAATCTATCTTTTATAGTTTGAAATAGTTTTTCTTGAAATTAATTGAGTTTTTGAAGATACTCATGTTCATTATTTAAATTTACTTCTTTGTTAAACTTCTAAGTCCTACCGTAAAATAATTCATAAGGGGTATAATTTGTAGATGTGTGAATGGAATTGTTATAAGTAATTATACGAGTAGTTTCACTTAAAATAGAGCTATGGTATCTTTCTTTTCTTTTGTTGTAGATATTTCTATAAATTTCAGTAAGTGTTGAGTGTAATCGTTCAACTGGACTATTGCTGCTTGACTGTTGAAAAGATGTAATATGCAAGTTAATGTTATATTGGGTACAGGCATCTTTACAAATTATGGGTGTGAATTCTGATCCTTGATCGGATACAAAGTGATTGGGTATGTCATGAAGGATAAGAAAATTCTTAATAGATTTTATTATATTTAGACTATTCTGCACAACGAGTGTGTATGCGGCTGCAAATTTTGTAAATTTGTCGATTATTGTTAGTATTTTCCTATTATTTATACTATAGACATCTTTGTGGATTATATCGAGAGGTTTCTTTGGAGTTGGAGGGATTTCATGATTTATTTTTGGAGGGTTTCGTTCATAATTCATAAGTTGACAGGTTGCACAATTATTTATTATTGTAGTAATTTTGGTCTTCATATACGGAAAATAGTATTGTCTTTTTTAATGTAGAAGTGTTTCATTGATACCTCTATGGTTATTGTTATTATGGTAATCAGTATTAATTTTGTCTTGTTCGGCATAGTCTGATATGTCTGTTAATGTATCGGTGCAACGGATAAGTTTGAAGGTCTTGCTGTTAGAAAAGTATTTTGAATATACTTCTTGTACAATTCTGAATGTGCCATTGTCTGTGTGTATTGCACATCATTTGTTTGGGGGTAAATGTTGTTTGAAATGTCTGTAATGTTACCTTCAGTAAAATCTTATTTGTACACAGTTCTTCTTTGTTTGTCTTGAACACCATTTCAAGTTTTGGTGGTTTGTCTCTGTCATTTGTCTTTAAGATAAGCTGTATATTGAATTTAGGGTAGTTCTGAAATGAATATATGATCGTTTAGATTTTCAGCTGCAGAATGAATGGTAGCAGCAGTTGCTTCGTTAATATTTAATTCGGTTTTACTATTTGGGGGCTGTGTTTGAATTCGGCTTAAGGCGTCTGCGTTTAAATTTAGTTTTTCTTTTTTATAGATTGTTTGATATTCGAATTCTTCAAGTTTTAAACGCCATCTGATAAGTTTAGAATTTGGGTCTTTTAAACTCATGAGCCATTGTAAGGGTTTGTGGTCAGTTACAATTTTGAATTTTTGACCAAATATGTATGGGCGGACATATTTAGTTGCCCAAGCGATTGCCAATAATTCCTTCTCAATGGTAGAATAATTGGTTTCTGAGTCTGTTAGAGTCCGGCTGGCATAACAAATAGGCTTATCGCTACCTAAAGGGCCTTGGGATAAAATTGCACCTAATGCAAAATTACTCGCATCAGTTGTTAGTATAAGAGGCTTAGTAAAATCAGGATATTGTAAAATGGGGTTATTAATAAGTAGCTCTTTACTCATTTCAAATGCTTTAACATATTTTTCATTTAAGTTGATACTCCTACCTTTCTTTAGACATTCTGTTAGTGGTTTCGAAAGTTTCGCAAAATCCCTGATGAATTTACGGTAATAACCAAGAAGTCCTAAACAAATTTAATTTCTTTTTGGGTTTTAGGAATTGGGAAATTTTGAATTGGCGAAATCTTATCAGGGTTTGGTTTTACACCTTCGCTTGTAAATATATGACCTAGGAAAGCTACTTCTTTAAAAAGGAATTCAGATTTGTCGATCTGAATTTTGAAATTTGCTTTCCGTAACCTATCAAAAACTTTTTTTTAATTTTCTGTGTCCTCTTGGGGTGAAGTAGAAAAGATGATGATATCATCCAAATAAACGAGACAGATTTTTCCTTGTAAGTCCCTAAGAAGATTGTCCATGACCCTTTGAAAGGTTGATGGAGCATTCTTTAACCCGAAGGGCATTCTCGAATACTCATAACGCCCACTTCCTACGGTGAATGCTGTTTTTTCAATGTCTCTTTGTTTCACTTCAATCTGCTGGAAACCGCTGGCAAGATCAAGTGTCGTGAAATATATACTTCGACCTAATTTGTCTAACACATCATTTATGTAAGGTAATGGATATTTAGCACTAATTTTTTTCTCGTTTAATTTCCTGTAGTCAATTACGAGCCGCCATTTGACTTTACCACTGGCGTCCTTTTTTTTGGAACAATCCAGATTGGTGAACTCCAAGGTGAATAACTGGGTCTTATAACACCTTGTTTAAGCATTTGCTCAATTTGAGCCTGAACCTCTTGTTTATGAATATGAGGGTACCTATAAGATTTTGAATAGATGGGAATGTCATCGGTGGTATTGATACCATTCTTAATTTGATTAGTGAATGTTAATTTTTATCCGTCTTGAAGAAAAATATCATCATATTCTCGGCATAGTTTATAAACCAACTTCGTTTATTTTTATTTTTAAAGAATAAATGCAAAAACAAAAATAATACGAACGCATTTACATACGTAGGTTTTGTTTTTGTTCCTTATTTTGTGGACTGTAATTATGATTTTAATTGACTTGTTTTTGCGACCTTTAGTCCAAATTAATATGCGTTTCGCCCAGGTATTACAGATGGGCTCATCAGTTAGATGCTGTAGTACCTTTCGAAGACGTAATATATTAGTCGATGGCTACCGACACAAATAAAATGTACAGCTTTAAAGCACTGTGAATTATATTCTCCTAGGGGAATTCGGTCGAATTCAGACACCTAGAAAATAATACCCGTGGTCTGGCTTGTTTAAATTTAAGAATAAATGCAAAAACAAAAACAATACAAACGCATTTATATACGTAGGTTTTGTTTTTGTTCCTTATTTTGTGGACTGTAATTATGATTGTAATTGACTTTTTTTTGGGATCTTTAGTCCAAATTAATATGCGTTTCGCCCACTGATGAGCCCATCTGTAGTACCTGGGCAAAACGCATATTAATTTGGACTAAAAGTCGCAAAAAAAAGTCAATTAAAATCACCTTCGTTTCTTCAACGTTAAGATTTGAAGTTCGAATAAGATTTGTTAAATCATCAGAAGTTATAGGATTTGTTTGAGGAATATCACTATTGATTTCGAAATTGTTAAGTTCGCAAAAATCTTATTTTTTTTTATTTTTATTTTATTTATTTATTTATTTGTATACTTGTATTTTAAGATACATTATCTTATACACTAATACAACTTTGTAATGAATATTTATTATAAGCTAATTTAAATTTAAATATGTAAAACAGCCTTTCAAATTACTTATTCTAATCAATTATTACTTAAATTAAATTTATGAAATTTTCATTAATATTAATTCTTTAAAATTTTTTTTTTTCATATTTCTTTGCCTCAATCAACATTTTCTTTTCCTTTCTACCTTGAGCAAAATATAAAAAATGAGAAAATTAATTAATTAATGTTGGGATAAATGTACTCCTTACTTTTTCTTAAAGATATTAATGTCACTAATTCTTTTTAAATTTCGAGGAAGTGCGTTCCATAACCGAGTCGCAAAAATAAAGAACTGCCGCTCAGAGGTTAAGCAAGTAAATCGAGGTATTAGAAGATGTGGTGACCTAGTTGATAAAGACATATGCAATCTGTTATAAATATAACACGGTTGATGAGATTGCATTGTCCTAAACAGCAAGATTAATGTCCTATAGCGAACGAGATTATCGAATGTGAGATTATATATTGCTTTTGAAAATAAAGATATTCGATCATACCTTCTTAAGCCAAAGATATATCTAGCAATGCTATTATATGCCACGTTTAACTTTCTTCTGCTTATGGAGTCACAATTTCCGTATATTTCACTTTCGTAAATCAGTATAGGAATAATTAACGTTTTGGAGAGCATTATTCTAGTTCTAAGTGGAGTAAAGTATTGGGTGGCCCATAAAGTACGAAGCACTCCATATACCTTACCTACAGTTCTATTTATATGTGTGTCCCAAGTTAACTTCCATTAAATATCATTCCTAAGTTTTTCACGGTTTCTACATATTCTATAGGAAGACCATCAAGAAGGATTTGTGGAAAGTATGACAAGTCTATCGGTTTCTTGGAAATGATAATACATTTAGATTTGCTTGGATTTAAGAACAAGCCATTTTTCTTACCGAAAGATGAGATACTTTGTAATTCTTCTTTCAAGACTGAGGCAGAATCTTCAATCAATCCAAGAGGGCAGCTTTTAATAATCGAACGTCATCAGCGTACATTTGGATTTTAGTTTGTGAAATGATTTGAGGCAGTTCATTTATGTATATGGAGAACAAAAGGGGACCAAGAATCGATCCCTGTTGAAAGAAAATTCGATAACATACCATTCACCATAACAGTCTGCTTTCTTTCAGTTAGAAAGGAATAAATCAGACGAACAGCAGAATTTGAAAAGTTGTACAATCGCACTAACTTTTGGCAAAGATTCAAATGATCAACTGTATCAAATGCCTTTGAAAAATCAAGAAGTTTTAAAAATCTTACGTTACCTTCTAATGCCCCTCTTATGTCTTCTATAACATTTATAAGTGCTGTAGAGCAGCTGTGTTTTTGTCGAAATCCAGATTGTTTTGTTGATAAGAAATTTTTCCTCCGGAGATAACAATTAATTTGGATTTGTATAACTTTTTCGAAAACTTTTGATAGGAAGGGAAGTATTGAAATTGGTCTAAAATCATGCTCATTTTTTGGAATAGGTAGAATCTTAGCCATTTTCCACTCATTAGGATAAGACCCTGTTGCTAAAATTGTGTTGAATATGTGCGTGATGTGTGGCAATAAGATCGGTAAAATAACTTTCAAAAACCTTGGAGATATATCATCTATACCGGTGGCATTCGATTTAATCGACAAAAAGCATTCAATGACATCTGTACTTTCCATTCTTGAAAATTCAAATAAATCTACCAAAAAATTTTCTTTTAGCAGCAAATTTTCATCTTGAGAAGATGATGAAACTGTAAGTGTAGGGAAAGGTAGTGCAACAAACTTTTGGTTTAAAATATTACCGTCAATGTCATCCGAAAAAAACTAAACTCTTTTTACTACCTATTCCTAGCTCTTTCAAGTTTTTCGAAAGTTTTCGCCCATTCACAGATGAATTGAGTTTCGCACTACAAAATAACCTTTTAGCAGATTGTATTTTGCTTACAACAAGATTACGAAGGATTCTATAGTTTTGCTGAAATTCCTCAAGTCTATAACGTTTCCAGGTATTAAACGCTTCGTTTAATCGCATTATGAGCAAACGAATTTCAGGTGTAAGCCATGATCTTTGACCAGGTTTTCGTGTTTTCGTGCGTAGAGGAACGAAATTGTTAAAAAGATTAATTATTTTAGAATTAATGTATGATACTTGATCATTCGGATTAGGTAAATGATAAACGTTATTCCAATCTATACTTCGAGCATCTTCTTCATGTCTGGCATAATCGATTGCATTAAGATCCCTGTATTTGTGCTGAAAATCAGATTTTTGCACCTCAAAGTCAAAGGTCATATATATAAGATCATGCTTTGAAAAACCAGCTGCCTAGAGTTGATCTTGAAAAAGTACTTTATTAATGTCGCTCACAAAAAAACATCTAATAGACTCTGTGAACTTTCAGAAAAGTGCGTTGCAACAGTAGTATTTACTGGAAACATGTTGAAAGGTCTCATGCCATCAATTAATTCTTCTTCTAATAATAAATTGCTGTTAAAATCACCACACACAATAATGTTAGAAGTTTGTACAGATATATCTTCCATCAAATAGAAAAAAGGGAACATACTTATGCGTTAATTTGGTCTGTACACTGTTCCAATAAGTAGCTTATCTACACCACTTACTACCTCCACAAACAAATATTCGATTCGACTACTAGCATCTGATTGGTATTTGATTTTACTTGTTATACCCTCTCGTACATATGTCGCCACACCCCCACCTATTCGTCCTTGTCTATCTACGCGAAAAAGTCTATACCCGTTCAATCTAATATTCCGTCATTAAAACTATTGTTGAGCCATGTTTCGGAAACGCAAATTACATCAACCTTACTACACGCGAAAATATCCCTGAACTCATCAATTTTAGGCAACAAGCTTTGAGCATATCTTAAAACCGTTTTTTGTGTAGTAAAAATATTAACCATTGTTCGCAGAACATTATGATTGGCCTCGTATGTGGAACGACCGTTAATTTCATCATAAGCCATTGTAGTTCAGTAATTTTATCGCACTCAAAGTAAAAATCAGAAAAAATATTAAAAGAAAAAGAAAAGAAGATAAAATATAAATATAAATAAGAACGAGAAAAAAAAGAGAAAAAAAATACCAAATAAAGAATAATAGAAAATTAAAAATATTGAAAAGCAAAAATAAGAAAATAATTAGGAATACAAAAAATAAAATAATAAGTAATAATACTCGAAAGACAAAATAATTTAATATTGAAAATTAAAATAAGAAAAATAATTACGAATAAAATAGTTTGAGAAGCGCTGAATTATTCGGTTTGAGCGAGTGCTGGCATGGCAACTCCTTCTAAGTCTTCGATATTTTCAATCAGCTGGGCATCATCTCCAACATGTCGTTTGACGTAAACAAACCCACGCATGGTATACACAGATGACAGCATTTTTAGTTTTTTTTTGACGTAGTGCCATCTGCAGTAGGTGATAATTTTTTTTTAAGCACTCCCGAAGAAAGATGGGAGTTTCCCTATCTTGGTTTAGTCCAACGTCGCGTAAACAAAGTTGTTTTTTAGTAGGATCGCTGTTACGCTTAGCAATCGATTTTAAAACAAAGTTTTTATCAAACGGTGAATGGAACTTTATTAAGATCGCAGACCTCTGTGGAGTGTTGTTAACCGGGCGGGAACGGAAGATGCCATTGAGGGATAGTGGTTTTATTTCCTGTGTATGGCACAGGTGATTAAAGAAAGATTTTAAATTCTCATCTTTTGTTGGCGGGATACCGTAGAGAACAGCATCCGATGCTATATTTTTATTGTTTTGTGTTTCTTGTGCTAGTTCTATTTCGTGAAGTTTATTTGTGACATCATTTAGTTGCGTGCTGGTACTTTGTAATTCGGTTTTTATTGTTGTGAGTTCTGTCTTCATTGTTGTTGTTAGATAATTGACATCCGATTTGAGTTTGTTTATGTCTTCCTTATTTGTTTGGTTTGAGTTTGCGATCTCGTCGACTCGTTTGCTTATATTTGTCATGTTAGTTTTAATTTCCTTTATTTGTGCTTCAATGCTCTTGGTTATTTTTTGCTCTGAGTTTTGAATTTGTGTTGATAATAATGAGATAATAAACTCACTCTGTTTCTTCAATCGTTCGTCCATTTTATCCCACATTGCATTGTCATTCGAAGCAGCGGCAGTGTTTCGATTTGCAAATTTTAAAGCTGACATTTGAGGTGAGCTTTTTGCAGCATCAACAGATGTGTTAGTCTTGCTCGAATTACCCCTACCAGTCATCGTTTCTATAATTTGAGTAAGTAACGTTTTTCTGAACACAAACCACAAATTTAAAAAGAGCGTATTTTATTTAAATGTCACTTGATGATGAAATTTTATATAAAATTTTCTTTTCCCTTTTTATGAGTTATATAAAACACCCTCACTTGTTTCTTTATTAAAAAATAACAAAAAAAAAGCAGAACAACTTTTAACACCAACTTATTATATTTAGGAACCTGAGTGCTACGTAAAACTTAGTTGAAACTACCGCCAGAAGTAACACGTCTACTCAGTAGCTGTTATACATAAAAGATTTTTGAATTTACTGAATTTTGTGACTTTGTTCTAAAAAGAGAGTTTTTTCAGAGTTGGACGCATTAATTACCATGCAATTAGTGTAACATTTAACTGTTGTTTATATGAATTCTGGAATATATAATTGAGGTGAAATGCATGCTGTGTTAATAAGAATGTCTCTCTCCTCTATGTCATCAGGTAAATTTATGATTGTTTTTGCTGCTGTGAGTTTGCTGAAAGAATATATTTTTGGGATATAAAATTGGGTTTTAGTTCTAAAGGTAATTTTGAATTTTGTGTAATAATGAGTTTTTTAACTAAATTAATGTTTGTTCCTAGTGCCGTAAGGGCCTCAAGTCCTAGTAAACCTTCAAAGAATGCATGAAAACGGAAAACTATGAATCTGGTTTCTCCAGGTTGATTAAATTCTAAAAAATTTGGAAGAAAAACCCCTTTATTTATTTTATGTGTACTTAGAATTGTTTTAATAGACATCGGTTCTATTGAAATTATAAAATCAGGATGCAAAAATTCGGGGTTGATAAAAGAGGTGGAGGCTCCTGTGTCAATTAAAAATTTTAGTGAACAGCTAAAAGGTGAGGAAATGTTGATATAAGGAAGAACAGTATAGTGTTTGTTAATGTCTACGTACCTAATTGGTCTGTCGGGGCAGGTATAGAAAAATATTCTCATCTAGTTCATGCATTCCATTTAACAATTCCAGTTTTTGTTGCTCAGGATAATTATTATAATCATAGTAGGAATCTAACTGTTGGAAATTATCAATTGCATCACCCTACTGATTCTAAGTTATTATGTGATTCCTGTAAATTTTGAGTTTCATTTGGTTTAGTAAAATTGGATGGAGATGGTTGAGTCAAACGAATAATTCTACCACAGTGGAACTAAGTTCCATTGGATCGAATTTTCTTTGTTCGTTATGTGAAAACTGTTGAGATTTTTGATAATAACGTTGGGAAGGTGGTTGTTGTTGAAACTGTGGTTTATAATTTTGTTGGGGTTTTGAAGATTGTGGTTGAAGATTCATATGTTGCTTTGGAAACCGTTGCTGATAGTATTGTTGGGGTTGTGTTCCTTGTGTATTTAATGGAAATGTACTGTATGAGGGATTAAAATGTTGGGGTTGTGGTCTTTGTTGGTTGAACGTATTTTGTGAGGAATTGAAGTGTTGTTTTTGTGGTCTTTGTTGATTGAATGAAAATGCATTATATGGGGAATTAAAATGTTGAGGTTGTCGATTTTTGGTTCCAAAAGTTTATTGTACATCATATTATCAGATAGTGACAAGTTTGTTTTCGAGTAAAATATGTTCTGCTCTTGAATGCAGAATGCAAACGCTTGTGGCAATGAAGTGGGTTTCATTGCACGAATAGTTGAACCAAGGGGTTCTCTTAAATCTACAAGAAAGGTGTTAAGGCACATTTCTTTATAGAGTGCATTCTTGGCTTTAATTACATTTAAGTCAGTATCGTAAACTTTAATGTGGTTGCTTATAGTAGCAAAAATTTCGATTACCTTACTATAAAATTGTTCAACGATGTTGTATTGCTGTTTCAGATTATGGAGGGCACGAATGAGAGAGGTCTCATTTCTTTTATCGCTATAGTGTGAAACTAAATTGCTTCGGATTGATGTCCAGACAAGTGGAGTGCCATACATAATAAGTGTATGATCTTATTTCGGATGCCACGAAGAAGTATTCTTCCTTGAAATGTTACATCCACTTCCGGAATGAGAGGCAAAATCTATTCTAAATTTTGAATAAATTCGAAAAGGAGTCTAGGATAACCGTCAAATTTAGGTTAATCCTTTATAGCATCAGGAACTCTGAGTGCTTTGAAAACTTGAATATCTTCGTTTATTCGATCATCACCACTGATTGCCATTTCTTATTTATTTTCTTGTTGAACTTTTTCACTTAAAAAACTATAATCAGAGTTTGTTAATGTAAGATTATTAAAGAGATTACCAAGGTTACATACTTAATGTATGATTTTCTTGTTTCAATTTTTGAAATTTTTCTTGTTCTAATTTATTAAATTGCTCTACTAGAATATCACCTAATTCTACACTTTTATTAATTTCAATATTCGATTCTTCGTCTGAATTAATTTGATAGTGGAGATTTTTTAACGTCTTTCTTATTATATATTAAAGATTTTATTTTTAACAACTTAAAACACAAATTATTTATTTTTGCTTAAATGTACATTTCGTAAGCTATGCTTCCATCGTCAGTAAGCTCTATTTAAATAGAAATGTACATTTAAGCAAAAATAAATAATTTGTGTTTTAATTGTTAAAAATAAAATCTTTAATTCTTCGTCTGAACCTTCACCTATATTTTCTAAATTTACTCGGGTATTATTTTTTATTAAACATGGATTGGATAAAGGATTAAGAATGATTAAGGATAAATATATTTACTTTCGACTTCATTGCTTTTGGTCTTCTTGTCAATGGCCACCAGGAATCAGTCTTTAGTTGATGTTTCTAATTGGTTCGGAGCTTGAGTGTTAAAATACACCAAGAAATTTTTTTTTTACACACACACACTTTTAAACGATAAACTGGCGTTTTCTTATGATGTAAAAAAAAATTTTATTCTTGTCCTATTTTTTACACTTTCCGAGAGCTTTTTATTGTCAATGAGCCTTCGACTTTTTTTCTTAAACGATTAACCGTCGTTTTTTTTTCAGATAATTTGTAAAGTTTAAGTTTTGTTTTGTACTGACTGCGCCAGTTGCATGCCGGATTCCCGGCATTCGGCAGAGCTTCGCCGTTAATACTTTATTGACTTAGATGACAACTTAGAATTAAAATACACTTGCTATTATATTTGAATTCTGTTAGGTAGCAGTTTTACTGGGAAAATATAAAATGCTTAATAAGCTAAATACTGCATTCATTGGAATGTAGTAGCAAATTAATATTTAAAATAAAAAAAAAAAAAAATATTTTGAATAACATAATCTGCAATAAGTGGTTTACGTTAATTTAAGTATTGAATGAAATCTAAAGTAAAACAATAAAAAGAATAACATAGTCAGCAATTAATAATGCTCTATGGTTGTGGGGTCACTGCAATGGTTGTGGGGTCAATGTAACTCGCGCCACACAGTTTTTCTCTCCCTCATTCTCTTCTTTCAAATGACGCCCGCGCTGTGTTAAGATCATATAAAGGGTATTCATATCCCTTGAGGGCGTGTAAGATTATAAAAAAAACTTGGGTCGAAGTACATAAGAGGTTTGTAATCGACTCCGCAAACTCAATGATGGTAAATTGAATAAGGCATTCAATTGCATTCGGATTAGGTAAATGATAAACGTTATTCCAATCTATATTTCGAGCATCTTCTTCAAGTCTGGCATAATCGATTGCATTAAAATCCCTGTATTTGTACTGAAAATCAGATTTTTGCACCTCAAGGGCATTCAATTGCATGTTGACCAGCACGCGAGGGTGATCATAACGGTCCTTCAAAATCGACCATGCTTTGGTATAATTTTGACCTTCAATCTTCAAGGACAATCGAAGTGTCTCAGCCTCACCAGTTAAACTAGTCTTCATATAGTGAATTTTTCGTATATCTGACAGCGATGCTTTACTGTCGATGAGGCTAACAAAAAGGTCGTGGAAAGTTGGCCAATTCTCATAACTGCGATCGAATGATGGTATTTTTATTGAAGTTAAATTAAGTTCCTCATTTTTACCTTTAGTTTCCTTTTCAGCGGTTTTATTGGACTGCCGCTTGCTGCTACTCCAACTTGCTAGTGAATCCAAAAGCCTGGCTTGAAACACACAATACTCTTCTCTGATCACATCGTAAATGGATACAGCTTCGACTTTCTTCGTGGCCAATTCATCCCCATTGCTTAAAAATTCTTCATAAATTTTGTTAACAGATACCCACAACTCTTCCAACAATTTGAGCCTCGTTTGGACATGTCTTTTTTTATTTGGTTTAATTTAGTTTGCAAGTTTTTAGTTGCCATATTTTAGTTTTATTAGAAATAGCAAATAATAAATAAGAGTAAGGAAAAAGTTCACTTACTTGCAAAATATGAAATGTCACACACAAGTCTAACGTTGTCACACACTTTTTTTAATCTTTGAAAAATTCGACAATCATCTGGTATTTGTCACTGCTTCTTATATTTCCTCAAAGGATCAATGTTTGGGCGTATGCCAATTAATATATTATTAAGAAATGTAGACCGAATTGGTAACTTTAAACTGAATATATTATAAAAATAAAAAAAGTAAAACACAACACTTCTGTTTTTGGTTATCATATTAATTATATTCTCGAACTTTTTGACATCAGTCAGTTGTGACAGTTGACAATTTCGAACCAAGGCTCAGCTGCAGAGAATAAGGCTGCCTACACACCCAGTCGCTGTCGTATGGAAGACAACTTGTTGATCTCAGGATGCAACATCATGCTAACGGAATGAAAAGAACATTCTCGGAATAACCCTCTGATATAAAAGCAAAAAATAGTTGTGTTTAATTGGGAATTTATCCATTGTACTGTAAGTAATTTCCAAAAAAAATCATCGACCGTAGCATGCACCGAGCTTTTTATTTTTTGTAAAAATGCTACCATTGCACAGGAGGCACAAGTAATGAAAGATTCTCTTGCAAAGTAAAATTCATAAAATATCAAAATTATGAACAATAATTAGCTTTTATTCATGTAAAATAGAAAGTAGAAAAACGTACGTATGTTTAATTTATGTTTCAAACCTATTTCTTGTTTTCATTTTTTCTGTTTTTTTTTTCTTTTTTTTCGCGTGGGTAGGTGTAAAACCTTCAAAAGGCTTTATGAGGACCGAAAAACGCGTGCTCATAGGAGTGTGAGATTCTTACTGCACTAAAAACATCTGCTCCTCCCGATTGCAACTAAATTGAAACTTATCTAGCAATTTATTTTTAAAGAATTTAATTAACGTGTTGCAGGTAATTATCCGGTAATAGTTCCTGCTTAAACCGCGAGCCTAAAGCGGATTCTCCTTAAGTGCACCAGATCGGAAGGCTTAGTCCTTCGCAGGTGGCGCACTAAATTCATCTAATCGATAATTTCGATTATAGTACTATTGTAAAAGCCGTTTTCTATGATTTCGCGGAAAATTTTCATTTCATTGCGAACCGTGGGAATCCCGAGATCTCTGTGGAGATCTTCATTTCTAATGTACCAATGTGCGCTTACAAACGATCCTAGGAGTTTATTTTCAAATGTTTGTAAGGCGTACAACCCCAGAGTTTTATACTGTAAGTTCAGTCAGGCTTAAGCACCTGTCTGTACAAAATTAGCTTGTTTTCGGTACTGAGCTTAGAGTGTTTCCCGAGCAACCAGTACATATCTCTGAGTTTATTATTTCACTCCTCGCATTTCTGTTTAACATGCGGTTTCCATTTTAATTTTGCGTCTAGAGTCATTCCGAGATATTTTACTTCATTAGCAAACAGAACATGAACCGTATTAGCAAATACCTGTAATCTATTAAGTTTTTTATACGTAAAATCTACATGAACTGATTTTACTTCGTTAAGCAACATCCGCCAAGTTTTTGTCCATTCACTGACATTATTCAGAGCTTTTTGTAATTTAGTCGTAGCATCATTTATCGTTTGGCCGACCGCTAGTATTGCAGTGTCGTCAGCAAATTTGGCTACGATAGTGTCTTCTGTTTGGGTATATCACGTGTAAATAATAGGTACAATATTGGACCTAAGGCACTGCCTTGTGTAACCCCAGCCACTACATCTTTGAGATCCGAGTAATCGTTTCCATGTCTTATTCTAAAAAGTCTATTTTCTGGATATGCTTTTAGAATCGTATAAAGTGCTTCAGGCAGAATTTGTCTTAATTTCAAATTAAGGCCTTCGTGCCACACCTTATGAAAAGCTTGCGACACGTCTAGGAAGACCGCCGAACAAATTTTCTTTTCTTCAAGAGTTTTCTCAATGACGTAAGTGATCATATGCACTTGGTCAATTGTCCAATGCTTCCTTCTAAATCCGAACTGATGTTCAGGTATTAGGCGCTTTTCTGCTATTATTGGCTGCGGGCACAGAAGTAATATTCTTTCAAAGACCTTAGATATTACGGGCAGAAGCAAAATGGGTCTATAAGAATTCTTATCATGTGATGGTTTTCCTGGTTTGAGAACCATTATAACTTCCGCAACCATCCATTGGCTCGGAACGTACTTTAGCGTCAGGGTGGCATTTATTATATAAAGAAGACTAATTAACCCTTTGCGAGGAAGCATTTTGAGAACTTCGGCCGTAATTAAGTCATATCCCGGAGCTTTATTATACTTAAATTTTCTTATTTCTCTACTTAGTTAGGCAAGGGTAACATTTCTTGTGATGTAATCTTCCCTGCTGTTAGAACGTATATATAATTTTTCTTTGAGTCCTTGCCCATCAAAATGTTTAAAGGTATTCTCCAAGTAATCTGCGAAAACGTTTGCTTTTTCCTTGTGGCTTTTTGCCCATTAGTGTTAATCATTCTTAATCGGAGGCGCTGTGAGCTTTGCTTTCTTTGTTACTTTAACAGCTTTCCAGAGTGAGTAGTTGGATTCTTTTCCAGCTGTCAAGCTTTTAAGATAATTTCCAACTTCAGAATTTTTGAATTCTTCTATCGTCTTTTTTTAGTAAATTACACAAGCGATTTAAATTTACCTTGTGTTGAGGAGCTCAAGTTTGTTGACATTTCTTACGGACTTTTCGTTTCTCTTTTTTTAAATCTTTTATTTTCTTGAATGAACCAGCCTTCGAATCACTGTGGTGTTTATTCTTTAGCACCTTTATTTTCCTTACGAAGAAGATCAACTTCTTTCTTTAACTCCTGATAAGGTTTTACTACTTCATCTAGTTTTTGACGAAGTTCATTATTATCTTTCTCAAGAATTTCTCTTTTCATTGAGTCCTTTTTTACTCGCGCATCTGGCGTTACCGGCGAACTCTTCTTACCGTTGTTACTCGATTGGAATGGAGTTGATCGAGCAACCCTTGCTTTTTTTAGAAGGGATTTATTAAATGCTATAATATTTGGCTCTCCCCAGAAGCCGTAGAGCCGACCTCCGAAGAGGATGGATTTTCAAGTGAACCAGGATTGCCACCTGGGGTAATGTATATATTTGTTTTACTCATTGCATATTTATATATACGTTTACTCTCAGTATACGGAGGTTGGATTTTAGACGCCTCTTGCGACAGGCATTGTTCCCCTACCCGAAGGGGTAAGCAATTTTAAATTCGAACATTCATTATGCACTTATATGTAGAAAGCAAATGATGAGTGAATGGGTTTGTTCATATACAATGGTCAATTCCTTTTTTACACAGGGCAATTTTTGAATTGCTTTAAAAATCGTCTATGCCTTTCACATGAGGAAACAAAATTGCCGGAGATTTGCTTGTTTCCGTGTAATGTTTCTTGGTTCTGAACGCACACTACAACGTAGTTTAAATTGTTCACTCCCTTTTCATTTCCATTTTATATTTCATGCTTCTATTTATTTTCTAAGTAGATCGATAGGTAGAGTTTTATTTTGTAAGTTTATTTACAAATTTATTTTCTGAGTAGGTTTTGCTTTCAATTCAATATTCACTCATCAGACTGCATTTACCATAAACGGAGTAAGGAACAAATAGTTAACATTTGGTTTGCCATTTCCATGCAATTGTCAGGAAAAAAAATGCGATCACAAAAATGTTCACCCAGTCCATGTCCATGTAGTGAAGCGAATAACGTTCATGGCCAACATCCATTAAACAGTAAAAAAAAAACCACATTTTGTGAAGTCAGTTGCCGCTTACTGCGATTAGGCTAGGCGCGCACATCCAGTTTTTCCTAAACGAACGAAACACACAGACAATATTTGCATTTAATGTGCCCGCAGTTACATTATAGTTCGGTGTGATACAAACTGGAAGAACTTATTTTGAGCTAACATTCAATTTGTGCCAAATCACAAACTTTTAAGCTCGAATCGCTGACTAAATAGTTTTTGCATGTGCCCACACTCTCATATACTCGTAAGTCCATGGTATTCACTTTAGCAACCGAACTATTGCAAAACTGAAAGTTGCATATATGCGCGCGCCTAGCCTCATAGCTCATAGAATTTCATACGAATAAATATTTTGCGACGCAGTGTCGAGCAGTTCATTTATAGTGCAGTTCCAACCAATGCGGGGTTTCTTCTCAAATTGCTTTTTTGTAGATCTAAATAAAAAGGTGATTTTTTTTACCAAACTCGGTTTATTTATAACTATCAATAAAAATTGAAAACAAAATGCATATTGGTCTTAGTTAGTCAAAAATAAAGGTAAAACGGAATTCATTCAATAGATATTGATTTTTTTTTTCACAATGGAAATCGAAATTTGTCAAAAATTGTTTAATTGACATTATGGGTATGAGTATGCAAAACTGCAGATATAGTTGGAATTTTAGACGTACTCCAGAAAATAATTGAGCAAAGAATACAGTTTATTAAAAAATGGAGTTATCAAAGATTTTAGAAATACAAACAGGCCAACTATAAAAAAGAGAAAAAAAGGAATAAAAAAGATCGATTTGTGTTACCAATGAAATAAATAATTATAACACTCCATGAACACATCCATCGAGATTCAATCCAATGATCAATTGTACCAACAAAACTAATAAAATCAAACCGAAACTCGAATAAACGTAACCAGCCATCCATCGTAGTTTCTACTTCAGCTTTTTATCGACCGTAGCGAATTGTATGTCAAATGTTACGATGGATAAATTTACGGTGGATAAATTTCCCAATAAAACACGACTAATGACAGCAGAAAGGGAAGAAAACCAAGTAAGTTAACATAATGGATGAGCAAACATTTTCCATATTTTTATTTTTGAAATAAATATATAAATGATAATTAAATGCGAGTTTTCATTAATAAATAAATCTTTAATATTTTATTTTTACTATTTCTTTCATAGAAGTACCTATTTTTTGTCATCAAAACACTTTCAAATGGCTGATGTCATCTTTTTCTTTTCTATTCCGGATAGTATTTTTGTTTCTTCATTCATTCCATTCTATATATTCTGGATAAACATTTCGTCTTTTCCATTTATTCTATTCCATATTCGGAATAAATAAAGAAACACACATTCTGGACATACCAGAATGAATAAAGAAACACACCCTATATATCTATATTGGTTCACATTCGTCAACATACTGACAAACACAAATAAGTCACACCAAAATTGGAAACTTTTGTACGTTTCACCCCCCAAAACTCAATTTTTTACATTGTTGTAGTTGTTCATTTGGCACTCTAGCCATAAATAGATGTGAAATCGAAAACAAAACTATTAAGTTTGCATACAATACACTTTTTAAAAGAAACACTTTGCTACATGAGTAACAATCAAACACCTATTGAACAAATTATCAAATTATTATTATATATTATTTCTTCACTTCACTTTTATACTTCATTGAATAAATATCGTTTTTGATTATAAAATATAATTTCAGATTTTTATTCTTAAAGAAGATTTTTTCTCTAAAAAAAACAAAAATAAATTAATAAGGCTGTGTTATCTATGTGTCTATAGGAAGATGAACAGAAAAGATTCTTGGGTGCGTTTTTATAAATGTGTTTATTGGAAGATGAAAGGAAAAGTTACTTATGTAGGCAAATGGGAATGACGGCAGGGTTTTTCGGTTTGAAATGAAATATTTGAACCACGTTTGTAAGTGGAACTGCAACAAAAATTTAGGTTATATAATTGTTACACAAGTTTACAATAGACTGAAAATTTTATCGGAGATGTGGCAAAAGAAAAGATTCACAATGCTCAAGAAAATAACAGAAGATTCAATCTAACTATTTCACAATTTAATGGGATGAATCTTTTCACGACGAGATTTAAGAAAATAATATTGATGCTAACTGATTTTCAGTTTCTATTATTTAAAAATAACGTGACGACATGAATTGTGTATCCTCCTCATAGTTTGACTCTAATTTAAATAAGAACTCCTTAACCCACGTATCGTTTTCGTTTCACATCCATTGTGTTTAAGGAATAAACAATTCTTATAAATGCATGGTTTCGTATTTGACAGCGGACTTAGAATTCTTTGTATTACTGGTCTACGGTTGTCAACATGACAGTTTAATTTATTTGTTTTTTTTTGTTTTATTAAAAAAATTATGAAGAAGTAGATTCTTTGTGTTTTAAAATAGAATGACGTTTGCCGTTGCATTGAAAATTTTTACCCCCGGTAAAGAAGTTTCACTCCATAAAAAAATAAGTTAAATGTTAAATGTGCCCTTAACAGCGCTATCCGGTATATTTATCGATTAAGAATGTATAACGAAGTCACACATTTGCAACGGAACTTTCTCAAGATGTCATGCGATAACAACTATATCTGATTTCGTACACTGACACTAGGTTTTAAAATATTATATATGTACATATCTATATATCTAATATTGCATCGATTTTCGTGCCTTACTTCCGAGAGACAATTTTTCATTGCTCCGTGCCGCCTATGGAATTCATTCCCCACTTTTCTACGAGATATTGGCGACACTTATACATTTCGAAACAACCTTCATATATTTTTCCCGAATCAAAGTAACTTCCTAACTTCCCGAGTAGCAGAGGCGGGTTTTTCTTTGGAAGATATAACTCCAGTAAAACAATCAAGTTGTTGTCCATTTATTTCAGAAATATATTCTGATACAACTGTGTAACCCAAATAGTCGAATTTCCCCTCTCATTTGCAACAACCTTGTAGTAATTGGGTTTTATAGAAGCTAAATTTTGTCGTTTCTCAATTATATACTGTGCATCACAAAAGTCATGGGACAAGAGCAATTACATTATGTATCTAGCAACCTAATTAAAAATTAAGACAAAATTAAACACTATAGGCAATAGATTTACTGCTAAGTAGTAGCGAAGATAATCAAACAAAGAAAATTGTCAATTTATTAACTAACGGGAAAGTTACAGTACATAATATAAGCAAATACATAATTTTATCTCACAAAAGTCATGGGACAAGATTAGAAATATCGGCATTGTTTGTTTGTCTTTGATTTTTCATTCTGATTATTGCTTTTAGTTAATACTTCGTGGGGTTTCCCTTCGCTTCGATAACCTTTTGGAGTCTTCTTGGAATCGATTTTACTAAATTGGTTGTCTCTTCGGTGGTAATAAGGGACCATTCCTCCATTAAAATTCTCTTTAACTTGGCCTTAGAATTAATGGTGTGCTTCCTTACTTTTCGCTCAAGAATATCCCAGACATGTTCAATGGGGTTAAGGTCTGGGGATTGAGGTGGTGTTTCGATGACCTTAGGACAATTGTATAGTAGCCAGGACCGCACAGTAAACGATTTGTGTTTGGGATCGTTATCCTGGTAATAACTAAATGTGTTGCGAAGTCCCATTTTTTCAGCGCTTTGGTACAAATGGTTTTTCATTATGTTTAAATACACCCACTGAGTCATTGTCTTTTCAATAAAAACCAAATCGCCAACACCACCAGCCGACATACATCCCCAGACCATAACTCCACCTCCTCCATGTTTGACTGTTGGAACTAGGTTCTTCTTTTTAAACTCTTCATTTGGCTTTCGCCATACTGTAATACGCCCATCACTCCCGAAAATATTGAATTTACTTTCGTCTGCGTATATGACATTTTGCCAATAGGTAAAATCGAAATTTTTATGCGTTTGAGCGAATTGCAATCTTTTCTTCCTATTTATTTCGCTGACATAAAATTTCCTCCTTGCTGCTCTTCCATTGTAACCTGCCTTTCGTATAGTTCTCCTTATTGTTTCCGGATTCACTATTATTCCCGTTGTTTCCTCTAAGTTTGCTGCCAGTTTTGGTGCACTAATTCTTGGGTTTTGCCTTATTTCTCTTAGGATCTTCCTCTCATCTCGAACATCTAACAGTTTTGGTCGGCCACTACGCGGTTTGTTTTCTAATCTCTTTTCTTCTTTTATCTTTTTATTATATTGAAAACTGTCGAATGACTTCTTTTCACTATACTTGCTATTTCTCTTACAGTTTTATGTTCCTCGTAATTTAAAACAATTATTTTTCGAATTTCTTCCGATGTTTCTTTTCGCGACATGTTGTTTATTAAAAACTGCACTATTACATTGACTTTTAAGCACCGGATTATTTTTTGACGACTAGCTAGCCAATATGGGAGTAGCGAAATGCACTAATCATAATGAAAAATCAAAGACAAACAAACAATACCGCTATTTCTAATCTTGTCCCATGACTTTTGTGAGATAGAATTATGTATTTGCTTATATTATGTACTGTAACTTTCCCGTTAGTTAATAAATTGACAATTTTCTTTGTTTGATTATCTTCGCTACTACTTAGCAGTAAATCTATTGCATATAGTGTTTACTTTTGTCTTAATTTTTAATTAAAATCCTAGATACATAATGTAATTGCTCTTGCCCCATGACTTTTGTGATGCACTGTACGTTTTATTTGAGCTAAGAAATGTTACATGTTATTGAGCGAACAATTGAAAAATAGAAAATATTCATATTTGAACTTAGGCACTTGAGTTCAAAAATATTTTTGATTTACAATAGGAAACCGAACTGTTAGCCATTTGCAGTGAAATTTCCCATGGAAAAAGTGATACCAACTAGAAAAATTAGTTTGAATATTTGTCATATAAGATCAAATTCTTATAAAAAGTCATTATATTGCGAACAATATGGCGCTTGTTGTAGGAAATATCAATAAAATTTTATATCTTAAGATTAAAACTTACATGTTATTACACCAGAGATAAAACAAAGTAGAAACTTTAGGCAATAAGATCCCATTTTAACTAATTTACACTGTTTATAAAACAGAGAAATAATAGGGATTTTATCATATTTTCTAATCTTCGTTATTGCAACTAGAATTATATTGTTTATAAAAACTATAATTTTTTTCTGGCGGGAAAAAATAAACGCTAACACTTACATTTAACTTTGGCCTATGTCAGTGCAATATATTCATTTTTTCTTAATTATGTGTATTATGGGCATCTTAAGGTCTGCGAATTGTTTAGTCCGACTTGTGACAATTTTCAATCTTTCGGCAACTCTGCCATCGCCATGTATTATATAGTAAATAGCCAAGCTGGCTTTCGCGTAAACATTTCGACTATAGATCAAATTTTTGTGTTAAACACAGTGGCTAGGCGATTTATTGATAAAAAGAAATGTTTGTATGCTTTTTTTGTCGATTTAAAGGCTGCATTCGACACAGTCAATAGAAAGTCATTGATCTACAAGCTTTCAGTAATAGGTTTATCAACAAAGTTCATAAAATTCTATGAGAAAATGCTTGAGAACTCTAATGCTTTTGTTCAGAACGGCCCTAGGAAATCGAGAGACTTCAAATGTCAAACTGGTGTTCCCCAAGGCTGTGTTTTAAGTCCTTTGTTATTCTCTCTATTTATAAATGATGTTGAAAATCACATCCCAGGAGGTATTGTAATAGGTGATGTAACTATTAAGGTTCTTCTCTATGCAGACGATCTTGTTATCCTGTCAGATAGCCCGCTTACTTTACAACTTCAAATAAATAAGCTAAAACAATACTGTGATAGTTGGGATCTCAAAATCAACAGCTCAAAGTCGAAAATTATGATCTTCAGATCACACAACAGATCTATAAGTTATGGCCGAAACTGGACTCTAGGGAACGATATTATAGAAGTCGTGGATAAAATTAAATATCTGGGATATGTACTAACATATAACTTAAATACGCACGCTCATGCTAAAGAAAAAATAAAAGCTGCTAAAGTTGCTTTAAACAGCATGTGGTCTAATTTTTTTAGCAATAGTTTTGTAGACACAGTTTCAAAATTCAAAGTATTCAATGCTACAGTGAATAGCTGCCTCTGCTATGGAAGCGAAGTATATGGGTATGAACAGCTAGAAGAACTAGAAAATGTTCAAAGATATTTTTTTAAACGAATCTTCCGGTTACCTAAGAACACCCCAAATTATGCCATCCATGTGGAGTCTGGCTTACCTCAAATATTTCTGAAAAACTTAAAGGCAAATGCGGATTACATTGTAAAGGTAATGAATAGATCAGACCAAAACCTCCAAAAACGGATCCTTAATATTTGTTTTAATAAAGTTTACAGTCCAGTAAAAAATTGGTACGATATAGCTGTTACACACGACTTTCCGATCTCATTACGAACTGATAATAATGAAGAATTAAAATTGTCTTTATACGACTGCATAGCTTGTATAGATGAGACACTTTTCCAGAAATGTATAGAACGTGGTTCTCATTCAGCCTCAAGGAGTGTTTATAGGCAATTAAGTTTTAATCTAGGCGAGGATAACTATTTTAGGAATGAGTTTTCAGTTTCAGAAATGAGCTTAATTTTCAAAGCCAGAACTGAAATGCTGGATCTGAATTGTAGACCATATAGATCTGACTTAAATCCTATCTGCTCTCTGTGCAACCTTGGCACGAATGAAAATATCTTACATTTTATAGCGTTCTGTCCAATTTTACAAGAGATCCGTAGACTTCATTTTTCCGCAAGTTTCCTTTCTTTAGAAGAATGTATAAATACTTTGAATGGTGGCCGTGGTTGGAAGTCTCTTGTAGGATATGTTTCGCACGCAAAAAAATATCGAGATGAGTATTTGAACATGTTTTGAAGAATAAAGTCACCACTACTATTTGAATAGGTATTTTAAAAAGCGCATGTCGCAGATTATTTTCGTTTTAGCTAAACTAAAAGCCCTTTTTTCACTTGTTTATACGATTTTGTTTTGACTAAACTAAAAGTCCAGATTAATTATTTTTTCTTTCTTTTTAATTTTGTATATACAAAACTGTTCTAAGCCTTAAATATATCTAAAATATTTAACCAAAATTAATTTATCTTTGTTTTGACTAAACTAAAAGTCACAGTTTGTTTATTTATTAATCCCAAATTAAATATATGTGTATAAAAATAACTTATAATTAATTTTAAATGAGCACAACTTTGTTAAATCAAACTCTCTTATTATATTTAAAAAAATTGTATTGTATAAGTAATTTTTTTTACGGCAGACGGCATATTTGCCATGCTTTGTAATTATTTCTTATATCTAAAATTGTATTTTATGATTTGAAAAATAAAGAAAGAATTGAATTGAATTAATTGAATTATATAGTAAATCTTTTCATGCAATCATTTTGGTTTGCTTACTTTTCAGGGCTGATTTAAATAAAATAAATAAAAATATACAATTAAAACATTTATAGACCATCATTATAACTTCACAATTGAAATGCAAAATGACTGCCTGTCTAAAATTCAATCAACATCGGAAGTTATAGAAAAAAAATACTACAACATCACTTGAATATTAAAAAATGTTGAAGTTTTGTTTCAAATACAAACCAAATATTTTAATTTTTCAATTGTCGTACTTCTGTTACCTATTGGTTTTTGCAATCTTGCAAATTGCAATCTTTGTTTCATGTGTACAAATAAAAAACCAAGATACAAAAAAGTATCCGCCCATTAAAAATACAAGTAGTGGCACGAGTACGATAACTCAGGCGCCACAAAATACTAACGGATTTTTTTAGAGGTTTCTATTTCCCCCTTTAAGGTGGGTGGGGCAATTTCTTAAAAAACTACTTAAAATGAAAAACAACATATTAAAAAAAGCCGGGAACACTTACAATAGAAAAATTATAGGTTTTCTGAAAGTCAGAAGCCTGGTCTTTTATATTTTGTTTCAATATAGTTATTTGTGTTAACAGTTTTTGAAAAAAATACTTTCAAACTCAAAACTTAACAAACAAACATTTTTTTTAATGTTTCTATTTTTTATTAAAAATTGTGAAACAAATTACTGTATTGGATTTAATTAATTGATGTTCCTATACATTCTTAATTGATGACTGGAAATTGGATGGTTTTATGTCTTCTAGTTTATGAGAAAATTGAAAATTACCAAAACTACTTTCTTATTCAATTTTAATTTTTTTTTTGGATTTATGTAAGCCTTCTTTTATAAATATATATTAAATTAATTTTATCTACATCGATATAAAAAAAATATTCATTAGAATATTTTTTTTCTTTTTTTATTTTTTTCTTTATTGAATTGTAAACCGGCAGCGATTCTGCCTTCGAAAAGAATACATTAGTTTCACTTAAAATCTAGAGCTTAAATAATAAAAATACTGCAAACACAAGCACTTTACCTCACCACTCGCTCCCACAGGTCAACACTCGTAGCGGATGCAACCAGACACCTCGCGCTGCGGACGCGTTGTCAGCATGATGGTATGGGATCAACAAACTACCATGTCTTTCAGCTTATTTGTCGTTAACTCCTCCACCCTTAATTTCGAACGTCCTCGTTCGACGACCTCAAATGTTTTGCAATATCCTCTATTCCAATTATTATAGGTTTTGCTCCTTTAGCTGGTATTGGTGCTGATATGACTTCATCTTTCTTGTTTCCAGTTTTACTTCTTAATTTACCAGATAACTTGTAGGCAAATGTGAATACTATTGATATTAGGCAAATTGTTGTTATTGAGCTGGTTGTAATGTGGATGAGATTTTCTTTTTCTAGTTGTTCTATTTTCGAAGTTCCGTTGGAATACAGTTTTTTTAGCCTCTTAAGTGATAGAAATTCTTCATTTGCGTTTAACAATGATGTGGGTTGAAGAATTGCTGGCATCGGTTGGTACTGAATTGATTATTTGTTGATTATTTCCCTGTCTGCTATGGAGATTGAAGTTTTAACGTGGCGTATGATGAAGGTTCCGTTGAGTTCTATTGTCTCTTTATTGATTACTGCAGGGCCGTTGAATTGATTTAGCAGGAGTATACCTGTTGATATCTCCTCTATTGATGGGATATGATCGTTGTTAGTTGTTTTGCAGTTTGGTGTCATGCTTTTGAGTAGGTTTGGGATGCAGTTAGAAGTGCTTATGTCTGTGATACTATCTCTGTTACATATTTCTAGTTCGTTATATTTTTTACAATCTTTATCAATTCCAAAAATTGTTTCTTTACATTGAATTTTTCCATAAGGAATTTTATTAACAATATTATTTTTTTTATAGATTTAAGAATGAAAATACTACAAGTTTCACTTTCGCTTGTAGGTAAAGTAACTATATAGATAATATTTTTATTATTTGACGCTATTTTTACATTGGCAAATTCAAGAGCTTCATCAATGTTTATGTAAGGAATATTTTCGTTATTAATAATTGTCTCTGTAATGTTTATTTCATTGTTACTTAAGATATACGAATTAACAATATTGGCTTTTGCCCAATGTATAGCGTAAGCTATATTTATTATCTCTTCTTTTATAAGTTCTAATTTGTATTTAATTTTCATTACAATATCGGTTTTATGTTTTCTTTAAAAGTTTAATTTATATTTTTTGTTACATTTGTTATTTCATTTAATTTTTCTAGGGTAACTCTATTTATTACAGCTTGATTATTGTTGTTTACTAGTACATTATTCATTTTATTTGTTAAGATTTCGACTTCGCTGTGGTCTGGATTTCCAGCGATCCATTTCCACGCGCTTCCTATAAAGTCTAATGATCTTTTTGATCTAACATTAATTTTCAATCTTTTTAGATAATTTTTAATTCTTTCTATTTCAAAGGGGAGGATAGGATATAGTGGATGGTGAGGTTTGACGGTTGTGGACGTAAATATTTCTAGTTGCGAAATGAAATCTTCGTACATTGCGATATCGATGATATGAATTATCCTAAAATTACCATTTTGAATTTTTGTGGTTCCTGTCCTTATTTTAATAAGTTGGGAATTGGTGTAGTCTAATATTTGGACATTAGCATGTATGGTACAAAAGAGTACCAGCAACCTAAAAGGAAGGAGAGGAAATTAATTTTTAATTAAACTCTTGTGTATGGTTTTTCCTGATTTTGTAATGACAGTTGAATTCTTATTTTGTTTTACTATTTCCTTTTCTATACTTGGGAGATAATTTATTTCCTAATCTCTTGTTGATTTTGACGAAAATAACTTCTCCAATGGAAAAGTCTCTAACTGCGGTTTTCTTTTTATTATGGTATTCTAAATCGGATTCTTGTTTTTCCTTAATTTTGTGTATCATTTTTTTTTCTTTCTATTTCAAGCTGTTCAGGATTATTTCCTAGATTTCTTGCGAAAAATATTTCAATGGGTTTTTTGCCTGTAGTCGAATGTATGGAATTATTATATTCGAATATTGACTTGTCAAGTAGCTCTGGGAATGTGAAGTCTGCATTTTGGGATTTCAAACATTGTAATACTTCGGAAAGTGTAGAATGGAAACGTTCTATTTGTCCGTTTGCTGTACTCGTATACGGAGGTGTTTTAAATACCTTTATATTGAAAAAGTTTTCTATCATAAAGAGAACTGCATTAGAATTTAAGGATTTTTCGATATCTACGATTATAGTTTGCGGAACGCCAAAAGAAAGTCCTCAGCGGATCTTGATTTTAAGATTTTTGCGAAAGCGTATTTTGAGAACTTATCAATAGCTGTCGGGATAACTCGTTTGTTTGTGAAGTAAATATCTATGTGTAATGTTTGTCCAGGGTACGTAGGTATGGGAGTTGCTTGGATCATGGGCTTACAAGGGTGTCTGTCATATTTGTGCTCCTTACATATTGTACAGTTTCTCGCTATCTTTTCGACTTTACGACGCATTTGGGGGAAATAGAATTTGGTCAAGATCTGAAGTTTATTTTCCTTACTATTACTATTTGCACGATTGTGTTCTTTGATGATTTCGGATTCTTGTTGTACCTGTCACTAAGTCTGTGACTATTTTCCTGGCAAATCTTATTCTATATTGTTTGAAGTGAATGGGATAAATTTCCTGAATTTGGCCTAAGATTCTTTGGCTGGTTTGCAAGCCATTGATGACAGATGGATTTAGGTAACGTTTAAAGATATCACTAATTTTTTCATTGGATAGTTCTGGATCTACTATTGTGTGTCGATGGTATGTAGGGAATGTAATTTCGAATTTGTAGGATGCTACAGTACTCTCTGATAGGATGATTTGATTTTTAAAAACGTTTATATGTTCATCGGCAAATTGAATAAGGTTTTGTCCTGAGCTTTCATCACTATGTTGTGTGACAGTTAATGAGTTAATGTTGCTATCTACCGGTGGTCTTCAAAGAGCATCAGTCACAACGTTGGTTTTACCGGGCTTATATTTCAATTCATAATTGTACTCTTCGAGTATGTCTTTCCAACGCTTAAGTTTGTTGTTGGTGTTTTTATTGCTTAACGCATAAGTCAGTGGTTGATGGTCGGTGAAAATGTTTACAACTGCTGAACCGTAGAGGTAATTTCTGAGACTATTAAGCGACCAAATGATGGCCAGCATCTCTTTCTCGTTGGTTGCCAAATTTTCTTCTGATTTTGAAAGAGTTCGAGAAATAAACGTTATGGGTTTACCATCTTGTTCAAGTACTGCGCATATAGCGTAGTTAGAGGCATCTGTTGTGAGGTGGAACTCTTTTTTTAATTCTGGAAATTTGAGAACAACATCTTCGGAGATGAGGGAACTTTTAATTTTTTGAAAGGTTTCGAAGGCTTCATTATTAAAGTTTATAATTTTTTTACAAGAAGACTGTTTGGACACTCGTCCATCTTCCCCTCTGAGAAGGACTGTCAGGGGTTTTGCTAATTTGGCATAGTCTTTGATAAATCTTCGATAAAACCCTGATAGGCCTAAGAAAGTTCGTAGGTCTTTAAGTGTTTTTGGACATGGGAATTGGGCTATTGCTTCTATTTTGGACTTGTTTGTCTTAATTCCTTTGGAAGATATAATGAATCCTAAAAATTCTACGCTGTCTTTAAGGAATTCGCATTTATCCATTTGGACTTTGAGATTTGCATTTTGAAGGTTTTCAAAAATTGTTGATAAATTATGGAAATGAGATTTTTCGTCTTTACTAAAGACAACTATATCGTCTATGTAGACGAAACATATTTTGCCTATATGTTCTCGTAGTATTTCATCTAGGGCTCTTTGGAAAATGGATGGTGCATTTTTCAATCCGAATGGAAGTCGAACGAATTCGTATTTTCCATTACTGACTGAAAAAGCAGTTTTTTCAATGTCGTTTTCATGAAGTTTAATTTGGTGAAAACCACTTTTGAGATCTAGTACTGACAAAATTTTGTTCTGTCCAAGTTGGGATAGGACTTCTTTTATTTCAGGTATCGGATAACGATCGGGAATAGTAATAGTATTGAGCTTTCTGTAATCGATTACTAATCGATATTTCTTTTCACCAGATGCATCGACTTTTTTGGGTACGACCCATATTGGTGCATTGTACGGGGACCGTGCCGTCTCTTAGAAGTTGATTTATTTGTTTTTCGACTTCATCTTTTAATGACATTGGATATGGATATGATCTTGTATAGACTGGTTCATCATTCGATGTTCTAATTCTACCTTTTACTGTCGTGGTGTAAGTTAATTTTTCATCAGGTTCGGCGAATAAATTAGAGTATGACTCTGTAAGTTTATGAAGTTCTGTTTTTTTGTTCTTGTGACATGTGACTATCTCTAATGGTGACGGAGTTTATTGAATCAGAAATTTGCTGTTTGAGTCGGATTTTTAATTTATTTTTAATGAGCATATAACTTTCTTTTGTAAAAATGACAGCTGGCAAGTCTTTAAGGCTGTCATTGCCTAGAATTCCGTGGAAGGACTTAAGAATGGGAAGAATGAAAAATTGTATTTGTATGGTATTGATACCGAATAGATTTATCATAGTATGTTGGCTTATTTCGACTTTACCGCCAATCGAATTTGCAAAAAAGTTTTGTTTATTGGTAGTTGGATTCTTTACTAAGCTGGGCTGAATATAATTTTTATTTGACCCTGTGTCGACTAAGAATTTTAAGATTTTACCGTCGCTCGTCTTACATTCGAAGTACGGTAAGGACGAGCTTGTTAACCTAAAAAATGAATATCTGCAAAGTCGTTAAGTTGTTCATCGTGGTTGTTTTGATTTGCAATTTAATCTTCTAATGATTCGTCTCCAACATGCATTGTATTCATTGAATTTAAAAGTGAATTGTAAGCATTGACGTCAGATTGGTAAGGGTAGTCATATGTCATATGGCTCAATAATATTTGAAACAATGTTTATTTGTTCATCAGCTTGCTCAAAGTTTTGATTTTTTATTGATTCAGGATAGGATGGTGTCGTTGAGACATGGAAATTTCTTTGCATTTTAGGTGGTTGTGCTTGCATGGATGGGGATGGAGTGTTTTGCTCATTCGGTCTTTTACCGAATAATGGGTTATGAGGTTTTGGTCTGTTTATATAATTGACCCCTTTTGACCGCATGCTTTGATCAATATCCATTGGCACTGGTGTAGGAAAAGGTTTTGGGGCAGTTGGTCGTGGTGGGACGTACTGTTTTTGTGGTTGAAAAGGGTTTTGTTGAGGGTATTGGTGACTTTGTTGAAATTGCTGTCGATATTGAGCGTATTGTGAATATTGCGGAAAATGAGACCGTTGTTGGGGGTGTTGTGGAAAATGTACCAGATTTGGGAAAAATTGTTGTTGTTGCGGAGTATGAGCTGGTTTGCGAGGTGGCAAATCATGGATTGCTTTTTTGTTATGACCGGTAGGTATGTTGGCATGTTGTGAGCGGAAGCTTTGGTTCTCAAGTTTTTGGCATAAATATAAAGCTTGTGGAAGGTCTACAGGTTCTCTGATGCCTAAAAGTCTCGGAAGATCGCCTCTAAGACCTCTTATAAAGGTGTCTAGAGCTTTGTCTCTATAGGTTTCCGTTAACAAATGCATGGCATCTGTAGAGATGTTGATATTAGAGATTTTGTTAAGAATCAATGATAAATGTTTGTATATTACTTGATAGTATTCTTCGACACTGTTATTACTCTGTGTGAGAGTTGTCATCTGGTACTCAAGTGTACCTAGATCACGTTTGTCGGCGTAGTGGGTAGTTAGGCATTTAGACCTGCATTCCCAGTTTAAGGGTGTGTTATAAGACTCTAACACTGCATCTGCATTGCCAACAATCTTATTTCTTATGGTGTTAAGAATACCGAAATATTTAGGCGTGCCTTTAAGGTGGTTGTAAATGTTGAGAATCCTCTCAACGCTCTTTCGCCAAGAGCTGTACTCGCCAGGGTTTCCTGAGAAGTCCCTCAGAGTACGTACCATATCAGGTACTTTATCGAGAGCGGTTAAGTTCCCGGAAAATTGAACATCAATACTTTGTTCATTACCTTTATAAAAGTTCGCGTGTGGATTTATTATTGATTGGGCAATTGGACCCATTACTTTTGAAACAATATTTGTGACAAATTCTTCTAATTCTGGTGTGGCCATTGCTGCACCTTGGTTTGAAGTGGCTGCGCTTGGGTTGGGAGGGAGTAGGTTGAAATTTGGGAGTTGGATGTTTGGTAGAGGGTTAGAAACTGCGGTTTCCGGCATGTTTCTTTTCTTAAATTTACTTTCTTTCGTAGTTTTGGGAATTTTGGAAAATATTTATTAAAATGGGATATTAAGGTTTGTATTTTAAATATTTTAATTTAAGTTTATGAACTAAAATATAATAATGGTCTAATAATTCAAATTAGATTAGCAAGAGAAAAAAAAATTATTATGAGAAAAAAAATTTGCAAATAATTTAGGTTTAAATAGTTACTTGTTGAATAACTTGTATAAAAATAATATTTAAATTAAATACTAACAAATCACTTTTTCTTAATTTTAACTTTAATAATTTTCTTACGAAATAATTGTGGTAAGTGAGTTCATGTTCCAACGCTGGCGAGAGGGTAGATGTCCTTTTCGCTTCCTACTGCAGTAACCATTTCGCACTCCCTCGTTGTTCGCTTAATCGATTGATCCAAGCATGATTCACTGCACTTATTTTACTTCCTTGAGTCACAATTAGTTGGGTTTTTGTTTCTAAATTACACTGGCGTGCTGCTTAAGAACGACTTTTATGAGTTTTAGAACACTTTGGGTTGTTTTTTTTTTATTTAGTTATATTCGCGGCGTGCTGCTTGAGGGCGACTTATATTTATCAACTATAAAACACTTTGGGTTGTTTTTATTAGTTACATTCGCGGCGTGCTGCTTGAGGGCGACTTATGTTTATGAACTTTAAAACACGTTGGGCGCTAATTTAATTAATTTTATCTACATCGATATAAAAAAAATATTCATTCGAATATTTTTTTCTTTTTTTATTTTTTTCGTTATTGAATTGGAAACCGGCAGCGATTCTGCCTTCGAAAAGAATACATTAGTTTCACTTAAAATCTAGAGCTTAAATAATAAAAATACTGCAAACACAAGCACTTTACCTCGCCACTCGCTCCCACAGGTCAACACCCGTAGCGGATGCAACCAGACACCTCGCGCTGCGGACGCGTTGTCAGCATGATGGTATGGGATCAACAAACTACCATGTCTTTCAGCTTATTTGTCGTTAACTTATTCAGTGCCAACACTCAGCATTACGGAGTACAGTTCAAAGAGAATTTTTAGAGATACATATATGTATATAGGTATATAAAGTTTACAGCGTATAAAAAGCTCGGCGCGTAATTCAGGTATTGAACAATTATTCCAAAGAGATACTGTCCATAAAACCACAAACCATAGTAGAGGCGAATATGTGAGTAAAACCGATCGAAGCAACACCATTAATGATCTGGAAAATCAGAATAAACTTTAAAAAAAAAATATTTTATGCCGAAGAACGACAAACCACATTTACCAGTACATGGCCCTTTTTTTCTGCCGCAAATATTGTCTTGAGAGAGAGTACAAGAATGATTTTGGCTCTCAAATCATGTAATTTTTATTAGACATTAAAAAGGTCTACCCATATACAATCGATGGAGCTGATAGTGTGGGATAACACCTAAAAGACTGTGATCCACCCAATGTTCAAAGTGGAAATCTAGAGGATGTAATTCCTATAAAATAACCCAGACTTCTGACCATCAACGACGAACTGAATGAACTCTACGAACACCACAGAAACGAGACTATGAAACCGACATACATTTTTAAGACTTTCAAGAACACGGACTTAACAAATTGACTGACTGACTCACCCAGACACCGACTACCAACGAACTGGCTGACTCAGACGTAGAATGCAATGAAAATTTACCTATTCGCGGTACATTCTGGATAACGCTAAATGACTTTCTATCAGGAAAAAAATCAAGTATTAAATTAGTTTTGGTAATTTTCAATTTTCTCATAAACTAGAAGACATAAAACCATCTTGTTTTTTGTGTGCGATTAAGAATTTATTGGAACATCAAATATAAAAATCCAATTCAGTAATTTCTTTCACAATTTTGAATAAAAAATAGTAACATTTAAAAAAAAATTGTTTGTTCTTAAATTTTGAGTTTGAAAGTATTTTTTTCAAAACTGTTAACACAAATAACAATATTGAAACAAAATATAAAAGACCAGGTTTCTGACTTTCAGAAAACCTATAATTTTTCTATTGTAAGTCTTGCCGTTGTTTTTTAATATTTTTTTTTTCATTTTAAGTATTTTTTTTAGGAAATTGCCCCTTCCGCCCAAACGGGGGGTAATAGACCACCTCCCGTATTAAAAAATACTTCTAACTAACTGTTCTACAAGAATCCATTTTTATTTTTTGGCGCCTGAGTTATCGTACTCTCCCCCAAGTAATATGTTTCAACTTAGTTTCAAGTATATTTATTCAAACATTTTGTTTGTTGCATTCATGTTATGCAAAATATAATGAAACGACAACATAACAACAAACATTTGGAGTTTCATCTTTGTTTTGATGTTGTTAATAGTAACAAGAAGTTTGAATTGTAATATAAAAAACAATGGTGGAGATTTATGCAAACTTTTTTGGAAAAAATCATGTGCTATTCAAGGAATAATGTATTTCATTATACTATACATAATTTTGCTCGTATTGGGAATAGACAACACCGAATAATTTATTGTTAAATATATTGTATAAACTTGTTCATTTAAATTTTATTGATATAAACATTTTAACGAAACAAAAATGTTTTTGTTATTTGTTTCTTAATTGTAAATTATATTAAAGTTACCCAAATGTTCTGACAGAATGTCACAAGAAATTGATTTTAAATTAAAGTTTCAAGATGTCGAAACAGATATTTAATAGTACATCTATAAACTTTTTATTAACTTTCAAATGTTTGACTTTCTTATAATATTTTAATAACGACTTCAGTTTTTTGGAAACAAGTTCAAACTTTTACAAAACAAATTTATAACATATTAATTCACAAAGTTACGACTGTTTTGAACAATTGAGAAACTGAGTTACAACAAATAATGTTGCAGATTACCTAAACAAAACACAAATATAACCGAATCCTTGTTATAAACCGAATCTTGTGCTAATCGGAATTTTTTCTAAAATTCAAACTTGGGTTATACTTTTATTTTCAATTTCAAGTAATACTTAATGCAATATTTCTGATTAAACTGTTATATCGTTTAAGCTTCCTTTTATCTCTGTTTTTTTTAAATATTTTTTAGTCTTTATATAACTATTTTATTTTCTCAATTCATTTTAAATTCATATTTTTATACTGTCTTACAAGATTTTCTCCAAACCCCACTTAATTTAAAACAGTTTGTTGTGCCAAATTAAATAACGTTTATTAATATTAATTTTATGTATTTATAACCTCTTCATTTTTAAAATAAGTAATAAAAATAGAGCATAGAGGTACCTATAGCACAGCTTAGTGCCAAAAATTCATCTTTTACTTAAGAGCAAAAAGGATAACCATTTTTGGGAGCTTTACAAAAATCAAAAAAAAAATACTCAAGGCCGATATTTAGCAAAATCATTTTGTAATCTAAAAATAGACAACTTCAAAATACCTATATATGTATATTAATAGGAATAAGGAAACAATATTTTGAAAATATAACCATTTAACATATTACAAGACAACACATTTTGTACCTACCTACATCCTTTAATTGCCACATTTTTATAAGAAAAACAACCTTTCGTACCAATTATATACCTATACATCTATGTAAAAAAAAGCATATACAAAACCTCTTAATCAAAAGAAAACATTAAAAATTGTGTCTGGACATAGTAAGTAACGCAACTTAAAAAAAAAAAGATTTGCATTTCATCCCCGAAATGCTATAAGATGTTCTTCTTATTTATTTTTTTTCTTTTAACTTTCCTCAAGGTCGGCGTAGATAGGTAGGTTTGGCAAAAAATAAAATATTTTTTCTAGCCGAAACCCCAAAAATGTTTCTTATTTCATTTTTGGATTAAGTACCTATATGTGCTATAAATAGTTAGGGCGGAGAGTACGATAACTCAGGCGCCAAAAAATAAAAATGGATTTTTGTAGAACAGTTAATTACAAGTATTTTTTAATACGGGACGGGGGTATATCGGCCGCCGTTTAGGCGGGACGGGCAATTTCTTAAAAAATTACTTAAAAGTAAAAACATGTTACTATTTTTTATTCAAAATTGTGAAACAAATTACTGACTTGGATTTAATTATTAGATGTTGCTATACATTTTTAATCGAACACGGAAAACTAGAAAACTTTTTACTTAATTTTTTTTTTCCTTATAGAAAGTCATTTAGCGTTATCTAGAATTCACCGAGAGGAGGTAAACTTTCATTGCATTCCACGTCTGAGGCAACCAGTTCGTGTGTAGTCGGTGTCTGGGTGAGTCAGTCAATTTGTTAATTCCATGTTCTTAAAAGTCTTACAAATTTATGTCAGTTTCATCAATGAAGTCATCATCAATAGTCTCGTTTCTGTGGTGTTCGTAGAGTTCATTCAGTTCGTCGTTGATAACCAGAAGTCTGGGTTGTTTGGGAATTACATTCCCTAGATTTTCACTTTGAACACTGGGTGGATCAAAGTATTTTAGGTGTAATCCCACACTTTCAGCTCCATCGATTGTATATGGATATACCTTTTTAATGTCTAATAAAAATTGCATGATTTGAGAGGCCAAATCGTTCTGTGTTCTCTCTCAAGTCAATATTTGCGGTAGAAAAGAAGGGCCATGTAGTGGTAAATGTGGTGTGTCGTTCTTCGGCATAAAATATTTGTTTCTTAAAGTTTATTCTGATTTTCCAGATCATTAATGGTGTTGCTTGAATCGGTTTCACTCACATATTCATCTCTAATATGGTTTGTGGTTTTATGGACAGCATCCCTTTGGGCTATTTGTTCAATACCTGCATACTGGCGAGCACTGTCTGTACAAATATAGCTAGTGTTGGGGGTTATGAATTTGTGAATGTAAGGCCACAAATCTGCTTTGCATTTTGAATTGACTTTAAAGAAGAGTCTTATTTTGTCCTCCTTACAGTACAACACCACTATTGTCATTTGCTCTCTAATACGGTGGTATTTTCTTTTTGTCAAAAAATTTCATCGATTTGCACCGTTTTCCCTTCGCCACCGATATTAATATCAGTGTGTGAGGCAATAATTTCGGTTTTCTCAAGGCAATAGTTATAGTAGTCTATTATTGTTGATTTACTCAGTGTACTTTTATCGTCGTGATGACGCCAGGCGATTAAATGCTACATTAAATTAAAAGTGATAAAATTATACAAAACTTTAGTAATTCTATATAATGACTTTGAATGCCCAACAACAACTTGAGTGTTCTACCACCAAGTTTTTTTCTCAATTATTTTTGGCTGGAATTGTAGCTATGTATTTCACGACTTGCCAAGGTCGATTATCAGATTCCTTTGCTCTAGTGGTGCTGGTCTACTTTTTCATTTTAATTGAAAAACCTATTGTGCCTTCATCGTATATTGAACCATGACCAGCCCCTTAGTAGTCAACGCACTTCGCATCACGCCACCGAGCCCACATATAATTGGGGAAACAGGGGGTTGCAGCGAGTACGCCGTAAACTTTATATACCATTATACATATATGCATATCTAAAAATTCTTTTTGAACTGTACTCCGTAATGCTGAGTGTTGGCACTGTATTTATGAAAAAAGGCTTACATAAATCTAAAAAATAAAAATAAAAATTGAATAAGAAAGTAGTGTTGGTAGCTTTTAATTTTCCCATAAACTAGAAAACATAAAACCATCTAGTTTTCAGTGTTCGATTAAGAATTTATAGGGACATCAAGTAATTAGATCCAATTTAGTAATTTTTTTCACAATTTTGAATAGAAAATTATATCATTTAACAATAAATAATTTTTTTGTTATATTTTGAGTTTGAAAGTATTTTTTTCAAAAACTGTTAACACAAATAACTATATTCAAACAAAATATAAAAGACCAGGTTTCTGACTTTCAGAAAACCTATAATTTACTTTGCTTATAATTTTCCAGTTTCATTGGTAAGTTGCAACATGATGGGGGAGTTGGGATCTTTGATGGAATTAGGCCAACTTCTTCTAAGAAAGTGATGCTTTTTTAATTGGTGGATACCAAATCTTCAAACGAACAAAATATTGAAAAATTATTGAGTTTGGAATGAAATAGTTGATGCTTAGTCGCCATTGTTATTTCGCAAAAGAAAAATACCTTATTCATTCAAAGGTTGAACAAAGAATGACCTAAATATAATATGTATACTAAATATGCACGAAAAAATAACGGTACAAAATTAGAATGTTTGTTGGTTTTTTTTTAATGATTCAAGTAGGTATATACATACTTTGAACATTACAGTTGCATTTTATAGGTATGTTTCATTAATATTGGTTAAGTGAATTTTGTATAATGCATTACATTTTAACGTAAGAGCATTTTAAGTGTACAACTTTGGGCCACGTACCTATATATATATTTAGAAAACAGCTGTTGACATTGGATATATAGGATAAATTGAAAGTTTCTTTTCATTCCGATTCTTTAAATGTAAAAGAAACTTTGCATACACCCAAGCTCATACATGTCCAAAATCCTATAATTTTGGAAGCAGGGGGGTTGCAGCGAGCGCGCCGAGCTTTTTATACGCCGTAAACTTTATATACCATTATCCATATATGCATCTCTAAGAATTCTTTTTGAACTGTACTCCGGAATGCTGAGTGTTGGCACTGTATTTATGAAAGAAGGCTTACATAAATCTAAAAAAAATAAAAATTGAATAAGAAAGTAGTTTTGGTAATTTTCAATTTTCCCATAAACTATAAAACATAAAACCATCTAATTGTCAGTGTTCGATTAAGAATTTATAGGAACATCAAATAATTAGATCCAATTTAGTAATTTGTTTCACAATTTTGAATAAAAAATAATAACATTTAAAAAAAAAAAAATTTGTTTGTTATATTTTAAGTTTGAAAGTATTTTTTCAAAAACTGTTAACACAAATAACTATATTCAAACATAATATAAAAGACCAGATTTCTGACTTTCAGAAAACCTATAGTTTACTTTACTTATAATTTTCCACTTTCATTGGTAAATTGCAACATGATGGGGGAGTTCAGATCTTTGATGGAATTAGGCCAACTTCTTCTAAGAAAGTGATGCTTTTTTAATTGGTGGATACCAAATCCTCAAACGAACAAAATATTGAAAAATTATTGAGTTTGGAATGAAGTAGTTGATGCTTAGGCGCCATTGTTATTTCGCAAAAAAAAAATTATCTTATTCATTCAAAGGTTGAACAAAGAATGACCTAAATATAATATGTATACTAAATGTGCCGAAAAAATAACGGTACAAAATTAGTATGTTTGTTGTTTTTTTTTTAATGATTCAAGTAGGTATATACATACTTTGAACATTACAGTTGCATTTTATAGGTATGTTTCATAAATATGGGTTAAGTGATTTTTGTATAATGCATTACATTTTAACGTAAGAGCATTTTAAGTGTGCAACTTTGGGCCACGTACCTATATATCTATTTAGAAAACAGCTGTTGACATTGGATATATAGGATAAATTGAAAGTTTCTTTTCATTCCGATTCTTTAAATGTAAAAGAAACTTTGAATACACCCAAACTCATACATGCCCAAAATCCTATAATTTGTGAAGCAGGGGGGTTGCAGCGAGCGCACCGAGCTTTTTATACGCCGTAAGCTTTATATACCATTATACATATATGCATCTCTAAAAATTCTTTGTGAACTGTACTCCGTAATGCTGAGTGTTGGCACTGTATTTATGAAAAAAGGCTTACAGTAGTTGTGGTAATTTTCAATTTTCCCATAAACTAGAAAACATAAAACCATCTAGTTTTCAGCGTTCGATTAAGAATTTATAGGAACATCAAATAATTAGATCAAATTTAGTAATTTGTTTCACAATTTTGAATAAAAAATAATAACTTGAAAAAAAATTTTGTTTGTTATATTTTGAGTTTGAAAGTATTTTTTTCAAAAACTGTTAACACAAATAACTATATTCAAGCAAAATATAGAAGACCAGGTTTCTGACTTTCAGAGAACCTATATTTTTCTATTGTAAGTGTTGACATTGTTTTTTAATATGTTGTTTTTCATTTTAAGTCGTTTTTTTAAGAATTTGCCCTTCCCGCCTTAACGGGGGGAGATAGACTCCCCCTTCCTTAGTAAAAAATGCTTGTTTTTAACCTGCCTAATTATGTACATACCTACGAATATTTTTCAAAAATACCTACACCTACAAAACTTACCTACCCCGTAAGCCCCTCTATTTGATTGGAATTATTTTTATTAAATCATTGAATAAATAGGTAGTACCTAAGTACTATTAGGTAAAGGTATACCTTATAGATACTAGGTAGGTAGCTTATGTAAATTCTTCTTATTTTTAAAACTATTTGAAGTTTCGTAATAAGTACAAAAATTATTAATTAGGTACATATTATGTACATATGCACTTTAAACCTTTCAAGTGCTGCAACTTTTTGATTAAAAAAACCTAGCTACTTACCTAAAAAATAAATTAAATCGATTTAGTAATATGTTAAATCATTTTTAGTGTGATACTAGGCTAAATAGACGATTTTCTAATTTTAAACCAGTTTAGTATCGTACTATTTTCTTAACATTTTACTAAAGTTAAGATCACAAAATGACTATTTTAGTTTTTTAGTATCGTACTAAATCCATATGCCACTTTGACATTTACAATCGTTAAAAAGTTATGTTCGCTTACTTTTTTGCACTATTTTAGGCGTGTTTAGTTGTAGTTTATTGAGAAAATAGATTTAGTATGGTGCCAGTTAAAAAGTGTTTAAAATTAGGAAAATATAAATAAAGTGCCTTAGTATTAGCAAACTCTTAAGTAGTATCATGCTAAGCCATTAACATCGGGCTGTTTAAAATTTTGTGCAATTGTATCTAAGTGTCTACATACTACCTACCTATGAATTGAAAAATTAGAGCAAAAAACAAGATGTAATAATAATACGTATATAGGGCGTGCCTACTTAACTATAATAATATTATAACTTATAGTACCTTCACAATATTTCCTACCTAATAGGTAGGTAAGTACCTATATACCTTATTGTTATTCAATCATATCCTATAAGCTTACCAATTTCGTTTCCGGTCTAGAATTGAAGGTCGGTACTTAATAAAAAAAATCATAAATAAACCAATCCAGCCACCTACTTACAAAAATAATGTCAATTTAATTAGCAAAAGGAGTCTAATGCAACAATTTTTTTGATTGAAAAAAGCGACAAGGTCCAAGTCTTTAAGACCAATTTTTTCCTCAAATGCGCAAAATATAAACAGAAGATATTGCCTTCAATCTGTGTGTTTAATGCTGTACAGGCACCTGCCGTATATGTTATATATAAGCATTCTTTATACCTACTATATGGAGCAATATTCCATCTTAATACGCAGCACAATCATAATATTATCTTGTGTGTATGCGTACTAGAATCATAGACTTTAAATATCACATTCAACTGTATTCTTCTTGAGTTCAAAGCCACACGAAAAAAAATATTCTTTAAAGAGATACAACAACTGTTCTGCTTTTTAATTTTCTCTTAACAAATTTCACAACCTTTTTGCTTCCAAACTAACGGGTTATCCATTTTGCGGTTTCAAAAGTAAATAAAACACATATAAAATATTTTTGTTCATGATATTTCTTTTTTATTATAAAGTTTGAACGTCGACATTATGTGTGAAATACTACATTATTTGAATTACGACCACGCGAATAGTAGCAAGCATCGATTCTTTTGAGGTAATTTTCGACCACTTTTTGACACATATTGGGGGTATCTCAGCCATAACTTGACGAATGTTGGTTTTCAAGTACTCAAGAGTTAAAGGTTTATCTGCATAAACACGGTCTTTCGCGAAGCCCCACAAAAAAGGTCCAGCGGTGTCAAATCGCAAGATCTTGGTGGCCAGTTTATATCGCCACGACGAGTAATTACGCGGCCAGGAAATATCTCTTGCAAAAAATATTCGCTCGAGTTGTGTGGCATGTGGCACTGTCTTGTTGAAACCACATATTCTGCAAGTCGTATTCTTTAATAGCAGGCAAAATAAGTCGGTTATCATATGACCATAATGCTTCGAATTGACGGTGACAGGCGTTCCATCGTCGTTTTCGAAGAAGTAAGTCCAATCACACCTCCGGACCAAAGAGCGCCCCAAACTGACTTTTTGTGGATGTTATGGTCTCTTTTCAAATACTGAAGGATTCTCAGAACCCCAAATACGACAATTTTTACCGAGTGAGAAATGTGCTTCGTTGGCGAAGAAAATTTTGTTCGAAAAATGGCCGTCCACTGCCTGTTATTCAAGCACCCATTCGACGTATCTACGACGTTGTGAATGGTCAGCTGGCTTCAGTTGTTGTGTGAGCTGGACTTTATATGGATGTAGGCGTAGAGTAGGTTTTAACAATTTGTATGCGTTGTGCGATAGTTAAGCGATCCATTTTCGTAAATTTCAGACTTTCAACTGAAAAAAAAATTGGCTTAACAACTTAGTATGACAGATGTCGAATTCCAGACCTATACTTTTGAAATCGTGAAATGGATAACCCTTTACTATTGGCGTGTGGCTTGGGGTTCACATAAAAATTCGCGGGATGATAGTATTTACTATGATTTTAATATACACAGGTGAAGGTATAAAAAAGGGTAAAAAGGTGCAGGTATCGCTAATTTTCTGTCATATATTTTGTTTTCTTGATTTTTTTTTTGCGTTCAATCACTCCCAGGTATTGTTTTTTGGTTTTTGTGATCTTTCCTTAGATAAAGGAAAAAACGAAGTCATATAAAAAAGGGCAGTAGCTATGTATGTATGTCCATTTTTTGTCAACGCGAATACCTACATACTTGATGGAAGTTCGTGGTCTATTTGCATGGTGGGATTGTTATTTGGTTGAATATTGTGTAATACATACATATGTATGTACATACCTATATAATTTTTGTTGGCTCATCCGTTTTTCTGCTTCTTTTGCGAAATTAATTATATACAATTGATTGTGTGTTGTTTGGTAATGTAACTAGTTGAAATTTAATACATTTTTTCAGTTGAGAGCAATTTTTGAATTGCAAACTTTTTTCTAAATTTAATTTTCTACATTAAAAAAATTGTATACGCCTACGAGGCAATTTGCTGGGTTCGGAAATGAATAACCTATGTACTCCTGAGACGGACGTCTCAAAATAAATAAGTATTTTAGATTTTTTCCCATAAATAAAATACATAGGTAGATAGATACCTACATACCTATGTGACCATTAAAATATTATCCAATAATTTGGGGAGAGTAAGATCACGTGTAATTTGGCGGAGGTGGTCTATCACTCCCTGGTTAGGGCGAAGGGGCAATTTTCTATGAAAATCACTTAAAATAAAAAAATATTAAAAACAACGGCAACGCTTACAATCGAAAAATTATAGGTTCTCTGAAAGCCAGAAACCTGTTCATTTGTATTTCGTTTCAGTATAGTTTTGTGTGTTAACAGTTTTTGAAAAAAATACTTTCAAGCTCACAATTTATCCAAAAAAAAGTGTCCTTAATGATTATTACTATTTTTACTTGCGATTATAAGTATGTATGGATATATGTATAATATGTAAGGCAAGTTATGCATTCGTTAAAAAAATCCAAAAACCAAACATGACATTACGATCATAACAAACACCAAGAAAGTGGGTATTCCGTCTGTTAATATAAACCAACATTTTTAATTAAAAAAAAATAACTTTTGACAACTCAAAATTTCGAAAGCGGCTCAATGGATTATTTCTAAACTTCGTATTTAGTAGTTTTTTGAATTATCTTCAATAGTTAAATAAAAAATAGGTACTCATACCTTAAAAAAAACGGTACCTCCCATACAAATGTTAAAAAAAACCGTTAAGAAAAAAATGTTATTCTCGAAAACGGCTCCAAGAATTTTTATAAAAAAATGTATGTTTTTAATTTGCGTGCTTATTAACGGCACTTCTCATTATTGGAGAAATATCGAAAGAATCTTTTAAGCCCTTTATGAGATAGCCGAAAGAAAAAAAACGGTCCTATGGAAAGTACAGTTTTTAGTAATTTTTTATTATTTTTTTCAATCATATGATCGGCCGTACCTAAAAAGCTGCACTGAGTTTTTTAAATCAAAATCGTTAGAGCCGTTTCCGAGAAAAATAGGCTTTAACGTAACGGTTATATGGCAGGTACCGTTATTTTATGAGCTAATCAAAATTTCAATTTTCCTTCTGTACAAAGCTAAAAAATCCCTATATAGCAAGTTTGAATCAATTCGGCCCACCGGTTGGGGCTGTATGTGTCTATACATACATACAGACAGACTGACAGACTGACAGACTGACAGACTGACAGACTGACAGACTGACAGACTGACAGACTGACAGACTGACAGACTGACAGACTGACAGACTGACAGACTGACAGACTGACAGACTGACAGACTGACAGACTGACAGACTGACAGACTGACAGACTGACAGACTGACAGACTGACAGACTGACAGACTGACAGACTGACAGACTGACAGACTGACAGACTGACAGACTGACAGACTGACAGACTGACAGACTGACAGACTGACAGACTGACAGACTGACAGACTGACAGACTGACAGACTGACAGAATGACAGACTGACAGACTGACAGACTGACAGACTGACAGACTGACAGACTGACAGACTGACAGACTGACAGACTGACAGACTGACAGACTGACAGACTGACAGACTGACAGACTGACAGACTGACAGACTGACAGACTGACAGACTGACAGACTGACAGACTGACAGACTGACAGACTGACAGACTGACAGACTGACAGACTGACAGACTGACAGACTGACAGACTGACAGACTGACAGACTGACAGACTGACAGACTGACAGACTGACAGACTGACAGACTGACAGACTGACAGACTGACAGACTGACAGACTGACAGACTGACAGACTGACAGACTGACAGACTGACAGACTGACAGACTGACAGACTGACAGACTGACAGACTGACAGACTGACAGACTGACAGACTGACAGACTGACAGACTGACAGACTGACAGACTGACAGACTGACAGACTGACAGACTGACAGACTGACAGACTGACAGACTGACAGACTGACAGACTGACAGACTGACAGACTGACAGACTGACAGACTGACAGACTGACAGACTGACAGACTGACAGACTGACAGACTGACAGACTGACAGACTGACAGACTGACAGACTGACAGACTGACAGACTGACAGACTGACAGACTGACAGACTGACAGACTGACAGACTGACAGACTGACAGACTGACAGACTGACAGACTGACAGACTGACAGACTGACAGACTGACAGACTGACAGACTGACAGACTGACAGACTGACAGACTGACAGACTGACAGACTGACAGACTGACAGACTGACAGACTGACAGACTGACAGACTGACAGACTGACAGACTGACAGACTGACAGACTGACAGACTGACAGACTGACAGACTGACAGACTGACAGACTGACAGACTGACAGACTGACAGACTGACAGACTGACAGACTGACAGACTGACAGACTGACAGACTGACAGACTACTGACAGACTGACAGACTGACAGACTGACAGACTGACAGACTGACAGACTGACAGACTGACAGACTGACAGACTGACAGACTGACAGACTGACAGACTGACAGACTGACAGACTGACAGACTGACAGACTGACAGACTGACAGACTGACAGACTGACAGACTGACAGACTGACAGACTGACAGACTGACAGACTGACAGACTGACAGACTGACAGACTGACATACTGACAGACTGGCAAGTTGACAAATTAACAGACTGACAGTCTGGCAGACTGACAGACATACATACAGACGGACAGAATTTTTAGACCACAATTTTCGTCTTCGCTATCATCGTCATGGCATGTTTGATTGTTATCTCAAAACTTTTTTTTCGGCGAATGCGTTACTTGCCTTATATTTAGTACCGATAGCCGCAAGTAAAAAACTGAAAAACATTTCCATACCTAATTATTTTGGCAAATGTACTATTTTACAATAAAAATACTAAGTACTTAACTACCTCCTTTTTATGTACAAAAGTATAGATGTTTAATAAATTTTCAGCTGAGAACCATCCCTGAGTTGCAACTTTTTTTCGAAATTTAAATTCCTACCTACATATATTTAAAAAAAAGTTATCAATATCGGAGCAAGTTCCCCAAATTCCGAAAAAATACTAGTAAGTGAGCCTTCGCTGTACAGAGTACACATTTAACTACTCTGATTCTTTTATTTTTACCAGCCACATGAAAAAAAAAATTCTCAAAACGAAGTTTGATGAGGAAGTATATACCTACCTACCTAAGATCTTCAATTTATTGTTAAATCTCGACCGACAAACAAAATGTACCTACACATTATGAACATAAAGAATGATGCATTACGTACATATATATGTAGGTATTCAAGAAAAATCATCTCCATACTCCATTGACAACAGAAGTACTACTTGCCCGTTTGCCACTTGCTTCATAAATTCCGACCATATATCCTTGTAAAAGCAGAAAAAATATCTACCTAGGCAAAAAACAAAAACCAGTTTATCATGTAAAAAACCATTGTCCATCCATATCTTCCTATGCTCTTCTTTCTTGTTTTTGTTTGTTTAGCTGTTCTTGTGCGTAACTCAATACCTCGCTCTGAGAGGATATAAAAAAGAGGCAAGTTATAGTAATTGGATTTGGATATTCCAAATTGTTGACTTTGATAATAAAGAGAAGAGAATAATATTCTTTCACTAAAACCTTCAAATGCATTTATTCCCCTTTCACACATGGAAACTGAGTTGCCTGCAACTGGGAGTGTGACGGCGAGAAAAGCAAGAAGTAAGGGGAATGAAAAAAATCTCCCCGGTCAACGATTTGAAGAGATTTTTTTGACGTTTTGCTTTGCATTCCAATTAGCCCAACAAAATCTTCCCAGTTTCCTCCTCAGCTTCTCGGTGCCAGTTTCTTCATGTGAAAGCTACAAGGCAATTAAAGGAAAACGTCAAGAAAATTTCCAGCAACTGGTTTCCCTGTGTGAAAGGGGACTTACATGAATTCTGAGTTTATTGAAAAAGAGAACCCAGCCTTAACATGCGGTCTCCATTACACGTGGTCTCCATTAGCGATAAATTTAAAAGCAAACGCAATAGCAATAGCAGAAAGCAGGTAGCAGAGAGACAGACAAATTTTCGTTGGTGGGCATTTGATAGTATACTTTTTTAGTTACTGAAGAATGTCGAAGGCAACTGATGCTGGTAGAAACAACAACAACAAATTATATTTGAAAACGCCTTAACAAAATACGAGTTCTCCTTGCGATAAAGCAAGCGATGAGCAGTGTAAAAATAAAGCTGCGAATTGCACCTTTATTTTCATAGCATGCGATGGAAAGCATGCTTTCATCGCTTGTTTTATCGCAAAGAGAAATCTCATTTTGTTATGGCGTTTCCAAATATCATTTGCTGTTGTTGTTGTTGTTGTTGTTGTTGTTTCTACCAACATCAGTTGCCTTCGACATTCTTCAGTAACTAAAATAGTATGCTATGAAATGACCACCAACGAAAATTTGTCTGTCTCTCTGCTACCTGCTTTCTGCTATTGCTATTGCGTTTGCTTTTAAATTTATCGCTTGGAGACCGCGTGTAAGGGTAGGTCTCATGCAAAGGCAAACGCAGAACTCATGTTAATGTATTTGAATGTATTAGTGAAAGAACATATTATTCTATTTATTATCAAAGCCAGCTATTTGGAATTTCCCATGACTATATCGTGTCTCTTTTTCTTATTTTCTCCCAGAGCGAGGTATAGAGTTACGCACAAGCACAGTTAATCAAACGACAACAAGAAAGAAGAACATAGAAAGATATGGATGAACAATAGTTTTTATTCTATTATAAGCTGGTTTTTGTTTTTTTGCCTAGGTAGATATTTTGTCTTTTACAAGCATATATGGTTGGAATTTATGAAGCTAATGGAAAACTGGCAAGTAGTACTTCTGTTGTCAACAGGGCCGACCCCACTATATGTGCACAATATGCAAATACACAAAGCGCCAAGCTTTGGTGGCGCATTGTCAAACCATAATACAAAAACCAATTATGGATACACATACTTTCATTCTTCAAATTTAAGTTCGTCTAACCAGCTACATATGTCTATGCATTTCTAAAAGTTATTTAAAAATAATTTCTTGCACAAAACCAAACACAAATCCATAGGAAATCAGCTACCTATCCATTTATATACGAAACAAGTTCGCATGTGCCAATCGCACCAAGGCAGTGCAAAATTAATTTCTTGCACAATCACTCAAAAATATTCATAGGAAAAAATCTCAAAAACTCAATCTACAATTCCTTTGGAACCATTTGAGTGAAACGCGCAGATTTTAATTCCGCACGTATGGGATATTCGGCTCAGAATTTGTTTGAATGGAATATTGTGAGTTTAATACATGTTCGATGCCAGAGAAGAAAAAAGCACAAGAAAAAAACTTTTATAGATATTTGGATGAATATGGAAGTAAAATGCATGACTGGATCGTACGAACTTGCTCTTGTATCTTACAACTAGTATATAGTAATACTCCTATACAGGCTTAAAGCCGTTGCAGACAAGATAACTTTGATTGTTGCTATAATGAGTAACTGTCGAATGGATGATTCAAGGAATATTTACATATAGGTGCCTATCTACAAATGCATATTTTGAACTACTCGTATATTATGGACAGCTTCTTACCTTTAAACCAATCGGACGTGTTTTGCCTAGCTCCTATTTGAGAACTTTTTGTTATTAAATTATAATTTTTCCGTGTCATCATTTTGTTTCCTTCAATACGTTTCCCAACCTCTGTCGGCTCTCTGTACTAAAATAATAATAAAAAAAATAAGCAAAAAAAAAAAATAATAATAATATTCGATTCCGTGTCACTTTTGACCTATATTCAGTCAGTCATAAATTAAAAAAAAATAAACAAATTGTAAAAATGGAAAAGTGGGGTAATGTGGAATGTGCAGTTTCTGATAGCGCTGCAAAACTGATTGTGTGTGGTGGGTTATGCGGAAAATCTTTCCATCCCCTTTGCATCGGTCTTAGTAAGCGATCATTAACTTATTTAAATGAATACCTGCACAATTTTACTTTTTATTGTGATGAATGTAAGCAGATCTCACTGTCTCACATAATGCTGGCAATAAGATGTCTGAGCGACAATTTAAACCAGATTTCATCTGATTTGAAGTTGTACCACAAAAAGGGTAGGCCAGAATTGGCCAGATTCGATGAAGTTTTAAAGAATGCCGATGAGTTTAATACAACCACCGTACAGTTGCAGAACCTGAACAAGCTCACGGCTATCGAGAAGCAGATTGCCACTCTGACACAAGTTGTCTCAGATATCTCTAGCGACCATCGAATTGAGCAGAGTTTTCAGTCATTTAAAACTGAAATTCAAAAAACTCTCTGCGAAAATCTAACCACCCTATGCACTTCTTCAGGTCAACAATTGAGTTCTCTGAAAATCGCAGTAAACTTTTTAGAAGCTCATCTTCAATCCATCTCACGTAACACTACACAACTTCGGTGTCAACACGATCCATTGCTCTCTGAATTAGCTGATAGATTTGTGGACATAAGCAATGACCTTGCATTAAATAGGGTATTGATCACCGACCTTTCCGACGAAGTAAGAGTGCTTTCCTCTAACAAAATCCATATACCTGATCAGCACCAGAGAAATACTTCCGAATCCAACATGTCTATACTGGCTGAACTAATGGACTCCAAACTCACTACAACAACACCTCTCTCAGTTCCTACCACCTCTCCTGCAGTCGAATTGGAACCTACCATTTCCCCTCCAACCGAGCCTACCATAATCCGTTTGGGATTCTCATGGACTCTTTCAGAATGAAACACGAAGATAATGAAACTAAACAATAACAACACTTCGATCTTCACAGTAAGGAACACTCCAAAATCAGCCGATAGCGTCTGGTTAGCCAGTTTTTTCCTTCGGAACTACAACATAAAGATCTCTAACATCCAGAAGATCTCTACCCCAAACAATACTTGATTCCGGATAAGCATTCCCTCGTCCTATGAATGGCTGTTTACTAACCCTTTTGGTAAATCAATTAAAATTGGAAATATGTTAATTTCTAGTTGTAATACAAAAAAAAGTAACTCTACCCATAGATTAGAAATACCTGTTCCCAAACTCCTAAAACAACTTTCTAATTCTAACTTTTAAAACCCACATCATGCCTAACTTCGTTCCCCCCATCCCGCAACCCAAGCCCCATAAATCAATCCAATCCAAAATCAAAGACAAATTCGCCACTTATCCATCCAAGCCTCTTCCTAAAAGGGTGTCGTTTAATGTCGAAACTACTCCTTCCAAATCATCTGTATCACCAAACCCACAAATCTCTGACTCTTTTTCAAGCCTCGACATGACGTCCGGAGCAAAATACCCTAATTTTGTCAGTTCTTACACACTTAATCCAATCACCCTGCCTCCCTCAGGAGCATCCTCCTTCATTGACCCGCTCTTACCCCCCGCAGTCAAACTTACTCAGCAAAACATTGATTCAACAGAATCGCGATACGCTCTCTCTTGGCTTAGAGACAAAAAAACCTTTGAGAACATACGCATCTTTTTGTCTTATCTTCACGACAAATCGAACTCCGTTTGCTATGAAGGAAGGACTAGGACAAGCGTTATGGTCTCTATTCAACAGGAAGGTCTTTCCACTGACGTCACCAGTCTCAAAAACCTCTATGTCAAATACCATGAGTATTTTAATTTGCCTCCTCAAAAAGTTGAAAGTGATCTATTTGCTTTCGGACAATACATTCACTCAAAACGAATTTCTCACCTTCAACGTAGCAGAGCCGACCATCAAAAGTTTTTTCGTCGATAATTCAGCCTCTCAGAACCTACCTCTTACGTTTTATTAACAAAACGTAAGAGGACTTCGCTCAAAAACAAGAGCTGTCCTTCAACAATCCCACGCTCTTCCTTTTGAAGTATATGCCCTGACTGAAACTAATCTTATCCCTAGCATACACACCCAGGAATTGTTCCCATCTACTTTCAATGTTTATCGAGATGACGATCAAGTCCACGACAGTGATGACTCCCCTTGCCGAGGCGTCCTACTAGCTGTCACATTGGACTCATCCCTTCTCTCAATATCCTCCTCCCCAAGCCTTGACTATGTTTCAATCAAAATAACACTACCTCATAAGTCGCTTTACATTATCTGCGTTTACATATTACCATCGCAACCACTCGAATCTTATGAACTCGCAATCGAAACGATTGACAACATTTCAGATTTGTGCAAATCCCATGATGAGATCCTAATTTTCGGTGACTTCAACCTGCCATATCTTAAATGGACCTTGTCAGACGACCAATCGTTTTACATTGCCCCTTACCCCACCTCTGCCAAAGAATGTCTCTTCGTTGATAGCCTAGCCGATTCTTGCCTCTGCCAAGTAAGTGGAATTTCAAACTACATGGGTAGGCAACTTGACCTTGTGTTTACAACAGATCCCATCAATTCCGCAATCTCACTTTCTCCCCTGCCTCTTTCAACCATTGATAATTACCACCCACCCCTCCTTATCTCATTTTTTCTCCTGTCTTCAACTCCGCTTAACCCCCCTTTACCACCAGCTTTATACGATTTCCACAAAGCAAACTTCCGCATAATTAATGAATATCTCAATAGAATTAATTTTAATTTTGAAAATTTATCTGTAGAAAATGCCACATCCACATTCTACAGAGAAATACATTATGCTATATCCCTATATGTTCCCCTTTCTAGACGTAAAACTTCTTCCACTTCTCCACCTTGGTATAATCACAGGCTCCGTACTCTAAGAAATAAAAGAAACAAATTGTGGGCAATCTACCTTCGCACTCGATCTCCTTCCAACTATTCATCTTACCTTGGTTCTTATCTACACTTCCGCGAGCTTTTCAACACCCTTTACCAACGCTATTTAATCGAAATGCAATCTAACATTATTAATGACCCTAAGTCTTTTTATCAATTTGTCAACCACAAGAGAAAATCTGACGGATACCCATCCTCCCTTTCTTTCAATAATGAAACTTCATCTGAAGCGCTCCCTATAGCAAATTATTTCGCAAGTTACTTCAAACAATCCTTCACGGTCGATTCTTTTGTTCCTGACACTGCTTATTTCTCGTTTTTACCGCATTTCTCTTTTATTCCATTCCTCCCGCGTGTTTTTGAAACCTATCATATTGAAGAAAAGTTAAATCATTTTAATGATGAGTATATTCCTGGCCCCGATGGTATCCCTGCCATACTTCTAAAGAAATGCTCCTCCACTCTTTCTTTTCCCCTCTCTAAAATCTTCCGTTTGTCCATATCCCAAGGATATTTCCCTCAAGTATGGAAAACGGCGTTTATAACCCCTATTCACAAAAAAGGTCCTAAGTGTGACGTGAAAAACTATCGTCCCATCGCTAAACTATCGCATATACCCAAAATATTCGAAAGCATTTTGTATGAAAAGTTTTCATTGCAGGTCTCTCATTTCCCCAACACGGGTTCCTCAAAGGCAGGTCAACAACAACAAACCTTGTTGACTTTGTTTCATTTTCCCTCTCAGCCTTGGAGAATGGAAAAGAGGTCGATGTTATTTCAACAGATCTTAGTAAAGCTTTCGATAAAATCTCCCACAAACTTATTCTTTTTAAACTTTCCACCCTCGGCTTTGTACCGGTTCTGTTGAGATGGATGTCTTCTTATTTAGAAAACTGTTTTTACAGCGTTCGGTTCAGATCCGTCTTATCAAGGCGTTTTTTAGCTACATCCGGTGTCCCACAAGGCAGCCATTTAGGCCCTCTCCTCTTTATTCTAAGCATCAATGACATTGAAATGATAGTCAAACATTCCTCCCTTTCACTCTACGAAGACGATACTAAGTTTTACAAGGTAATTTCTTCTCCTGAAGACTCTTCCCACCTCCAAGAGGATATCGACAATTTTTCAATATGGTGCTCCAAAAACTGCTTGGAGCTTAATATTTCCAAGTGCCAATCAATTACCTTCTCACGTAAGCGCATCAAAAATGCTCCCCGTCTCTATCTTCTACACAGTCAAACCATTACCCCCGTTCAGGTGATCCGTGACCTTGGGATTATTTGCGACAATGAGCTGAATTTTCTCAAACATATCGACGATATAATCCTTAAGGCAAATTCAGCACTTGGCTTCGTGAAACGTTGGTCCAAGGAATTTGCTGACCCCTACGTTACCCGATCCCTTTACATATCATTTGTTCGTCCGCTTCTTGAATACGCTTGTCAAGTATGGTCGCCTTACCAACAGGTGCACATTGCCAGAATTGAGAGCATACAACGCCGCTTCGTTCGATTTGCTCTTCGAGGTCTTAATTGGAATAATCCTTTAATATTACCTCCTTATCACGACAGAATCAAACTTCTCAATCTGAATTCGCTGAAAGATCGAAGAGAAATATTTGACATTCTCTTCATTCACCGAATGTTTTCTGGTTCCATTGATTGCACAGCCCTTATTGAATCCATCTTTCTAAATACTAACCCTCGTAACACTCGTAATCCTCGTCTATTCTATCTTCCCACCCATCGAACCTCTTATGGCTCCAACGAACCCATCTCCCGAATGCTGAGAAGCGTCAATTCTAACGCTTCCTGTTTTGACCTTAGCATCAGTACTCCCTGCCTAAAGCTTCGTCTCCTAAGCCTCCCTACCAGTTAATTTTAGTCTTAGCTATTAAGTTTCTTAGTTTTTAAGTTAGATTAAGAAAATAGCTTGTATTAAGCCAAATAAATGGGGGCTTTGCCCCCACCAAAAAATTTAATTATGTAAGTAAGGAGGTAATATGTAGCTACATACATTGATGGAACTTTGGTATGTTAATATGTACATATAATAATGAAAATAAAGATTAGGTGGTTAGGTATGCATATAATTTTATAATTTACGTGCAATATGCATATTCATACATATGGTTAATATGATTTTTAGAGATATATTTTATATATATAAATAAGTATGAGGGCCTAAATCGTGTGTAGTAATTAGTGATGTACGCAAAAATTCGTACAAATGAAATATAATAAGGTAGAAATAAATGGATAATACACATAATAAAATGTTTTTGTATTGCTGAGTTGTTATATTTGGAAGGAAAACAAAGAGCCATTTGAATTTATAGATAAATTAGAATATATTAAAAAATAAATTCAAAAATCGTTGGAGCGGTTTCTTAAAAAAATAATTTCTTATGTATAAAACTTAAAAAAACATTTAAAAAAACTTTCGCCATTTTAAAGATATTTTTAACGTACATTATAAAATTCAAATTTCAAAAAAATTCAGTGACTGGTTTTTGAAAAAATTGATTTTTGAAAATAAAACTTTTATTTATTAATTATTTGAAAATGGTTATCTGGTGTTTTTGATAAATACTCGTAAATAAAGGATTTTTTATAAGACAGGCTTACAGATCAGTAATTTCCGAATGTAAATAAAACTATTTCATTCTTTCTCGACGTTTCGTTGGGGTTTTCCAACTTTTTCAAGAGACTGGTTTATTGAACTGTAAAAAATTCCATTATACCTACAATTATTTTTCTTTTTGAACAATTTTGCTTACTTTACATTAGTGGTATAATTTATATTTAGACATCACTTTTAGGTTGAACATTAATTACAATGAAGAAAATAAATAAATAAATAAATATGTACGTTAAACACTAAACAATAAAACAGATAAGAACTTAAATGCTAATATCACAGAACTTTTTTTATGGCTACACTGTAATTTGACTTTATGTTGTCTTTGTCTTCTTTCGTATTCATTGCTGTCGTCAGTTTTCTTGTATCCTCAAGCTTTCTATAGTGTACCTTGTATTTTCTCTTTTTTGTTTGTTTAATATTTTGACATTTTCAAAATCAGCTGTGTGCTGTGTATCATTTATGTGTTGCGCTAAGCCTGTTGTTGTTTTGTTCTTTCTTATATCTGCTTTATGTTCGGCTATCCTCACTCCGAGCCCCCTTTTCGTCGTTCCAATATTCACAAGATCACAATTGTCATTTGAATTGCCTAAACATCCAATTTGGTAGACCACATTGTATTGTTGTTCCTTTTCAATTGGTGTTTTCGTGTTTGAGAAAAGCTTTCTTAACGTGCAGTTTGCCTTGTAAGCAAATGTCATTTTAGTGGTGTCTTGCTTGATGACTGCGTGAAGAATTTGGCAGTGTGTTAGTTTTGGTATATATGGAATACTGAAAAATGCTTTGGAGTTGCCAGCTTCAATTTCTGTTGTAGATTTTTTGTTTTTCTTTAAATTAATAATATTTTGATTAATTTTGTTATTTATTATTTCATTTATTATGTAGCAGGGATAATTATTCATTTAAAGTATGTTTTTTATTTTTAATATATTTCCTTCGTGAAATTGTTTATCGCTTATATCGATAACCTTGTTAGTAAAGTTTGTTGCCGTGTTAATTTTTTGGCTCATCGTTGAATGAAAATTCATCATTCGGCCAGAAAATGTTTCCTTAGAGAATCAGTCAATAATTATTTTGTTGGCTTGTCGATGAAGTTTTGTGTCGAGATAAGGTAGGCATTTATTGTGCTCTATTTCAGTCGTGAATTGTAACTTCTTGTGATAATTATTTATTGTTGTTAATATTATATCTATATTCTGATTTTTTATTATTGCGAAAATGTCATCTACGTATTTCACAATCAATTTTATATTTGTGTTTGTTTTCTTTAAATCGTCTAAGGTATTATCAAGTAGATTGTCAAGTACGATGTCAGCGATGGTAGGGGAAAGTGGATTTCCCATAGGCATTCCAAACGTTTGAAGATAGATCTTGTCTTCAAATTTGAAATAATTATTATCTCTCAAACAGAATTCTAATATTTTTAAGTATTGTGGTTTTGGAATTTGTGTTGATAATTTTATAGTACCCCATTGTTTCATTATATTTTTGATAGCTAAATATGTGGGAATGTTGGTGAAAAGGGATATCGCATCGAACGAAACGAGTATATCATCTTCCTCCAAAATTATATCATTCAATTTTTCTTTCAGCTGATAGGAGTTTTTGATATCATAGTTGGGTGAGATAATATTCTTCAAAGTTTCACCAATATGTTTGGAAAGCTGGTAGCACGGAACATTAAATGAAGATGAAATAGCCCTCCAAGGGAGATCAGGTTTGTGTATTTTTGGTAAGCCATATAACCGTGGTGCTAAAGTTGCTGAACAATAAAGTTTTATTTTAAGTTTAGCATCTATATATTTTTGTTTAAATAAATCATTCACCATGCTGTTGTTCTTTTTTTGTAGTTCTGTTGTTGGATTTATTCTCGTCGTTTTATATGTATTTCTATCGTCTAATATTGTGTGCATTTTACTTGTGTAGTCTGATTTATACATGACAACTGTTTTATTACCTTTATCAGCGTTTGTTATTTTTATTTTATTTTTATGCTTTTTTATTACTTTCTGTGTTATTTCAAACATTTTAAGAATACATTTTTCTTTGGTATTATTAGACATTTTTCTATGAAAAGTGGTTATATTATTTGCAATTTTCAATCTAGCAACATCTTTATCTTTTTCTTCTTGAATTCTTTGTATACATTGTTCAACGTCAGCAATAACATGTATGGGTGAGAAGTGGTTTTTTGTTATTGGTATTGCAAATTTTTTTCCTAGCGAAAGTAACCATTTGCTCTCTACTTGAAATTCAATACTCGTCTTGTTAAGAAACCAACTCTCATTGAAGATGAATCCTATTTCCCTTATGTTTTCGTCTTTAAGTTTATAAGGTTTACTTGAGTGTGTCATTTTTGTTTGTGATGCAATTAAGTTGTACATATGTTTTTGCTTAAGAACAAATGAGCTATATCCTTCATCATTAAGTGTGGTTCTCATTTTATTGTCTGCATGAAAGATGTTATTGGTTATTGTTTTTATATTTATGTGCGTTTGTTTGATTTCTAATTTTAATATTTTGTGTAAGAATATGTTATTTATTTTGTTAAACTTAGTTTTAACTGTGTCCGATGTAAAAAGTTCTATTGTTTTTGAAGTGGTGTTGGATAAATGTTTGGGTATCATTCCGTAATCCTTGCATGCAAGTAGGAAATGTATTCGTTCTCTTTGTTTGGCTAAGCTCTTTTTTTGTCTGCAGTAGTGCTTAAGTGTAATTGTAATTTCCGTGTTGTATTTCTATTTAATGTGTTCAAAGAAGTTTTTCATTGTGGTAGAATCTAAATACAAAGTCTTTGTGATGGTAACGGCAGGCCCTCCGCTTAATTAATAATTATTTGAAAATGGTGATCTGGTGTTTTTGATAAATAAATAAAGGATTTTTTATAAGACAGGCTTACATATCAGTAATTTCCGAATGTAAATAAAACTATTTCATTCTTTCTCGACGTTTCGTTGGGGTTTTCCAACTTTTTCAAGAGACTGGTTTATTGAACTGTAAAAATTCCATTATACCTACAATTATTATTCTTTTTGAACAATTTTGCTTATTTTATATTTGTGGTATAATTTATATTTAGACATAACTTTTAGGTTGAACATTAATTACAATGAAGAAAATAAATAAATAAATAAATATGTATGTTAAACACTAAACAATAAAACAGATAAGAACTTAAATGCTAATATCACAGAACTTTTTTTATGGCCACACTGTAATTTGACCTTATGTTGTCTTTGTCTTCTTTCGTATTCATTGCTTTCGTCAGTTTTTCTTGTATCCTGAAGCTTTCTATAGTGTACCTTGTATTTTCTCTTTTTTGTTTGTCTAATATTTTGACATTTTCAAAATCAGCTGTGTGCTGTGTATCGTTTATGTGTTGCGCTAAGCCTGTTGTTTTGTTCTTTCTTATATCTGCTTTATGTTAGGCTATCCTCAGTCCGAGTGCCCTTTTCGTCGTTCCTGTATACACAAGATCACAATTGTCATTTGAATTGCCTAAACATCCAATTTGGTAGACCACATTGTATTGTTGTTCCTTTCCAATTGTTGTTTAATGTTCAACCTAAAAGTGATGTCTAAATATAAATTATACCACTAATGTAAAGTAAGCAGAATTGTTCAAAAAGAAAAATAATTGTAGGTATAATGGAATTTTTTACAGTTCAATAAACCAGTCTCTTGAAAAAGTTGGAAAACCCCACCGAAACGTCGAGAAAGAAGGAAATAGTTTTATTTACATTCGGAAATTACTGATCTGTAAGCCTGTCTTATAAAAAAAACTTTTATTTATTTTTAAAAAATTGATTTTTTTTTTGAAAACTTGAGTACGTATGCAGTTTTATTGATACTTTAAGGGAGCATAAGCGCAAAAAAATAAAAAAGTCGGTTCATCCAATTGTGAGAAAGGCGATAATATGAAAAGCGGTTCTATGAGAATGGCAGACTGGCAGACTGACAGACTGACAGACTGACAGACTGACAGACTGACAGACTGACAGACTGACAGACTGACAGACTGACAGACTGACAGACTGACAGACTGACAGACTGACAGACTGACAGACTGACAGACTGACAGACTTACAGACTGATAGACTGACAGACTGACAGACTGACAGACTGACAGACTGACAGACTGACAGACTGACAGACTGACAGACGGACAGACTGACAGACTGACAGACTGACAGACTGACAGACTGACAGACTGACAGACTGACAGACTGACAGACTGACAGATTGACAGACTGACAGACTGACAGACTGACAGACTGACAGACTGACAGACTGACAGACTGACAGACTGACAGACTGATAGACTGACAGACTGACAGACTGACAGACTGACAGACTGACAGACTGACAGACTGACAGACTGACAGACTGACAGACTGACAGACTGACAGACTGACAGACTGACAGACTGACAGACTGACAGACTGACAGACTGACAGACTGACAGACTGACAGACTGACAGACTGACAGACTGACAGACTGACAGACTGACAGATTGACAGATTGACAGACTGACAGTCTGACAGACTGACAGACTGACAGACTGACAGACTGACAGACTGACAGACTGACAGACTGACAGACTGACAGACTGACAGACTGACAGACTGACAGACTGACAGACTGACAGACTGACAGACTGACAGACTGACAGACTGACAGACTGACAGACTGACAGACTGACAGACTGACAGACTGACAGACTGACAGACTGACAGACTGACAGACTGACAGACTGACAGACTGACAGACTGACAGACTGACAGACTGACAGACTGACAGACTGACAGACTGATAGACTGACAGACTGACAGACTGACAGACTGACAGACTGACAGACTGACAGACTGACAGACTGACAGACTGACAGACTGACAGACTGACAGACTGACAGACTGACAGACTGACAGACTGACAGACTGACAGACTGACAGACTGACAGACTGACAGACTGACAGACTGACAGACTGACAGACTGACAGACTGACAGACTGACAGACTGACAGACTGACAGACTGACAGACTGACAGACTGACAGACTGACAGACTGACAGACTGACAGACTGACAGACTGACAGACTGACAGACTGACAGACTGACAGACTGACAGACTGACAGACTGACAGACTGACAGACTGACAGACTGACAGACTGACAGACTGACAGACTGACAGACTGACAGACTGACAGACTGACAGACTGACAGACTGACAGACTGACAGACTGACAGACTGACAGACTGACAGACTGACAGACTGACAGACTGACAGACTGACAGACTGACAGACTGACAGACTGACAGACTGACAGACTGACAGATTGACAGACTGACAGACTGACAGACTGACAGACTGACAGACTGACAGACTGACAGACTGACAGACTGATAGACTTACAGACTGACAGACTGACAGACTGACAGACTGACAGACTGACAGACTGACAGACTGACAGACTGACAGACTGACAGACTGACAGACTGACAGACTGACAGACTGACAGACTGACAGACTGACAGACTGACAGACTGACAGACTGACAGACTGACAGACTGACAGACTGACAGACTGACAGACTGACAGACTGACAGACTAAAAAAACAGACTGACAGACTAAAAAAACAGACAGACTGACAGATTGACAGACTGACAGATTGACAGACTGACAGACTGACAGACTGACAGGCTGACAGACTGACAGACTGACAGACTGACAGACTGACAGACTGACAGACTGACAGACTGACAGACTGACAGACTGACAGACTGATAGACTGACAGACTGACAGACTGACAGACTGACAGACTGACAGACTGACAGACTGACAGACTGACAGACTGACAGACTGACAGACTGACAGACTGACAGACTGACAGACTGACAGACTGACAGACTGACAGACTGACAGACTGACAGACTGACAGACTGACAGACTGACAGACTGACAGACTGACAGACTGACAGACTGACAGACTGACAGACTGACAGACTGACAGACTGACAGACTGACAGACTGACAGACTGACAGACTGACAGACTGACAGACTGACAGACTGACAGACTGACAGACTGACAGACTGACAGACTGACAGACTGACAGACTGACAGACTGACAGACTGACAGACTGACAGACTGACAGACTGACAGACTGACAGACTGACAGACTGACAGACTGACAGACTGACAGACTGACAGACTGACAGACTGACAGACTGACAGACTGACAGACTGACAGACTGACAGACTGACAGACTGACAGACTGACAGACTGACAGACTGACAGACTGACAGACTGACAGACTGACAGACTGACAGACTGACAGACTGACAGACTGACAGACTGACAGACTGACAGACTGACAAACTGACAGACTGACAGACTGACAGACTGACAGACTGACAGACTGACAGACTGACAGACTGGCAGACTGACAAACTGACAGACTGACAGACTGACAGACTGACAGACTGACAGACTGACAGACTGACAGACTGACAGACTGACAGACTGACAGACTGACAGACTGACAGACTGACAGACTGACAGACTGACAGACTGACAGACTGACAGACTGACAGACTGACAGACTGACAGACTTAAAGACTGACAGACTGACAGACTGACAGACTGACAGACTGACAGACTGACAGACTGACAGACTGACAGACTGACAGACTGACAGACTGACAGACTGACAGACTGACAGACTGATAGACTGACAGACACGGACGGGCAGAATTTTTAGGCCATCTTTTTTCGTCTTCTCTATCATCGTAATGTCATGTTTGATTGTTATCTCAAAACTTTTTTTCGACGAATGCATAACTTGCCTTATAATATCTATAATCACAAGTAAAAAACTGAAAAACATTTCCATACCTAATTATTTTGGCAAATGTATTATCTTACAATAAAAAATACTAAGTACCTACCTACATACCTTTTGGGTACAAAATTGTTATTTTCTTACTTTTGCTTAGGTACCTACTTATAGATATTTAATAAATTTTGAGCTGAGAACCATCCCTGAGTTGCAACTTTTTTCGAAATTTAAATTCCTACCTACCAATATTTCCAAAAAAAGTTATCAAAATCGTAGCAAGTTCCCCAAATTACGAAAAATATACAAGTAAGTGAGCCTTCGTTGTAGAAGAGTACATATCTACCTACTCAATCTCAATCAAAAATCTCAAAACAAAGTTTGATTAGGAAGTATATACCTACTTACCTAAAATCTTCAATTTATTGGAAAATCTCGACCAACGAACAAAATGTACCTAAACATTAGCTGCGTTTTATTATCCAAGGGTCTGCGTTTATGTTATTTTTAACACGCATTACAAAAACAACATGAGATCCAGGTTTCTATCGGGGTTTATATCTAGGTATGCAACTATTAGTAGCCGTGTTTTATTATCCCCAATAGCCATGTTTTATTAGTAATTTAGCCGGTGTATCGTAAGTAATTCCCAAAAAAACGCATCGACCGTAGCCCGGATTTTTTGTTTTCACATTGGTACTATTGAATCTCTTTCAGAACTACAGACAAGTAATACAAAGTTCATAAACTTTCGTACGTTTCGCCCTTAACACCCGATATAGTTTTATTTCATTCGCGTCGATGAACAAATGTGAATTACAAAAACAATATGCAGCGATTAATTGAGTTTAGCTGTATATGGTTGCGTGAATTTTGAATTTAGCTGTAAATGTGTGCGTGCCAGCTGCTAATTTCAGCTAGTAGACAACTAGTAAAACAAGTCACATTGAAAAATAAATTTAGTTTAATCCATTCGTGGCAAAAAAATTATTAAACAATTAAATTAAAATGGACAATCTTCTGGGTGATGATATGGTAAAACAAAGTTAAAAGTTTGGTTTTTTAAAAAATAATAATTAATATAATAATTGCAGGTTTTGCGTGAATTGTGCGAGTCAAGCGACAGTGAAAATGATTTTTTCTTGGAAACGTTTCTTGCAGAATATAAAAGTCTCGAAGACTCCGCAGAGGACGTACAGCATGCCACTGTAGATTCGTTCCTAATGACCATCGAATCTTTCAGTGCAGAAGATTTCAAATCGCATTTTAGATTGCGTCGTTCGACAATAGAACATCTAATATGTAAGCTTTTCGTATTCTCATTTGGCAGAGATAAGTAACTAAATCAATTTTTTATTCAGCATCTTATTCTCAGCATTATCTCTCGCTTCATGTGGTAAATAGGGGCGGAAGAATCAAAATTGGATGTAGGAAAGAAGTTTTTATGTACGGTTGGTACATAAGAAACTCGATAACCTTCCGACAATTAGAAAATCTCTTCGGTGTAACCAAGTCTTCCGGTTGGGTTTCAGTCAATCGCGTTTCTAGGTGGCTCGTCTCTAAAGGAAATGACTAAATGAAGTGGCCTCAAGGAACTGATGTTCTGCGAAACTCCCAAAAATTTTAGGAAAGAAAAAGAATACCAGGTGTTATAGGTGCCATAGTTTGCACTCATATAACAATAGCAGCTCCAAAGCTCAACAAAGAGTGCTATTATAACCGCAAGCATAACTTTACAATTGTCTTGCAAGCTTTTGTTGACGCAGATAAAAAATGTATTTATATAACTTGTGGTGAACCATGATCTTTGCACGACAGCAGAATTCAGTCTGTCAGTCTGCCAGTCTGTCAGTCTGTAAATCTGTCAATCTGTCAGTCTGTCAGTCTGTCAGTCTGTCAGTCTGTCAGTCTGTCAGTCTGTCAGTCTGTCAGTCTGTCAGTCTGGCAGTCTGTCAGTCTGTCAGTCTGTCAGTCTGTCAGTCTGTCAGTCTGTCAGTCTGTCAGTCTGTCAGTCTGTCAGTCTGTCAGTCTGTCAGTCTGTCAGTCTGTCAGTCTGTCAGTCTGTCAGTCTGTCAGTCTGTCAGTCTGTCAGTCTGTCAGTCTGTCAGTCTGCCAGTCTGTCAGTCTGTCAATCTGTCAGTCTGTCAGTCTATCAGTCTGTCAGTCTGTCAGTCTGTCAGTCTGTCAGTCTGTCAGTCTGTCAGTCTGTCAGTCTGTCAGTCTGTCAGTCTGTCAGTCTGTCAGTCTGTCAGTCTGTCAGTCTCAGTCTTTCAGTCTGTCAGTCTGTCACTCTGTCAGTCTGTCAGTCTGTCAGTCTGTCAGTCTGTCAGTCTGTCAGTCTGTCAGTCTGTCAGTCTGTCAGTCTGTCAGTCTGTCAGTCTGTCAGTCTGTCAGTCTGTCAGTCTGTCAGTCTGTCAGTCTGTCAGTCTGTCAGTCTGTCAGTCTGTCAGTCTGTCAGTCTGTCAGTCTGTCAGTCTGTCAGTCTGTCAGTCTGTCAGTCTGTCAGTCTGTCAGTCAGTCAGTCTGTCAGTCTGTCAGTCTGTCAGTCTGTCAGTCTGTCAGTCTATCAGTCTGTCAGTCTGTCAGTCTGTCAGTCTGTCAGTCTGTCAGTCTGTCAGTCTGTCAGTCTGTCAGTCTGTCAGTCTGTCAGTCTGTCAGTCTGTCAGTCTGTCAGTCTGTCAGTCTGTCAGTCTGTCAGTCTGTCAGTCTGTCAGTCTGTCAGTCTGTCAGTCTGTCAGTCTGTCAGTCTGTCAGTCTGTCAGTCTGTCAGTCTGTCAGTCTGTCAGTCTGTCAGTCTGTCAGTCTGTCAGTCTGTCAGTCTGTCAGTCTGTCAGTCTGTCAGTCTGTCAGTCTGTCAGTCTGTCAGTCTGTCAGTCTATCAGTCTGTCAGTCTGTCAGTCTGTCAGTCTGTCAGTCTGTCAGTCTGTCAATCTGTCAGTCTGTCAATCTGTCAGTCTGTCAGTCTGTCAGTCTGTCAGTCCGTCAGTCGTCAGTCGTCAGTCTGTCAGTCCGTCAGCCTGTCAGTCTGTCAGTCTGTCAGTCTGTCAGTCTGTCAGTCTGTCAGTCTGTCAGTCTGTCAGTCTGTCAGTCTGTCAGTCTGTCAGTCTGTCAGTCTGTCAGTCTGTCAGTCTGTCAGTCTGTCAGTCTGTCAGTCTGTCAGTCTGTCAGTCTGTCAGTCTGTCAGTCTGTCAGTCTGTCAGTCTGTCAGTCTGTTAGTCTATCTGTCTATCAGTCTGTCATTCTGTCAGTCTCTCAGTCTGTTAGTCTGTCAGTCTGTCAGTCTGTCAGTCTGTCAGTCTGTCAGTCTGTCAGTCTGTCAGTCTGTCAGTCTGTCAGTCTGTCAGTCTGTCAGTCTGTCAGTCTGTCAGTCTGTCAGTCTGTCAGTCTGTCAGTCTGTCAGTCTGTCAGTCTGTCAGTCTGTCAGTCTGTCAGTCTGTCAGTCTGTCAGTCTGTCAGTCTGTCAGTCTGTCAGTCTGTCAGTCTGTCTGTCTGTCAGTCTGGCAGTCTGTCAGTCTGTCAGTCTGTCAGTCTGTCAGTCTGTCAGTCTGTCAGTCTGTCAGTCTGTCAGTCTGTCAGTCTGTCAGTCTGTCAGTCTGTCAGTCTGTCAGTCTGTCAGTCTGTCAGTCTGTCAGTCTGTCAGTCTGTCAGTCTGTCAGTCTGTCAGTCTGTCAGTCTGTCAGTCTGTCAGTCTGTCAGTCTGTAAGTCTGTCAGTCTGTCAGTCTGTCAGTCTGTCAGCCTGTCAGTCTGTCAGTCTGTCAGTCTGTCAGTCTGTCAGTCTGTCAGTCTGTCAGTCTGTCAGTCTGTCAGTCTGTCAGTCTGTCAGTCTGTCAGTCTGTCAGTCTGTCAGTCTGTCAGTCTGTCAGTCTGTCAGTCTGTCAGTCTGTCAGTCTGTCAGTCTGTCAGTCTGTCAGTCTGTCAGTCTGTCAGTCTGTCTGTCTGTCAGTCTGTCAGTCTGTCAGTCTGTCAGTCTGTCAGTCTGTCAGTCTGTCAGTCTGTCAGTCTGTCAGTCTGTCAGTCTGTCAGTCTGTCAGTCTGTCAGTCTGTCAGTCTGTCAGTCTGTCAGTCTGTCAGTCTGTCAGTCTGTCAGTCTGTCAGTCTGTCAGTCTGTCAGTCTGTCAGTCTGTCAGTCTGTCAGTCTGTCAGTCTGTCAGTCTGTCAGTCTGTCAGTCTGTCAGTCTGTCAGTCTGTCAGTCTGTCAGTCTGTCAGTCTGTCAGTCTGTCAGTCTGTCAGTCTGTCAGTCTGTCAGTCTGTCAGTATGTCAGTCTGTCAGTCTGTCAGTCTGTCAGTCCGTCAGTGTGTCAGTCTGTCAGTCTGTCAGTCTGTCAGTCTGTCAGTCTGTCAGTCTGTCAATCTGTCAGTCTGTCAGTCTGCCAGTCTGGGAGGGTAAACCGAAGGGTTACATAGCGCGTAACGGTGGACATACTTTTTTCTAAACTAAATTATGAAATAAAAATACTTGGCGAATTTATTATGTTTAAACTCGGTACATCTGGATTGTATGCTCTTTTTTTTTGGTAATTTATTTTTATTTAAGATTGACTTAAAACCAGCCTAGTTATCAACAACTTACAACTAATTTACTTGCCCTATACGGGCGGTCTAAGCTAAACTATATCTCCTAATACTAATGTGTTTGGACATTAAATCTAATTATTTTATTTTTATTTAACCAAGAAATTTTTTCACAAAAACTCAGTATCACATCATTTTAAAGTTTTACTTAAAACTAAATAAAGATAAACTAAAAATAATTAAAACTAGATACAACTAACTTATTCTAACTAAAAATAACTTAAACTAATTAAAATACCTAAAAATCTTTTTTTAATATTTTTGATTAGGTGGTTGGGTGTGTATGGATAGGCAACGACCTGATCGGCGTCAACCAGGCGATGTCCAGTGTTGTAACTATCCCGTACACATCAATTGTGCTTATTTTACCTCCTTGCGGTAACCACCGGGTACTGGTTTGTCCATCCAGACATTCCTGCTAAGCTTATAAGCGCGAGTGTTGAACAGAGAAAAGAAACCAACACTATAATGCTCTGCTTTATTGACTGTTCTGACCGACTCGCAGATGTCTGGCATCAGCTCCTCAGAAAGAGGATGTACGGTGGATGAGCAATGCAAGTCAGGGCATTGAAATAGAGATGGTGGCGGATGAGCCGTTAATGGGCCAACGGCAGCGCTCATATCCCTGAAGCGGGTTACTAACGCCGGACTTTCCGGCTCCTTTAGTGGAAGGAGTCCAACAAAGGACCTGGCCATCCAGCTTGGAGGTTGTGCATGGGGTTAACAACCCCCCATGTAAAAAAATAAAAGTTGCGAAGCGACCAATAGCCTCGGAAAAAGACGGATTAACTGTTGACGACCCGGCAAAATGCATTAAGGACAACGACCTTCGGATCTGCACGTGGAATGTTAGAACTCTTAATAGAACACGTGCAACCGAACAACTAGCGGAGGCCCTAGACTGCTACAGAGTAGAAATTACTGCTATCCAGGAAGTACGATATGATTGGCCGGACAAAAGGAAGATGAAAAACTGTGACGTATACTACGGTGATTGTGAAAGAAGACTACAGCGTCTATTTGGAAGCGGATTCGTCAAAAGCGGCAGACTAAGGCAAGAAGTCTTGGGCTTTCGACACGTCAGTGAGCGACATCTGACAGTCCGTATTAAGGCTAAATTCGTCCACATTAGTCTAATATGCTCTCCCGTCCTCACAGAAGACAAGGATGACGCCACCATGGATGACTTATACGATCTCCTCGACAAAACCTATGATCAGTGCCCTAAATAAGACGTTAAGATCGTACTAGGAGATTTTAACGCCAAAATAGGTAAAGAGGAAATCTTTGGTAGGACTGTCGGAAAATATATCCTACACGACAAAACGTCTGAAAACGGACTTAGGCTAATTGACTTTGCGGCGGCTCGTAATGTCGCAATAGCAAGCACACGGTTTCCTCATCTCGAGATACACAAAGGGACTTGGCAGCATCCAGATCAAATAACCGTCAATCAAATTGATCACGTTGCGATCGATGCAAGGAACGCCTCCAGTATTCTCGATGTTCGCACCTTTCGGGCAGCTAATATCGAATCGGATCACTACCTTGTTGCAGCCAAGGTAAGAATGCGAATAATCCGAGCGTCCCAACAACGGAGTAATACTGTGAGGAAGTATGACGTCGGAAAACTGCAATCGCAAGAGACCGCCACAACCTGCTCGCGAGAAGAACACCAACTTCTCCAGAAGAAAAAGAGAAAGCATTAGAAGCGCACGATCAAAGATATTGAGAAATGCTACTCCAGGAACAACGTGCGGAAGTCTTACCAAGAGGAAAACAGAACGTGTCAAGCCAAAAAAAACCGCACAGAAGCCTGTAGAGATAGGAATGGAAACCTCGTAGTAAAGTCAGAGCCGGTGCTGAGTATATGGAAGGACCATTTCTGCAGACTGTTAAAGGGCGACGAAGATCAAAATCCCGCTATCAGGCAGAATGAACCATTCAACATGGACGATGACACACAAAACTTCCGTCCACCTGACCAAAATGAAGTGAGGATATCAATATCCAAACTAAACAACAGAAAGCTGCTTGCCCGAGGGACTACCCGCCGAACTCTTTAAAGCAGTCGGAGATGAACTGGTACAGTGCATATATCAACTCATCTCTAAAGTCTGGTCAGAAGAAAGCATGCCTGATGAATGGACCTCAGCATCGTTTGCCCGATCCACAAAAAAGGAGACCCTCTAAAATGCACCACCTTTAGAGGAATAAGTCTTCTGAATATCGCGTACAAGATTCTTTCTGCTATAGTATGTGAACGTTTAAAACCATTTGTCAGCAACCTGATTGGACCCTATCAGTGCGGTTTCAGGGCAGGAAAGTCCACAGTCGATCAAATGTTCACGCTACGGCAGAACCTGGAAGCTACCCAAGAACTCCAAACCGATACTCACCATCTCTTTATCGATTTCAAGGCCGCGTACGATAGCATATAGTATATGGCTATACAGAGCCATGTCTAGCATCCCCAAAAAGCTGCTCCGTTAAGGTTGCTCACAGAAGCTTTTAATGTCAAAAAAGGATTCCGGTAAGGTGATGCGCTATCGTGCAATTTCTTGAACTTAATACTTGAAAAATTGTAAGAAATTCCCAAGTTAACTCTACTGGCACAATTTTTTTCAAGTCTGTGCAATTGTTAGCTTACGCTGAAGACATAGACATCATTGGCAGAACCAAACGAACTGTCACTGGAGCGTTTGCTAACATTGAAGCTGAAGCGGCTAAGATGGGACTAGCAGCCAATGGAGCCAAAACGACGTACCTGCTGTCCACAAAAAGGAACACACAACACCGGCGGATTGGAAAAAACGTCACAATAGACAGGTATAACCTTGAGGTAGTTAGGGAATTTGTCTACCTCGGATCCGCTGTAACATCTAACAACATCTTTTTAGAAGTAAAGCAACAAATAACTCTTGCCAATCGCTGTTCCTATGGACTAGGGAGGCAATTGAGTAGTAAAGCCCTCAGTCGAAAAACAAAGGAGACTCTTTATAAAATTCTGATCATCCCAGTCCTGCTCTATGGCGCGGAGACATGCACTCTATCGAAAGTGGATGAAGATATCCTTAGTCGTTTCGAGCGTAAGGTTCTTCGCAAGATTTTCGGCCCTATCTGGGTTAACGGGCTTTGGAGGAGAATGTTCAACAACGAACTATACGAGTTGTAAAGCCACATTGACCTGGAACAAAAAATACATATATTACGTTTAAGATGGCTAGGTCATGTAGAGCGTATGGACAATAATGCTCCGGCTCACAGGATCTTCGATTCCACCCCAGAGGGAAGACGCAGTCAAAGAAGACCTCGCCTAAAGTAGCGCACTCAAGTGAAAGATGAAACTCCAACTTGGTGTGCGTAACTGGAGGCAGCTAGCCAAAGATCGAGATAGCTGGGGAAGCATGGTGGTTGAGGCCCAGGTTCGTCCTGAACCGTAGCACCACCTAAGTAAGAAAGTAAGTAATATTTTTGTTTATATTTTGTATACGCATGCAAACACATGGCTACATGAACACACACATACATGCACATACGTACATATATATACGTACACACATACATGCACAGACACGCAGTTACATGCACATGATTCCGCATACATACATATTTTTATTTTTTTTGGTGCCACCCCGACTGTTCTCTATACCTAATTACCTTAAATCTATGAAAGTCCGCCAAGACATACCATTTTAATCGACTTTAAATATCATGATGCTATTCAGGACTGATTCTCTGGTTTCGCCCTATCCCTTCAGTACCGATCGGACAAAGTCCTACTGAACCGAATGCGCTCTTCTCCACCTTGAGCGATGACGTCTCGACCATACAGGAGTCGTTTATCCACAGCTTTCGGGCTGACGTGGTAGATGAGTGGAACCACCATTCTATCTTGTTTCAGCCCTCTACTGTCTAAAGAGAGGACTGCCTCAGGAGGGATGTAGCCACTTAACCGCGCACTCTAAAAATATTCGTTATTGGGGTAATAGGCCCCAAAAAGTAAGCTGTTTATGACTCCGAATCAGCTTAAACAAAAAATTATCTATTCTGTTTATGTTGGCTCCGTTATATAGAAACTGGTTGGAATAATATCGTTTGTACCCCGACTCTGTTGTTCTGTGTAATCCAAGGCAACGTCTAAGACACTGCCTCTCAAACACTCGAATCTTTTCCATTTGAGATGGGGCAACATTGAACCATACCGCGCATCCATAGGCAATCATCGGCCTGACGAGGGCCATGTAGCAAATCACCTCCACCCTGCTGTCAGGACGGCTGTTATAAAACAATCGTTTTATAAGGGCAAAGGCTCCCATAGGGCTTACCAGAGCAGCACCTATGTCTGTCGAAATATAAGTTCTGGTCCCACCAGATGCCAATGTACTTTGCTACACTTTTACTCGCCAGTGGATGTCCATTTGGCCCTACGATCACCAGCTTGCGCCAGTTCTTTCTAATATCCCTTGTGGAGCTAGACAACGGAGTCGTAAACAAAATAGTTTCTGATTTCTGGAAGTTGATTTTCAACTCCCAGTCATCACAATATCGCTGAATCTTGTCGAAGTCACGCTGCAAGAGAATTTTGATGACCTCAACCTTTGGAGGTGTTCTGTACGCAATTAGATCGTCGGCATACGTAATTGCCTGAGTTAGACTACCTATCACATCGCTGGTGTAAATGCTGAAGAGAATCGGCGAGTTAACGGCTCCCTGCTGAAGACCGTTCTTAATATTAAAAATTGACTCAGGACAACAAACTTTCTGCCATTTAGCATGTCATAAAGCATTGGCGGAGCAAAACCGAATCCTCACCTCCAAGTAGTGTCCGCTGGATAGCCGAAAGGTGAACTAACGACGAGCGTTGGATCTATTGAATCCAAGAGCTGAGACACCTGAGTTACATTCTCAGGAACTAGGAGCAAAGGATTAGATATCGCTCTGAAGAACCAGCTCTCCACGAAACCCAATAGCGTCTGATTCATAACGTGCGGCTTATTTGTCAGCGTCTGATCCCATAGGGGCGGCTGAATTTTAAAACATGAATAGAAGAGGTAACTGAACTATTTGTGGAACTAAACAAAAGTTACAAAAACAACAAATATGGCAATAAGTAAAACGAATAGATATATTACCCCAGGTGGTAATCCAGACAAGCTGGAAAATCCACTCTCTTCGGAGATCGGTCCTACGGGTTCTGGGGAGGACCAATTATTACTTACAGGAAATAGACGGAGTTCAAAAACACTAAGAACTCCACCTAATATATTTTGAAGGGTTACACCATCGAAAACCCCTACCCAAAAATCAAATGACATAGAAGTCATTAAAGAAAAAGGAACCAAAACCTATGAAAAGATCGAAATAAAAGATCAGCAGTGTTCCACTAAAAACAACGAGATCCGCCAAGTTGAATCCGAAAATTATTTCGATAAATGGCAAATAGAAATTTTGGCCAGAAAACAACTTGAAGTCCTTGTTGAAAGTCTTCAGCAACAAGTTAAGAGACGACTCGAAGAAAAAGTCGGCTTGCTTGACAAAAAGTCCGTGAAAGACAAAAAATCAAGTCCGAAGTCACCAGTAATGAAAAGCCCACAAAAAACTGCAAACGCGTTTTATACTGATGAGGAAGGGCTCCTCCTTGAAACTGATGGAAACCGAAAGAAACGTAAGTCCAAGAAACGAAAAGCAGATGGTAGCCCAGAGACTGTTCAAAAAAGTCAGCAGACAGTTTCAAAAGCATATACGGCTGCAATAATGAAAACATCCAATAAAGAAACAGGAAATGTATCCCCAAAGAAGTCTTATGTTAAAGGTACTAGGCAAACTGCACCACCTCTAATCATGATTTCTGCATTGGCAATGTTTCGCGAGCTTAAATGCATGGTAGAAAAATGCACGAATAAGGCATGTAAATACACATCATACAATAGAGACAAATGGAAAGTCATTGTTGAAGACGCCGATTCGTATAGATCTGTCACTGAAGAATTAAACAAGAAGCAAATTCAGTGGCATTCGTACGAAAACAAAGCTACAAGATCGATAAAAGTAGTAGCAAGAGGCCTTCACTTTTCATGTGTTGCCCAAGAAATTGTGGAAGACCTTATACAAAAAGGCCTCCAAGCTCTCGTTGCCAATAATCTTATTAAAAATGAGAATATTAAGGACTCCACTGGGGAAACAACGACAAAAAAAAGAGGTCTCTACCTTTATGTATGCTCAGTTTGGAAAATAAAGAAAGTCTTCATAAGATCTACAGTATTAAATCAATTATGGGCATAGTTGTCAAAATAGAACCACTGCGAAAGAAACAATGATGGACAGAACACTTAAAATCGCAACTTGAAATGCAAACGGTCTCTTACAACATGTATCAGAACTAAACATCTTTTTAAATGGAGCATTTAGACATTTGTTTAGTGTCTGAAACTCACCTCAGTATAGAACAAGGTCTTGATATTTGCCTAATTATACGTGTTATTATGCTCTCCACCCAGCTGACAAAGCTAGGGGAGCATCAGCAATACTAATAAAAAAGTGCTTATTATTATTGGTATAAAAAAGACAAATTTAAATTAGCAGCCATATTCTGCCCACCTAGGCGCACTCCAACAGAAAAAGACTTTGTAGGACTCCTAAATTTGTTAGGACATAAGTTCCTTGTTGGTGGCGACTTCAATGCTAAGCGCACCCACTGGGGATCTAGACTCATAGCTACAAAAGGTAAACGTCTATACCAAGCAGGCCGCAAATACAACTGCGAATTTTATTCTTCTGGTTCGCAAACATATTGGCCATCTGATAATAACAAAATACCAGACCTTTAAGACTTTTTCGTAGTTAAAGAATTAAACGAAATCATATAAGTCTCGAGGGTAATTATGATTTATCGTCAGATCATACTCCAGTAATTTTATCACTGAGCGAAGCAGAAATACTAGAAAAAAGTAATCCCAAGCTCGTGAATAACAGAACAAACTGGAACGAATTCAGAGATAAACTTGGAAGTTTAATATACCTGAGATCCCCTATGCAAACAGTTGAACAAATTGATCATGAAGTAGAACAATTTATTGCTGATGTGCATCAGGATGCAGAAGAAAATACTCCAACTATTTCAAACGCGAGAGAAAAAGAAATAAAATATCCTGTCGAAATAAAGGAGCTAATATTGGAAAAAAGAAGAGCCCGAACAAAGTGACAAACTACGAGATTCCCTGCTGATAAGGCACTTTCTTACCGTCTTAACAACGAATTAAAAAAAAGAATCTGTGAGTTCAAAAATGATTCACTTAGTAGATTCCTAAAAAATCTGACGACGGACGCTTCTTCCGAATACTGCTTATGGAAAGCAGCTAAGCACCTAAAAAGACCTCAGACACAAAACCCGCCAGTAAAATCTGAAGATGGTAAATGGATCGCAAGCCCGAAACAAAAGGCTGATCTATTCGCTGAACTTCTCGAGAATATTTTTAAGCCATTCCCAGCAAACACAGCTACAAATCCCCTACAGTTTTTTGATAGAAACGAGGAATGCGAAATATCTCTTGTCACACTTAAAGAAGTAAGAAGCATGTATCAACATAAGTTGTCTAACAAGAAATCGCCAGGGTACGATGTAATACCTGCTCAGGTTTTAAAGAAATGCCATCAATTGTCTTCAAGAAACTCCAATTTATAATTAACGCATGCCTTAAACTAATAAATGTTTCACATCATTGGAAAATTGCAGAAGTCATAGTTATACCTAACGGATGTTGTGGAAAAGGCACTTGAAGAAAAACAAGTATGCTCGGCTATATTATTAGATGTTGCTCAAGCCTTTGACAAGGTTTGGCACTTGGGACTTGAGTACAAACTGCACAGGGACCTTCCCAGGCAGTACTACAAAATACTGAAATCCTACGTTACGAACCGACTATTTAGAGTACGGTACGGCCAAAATTACTTGGAACTAAAGAAAATTGAAGCCGGTGTACCATAAGGAAGTATCTTAGGACCAACCCTGTATCTGTTATATAAATGGGATATTTCAGTGGACATCAACGCTATCATGGCCACCTTTGCTGACGATACGGCAATATTGGTGCCAGGAAAATCGGTTACGAAGGCTACACAAAAATTGCAAAATGGTGTCGATAAAGTTAGTGATTGGACGCACAAATGGCGTATCAAATTAAACGAAACAAAATCGACGAATATAAACTCTACAAACAAAAACATAAAAAATGTTCCAATATTTATAAACAGTACAGCAGTAACTTACTCCAATACCTTGGAATGACTTTAGATGCAAAGCTTAAATGGAAAGAGCACATAAAAAAAATGAGAAGAACTAAACTGACATACAGAAAAATGTACTGGTTACTAGAAAAAAACTCTGACCTATCTATCCAGAACAAACTAATGTTATATAAGCAAGTACTGAAACCCGTTTGGACATATGGCATCCAACTATAGGGCTGTACAAAGAAAACAAATGCTGAACCCATCCCAAAATTCCAAAGCAAGGTCCTTCGTCGAATAATAAATGCCCCTTGGTATATAAGAAATAGCGATCTATATCGTGACCTTCAAATTGAAATGGTTACAGAAGTGGTTAAAAAACATGCTGTATCACACAACCGGCGACTGCAAAGTCATACCAACTCCGAAATGGAGACCGTCTCAAATGTACGAGACCATGTTCAGATATTAAGAAGAACCAAGCCTCATGAGCTGATGGTCTTAAAGCTATGGGAAAGTGTAATAACTTTAAACTTCCCCCAATGCGATTTACATATAAATTAAGGAACTAAAATCATTTGTCGATCTTTCATAGACTGGTCCTGATTCCACAGGTGTTTTAGTGCGGTAAGAGTCCCACACTACTCGGTACCGAGTCTTACCGAGTTCCTTTTGAAGATTTCCATCGGATAAAAAAATAAAGCATATACAATAGGGGTTTACTTATACCAAGTCTGGTAAGCTTTAGATGGAGACCTTCTAACCCCACGGTGTCGAAGGATTTCTCCAAATTAACCAGACAGGCACCCGTACACCGCTTTTTAATTTTGTTCCATTGGATACCAGAAACCAGAATAGACGCGGCATGAATTGTGTCATGTCCCGCCAAATGTTCATCATTAAACCCGGTAAAACCAAGGTTCTCAGATCGCCACTGCGTTATATTGTTCCTGAGGTAAAAGTGGTGAACCAGAGCTTTGCTCTCTAGGTCATGATTCTTGCGAATGCTAGCATTCATCTTGAACACATGCTGGAAAGCAGCCCCCACAGCCTCCACCTTCTCCTGCGGATTCTCGATTATGAAGAGGTCATCGTCCAAGACGGCGTCATCTGGGTCTATGGCTGCTGTCAGAAGTACGTCTCTGTTTCGTGCCGCCCTCTGGAGATTAACACACGGAAGGTTGTTTTGAACTTTCCTTCTGAATATCGTATTAATTTGTGGGAACATACTCGGGTCGGTAGCATTCACGGCCCGAATTTTGTTGTCCCAAAACAAATTAATGGACAGCCTATAATTTTCTTTGATCAATTTGTTTCATGTTTTTTATGGACGGCTTCAGTGTGCTAATCTCCAGATATCGTGTGTCAGTAAACCGTCTATTCAAGCGTTTTAGTCTTGTCAGTTGTCCACGTTATTGTCTGTGTAGTGCGTGAATGGTCGCGTTACGGTACATGTCAGTTGCGTTACGTTCTTTGTATTTCGGTATTGTTCTGTTAATTGTTCGTTGAATCGTTTCGTGTATTTGTTCTAAGTATCTGTCGATTTCCGCATTTGTCATGTTTCTGTCATTTAGTGGGGATATACCATTTGATCGTAATTCGTTCAATAAGACGTTGGAGAAATGTGGCCAGCACACCTCACTGTAATTGTAATTATACACAAGTACATACTCCTCCAACTCCATAAGCTCGTTCGGAAGTTGAATTACGGCGGCGAGACCGCAGTGGTCACTGTCGTATTCGATCGTTCGTAAACAGTTTCTTGGCCGTTGACCCATAGTGTCAGTAATTGTTAGTCTTGCGTCTTTCAGCAATAGATGCAGATAGGCACCGCTTCTTAGATACGATGGCCTGTCTGCAGCGAGAAGGTCAATGCGATACTCCAGGTTGTAACGACCCATCCAATTATACAGATGGTTACCTCGAAGATTTTGTATTTGATTTACCCAATCTGTGTGTTTGCCGTTTAAATCACCCGCCAATATGTAAAAGATTTCTTCCGAGCTTAGTCTTAAGCATTCAAAAAGCTTTTCAAGCTCTGTTATAAACTGTGTGGGTTAGGGTATTTCCGGTGCATAGGCAGATATCACATACATTCGCTTCCCCTGTTGAATATGAATGCATATGATGCAAACCTCTACCGTCCGAAAGTTTCGAACACCACTACTATATATTACCTTATGACTAATGCCTTTACGTATTAAGATTGCGACGCCTCCTCCTTGAGTAAAGTTGGGTCGGTCTCTTCTTACGATAATGTAATTGTTATTAGTCAATTTTTTGTGTCTGGTTAAGCTTAGTTTCGCTAGCCAAAAATACATCTGGACTTAGGTCCAGTGAATTTACATCCACAGCTAGGATCCTAAAGGGCCTCTCCGGTAGCGCCCTTAACCTCTAAGTTACGTTAAGCTCGGCAAAACAGAGTAGAGATGATCCACCCTAGTCGCTGCTCCCTGATCTGGTTTTGAATGCCAGTCAACTGGCCCTGGATGTCCAGGAGAATGCCCATAATATCCGCTGTGCCGCCAGCGCCTTAGGCTAACTTGGTATAGCCTGTTCCGTGCTCCCCCTTCCTGACGCCATTTGAGCGTAAGAAATTTGAGGGTTGACGGACGTGTTTGTAGGAGGGCGCACTGTTGAACGCTTTTCTACTACTGTTTGCTTTGCGGCCTTATTGTTTTTCATTAACTGAAACGTTGGGCATCCCCGATAATTAGCGGGGTGTCCGTCGCCTCGGCAGAGAGCACATTTTAGCTGGGTCTTATCTTCGACCCGTTCCTTCCCTAACTTGCATTCATCTGCATTGTGATTCGGCTTAACCCCTATAAAATGTAGATCGCCGCTCGCTTTTGGGCGGAACTCATTTAAGAGCAGCTGTGGTTCCGTGCAGGAATCTATGCCCTTTAATAGGACTGTTTGCAACTTTCGCCCTAAGGGATGAAACGAAAAAAATTTAGTCGTGGATTCTTTTAGCAGGGAATATATATTTGTGTGCTGCTCCACTGTGAAGCAGTGTCTATCTTTATTTAAACGCTTAATAGTAAAGTTTTTACCTATGGCCGACTTACATAGATTTAAGGTTTCCTGCATCTCCATTTGATACGTGTTGATGGGTGGCACTTTCTCTTTTTTATTATTCTGCGGCTGTGGCTGCTGCTGCTGATTCAGCTGCTCTTGATTTTGCTGCTATTGTTGATTCTGCTGCTTTTGATTCTGTTGGTTTCAATTCTTCTGCTGTTGCTTTTGTTACGGTTGTTTCTGGGATTGTGCCTGCTGCTGCTGTTTCGTCTGCTGCTGTTGTTGTATGCTCTAGCCACTATGCTATTTTGAAGTGGAATGATGTGTAGTAATAATTTGAATTTGTTAACTATTGAGTTAATGAGAAATTTAATATTAAATTTGACCTGAGATGCCTATAAACTCTTGTATCTGTAGCAACATTATACGTTTCAAATATATAATTAAATGCCCAATGTTGATAAACAAAACAATTTGTTTTATATCGGAGAACATGAAATTGAAATTCCAGGAGGGTCATATGAAATTATTGATATTGCATTATATAAATAAAGCTAAGGAATTATTAATGAGCAATTCTACCATATCTCTAAGAATGGAAGCCAATAATGCAATAGAGATTGAAATTTACAGCAGAGAGAAAATATATTTCGATAGGAATCGTACGATTGAAACATTATTGTGTTTCAGTAAACGCATTCTTAAGGCTGGCCTCATAAATTTATCTAATTTACATGTTGATATAAGCAAAGTTAATGTAATTCTAATTGAATGCAATAATATTACAACTATTTCATAGTTCTTATTGAAGTGTTTGCCTGGTTTTATTTAAATTACTTAAATGAATGTAAATTTACTATACAAAAGTATAAACCTGTTTTTCGAGCCATTGTTTAAAAGTCAGATTGGCCGATCGGTCTAAGGCGCTAGATCTAAGCGCTAGTTCCCGCGAGGGAGCGTGGGTTCGAATCACACATTTTAAAATATAAACATATTTTTTTTGAAGTGGTAACTTCTTATGGGCGGGTAAACCTTTTCGTTACGTAAAGAAATTTTATTTTATATTTTAAAGGAGTGAACCTAGAAATCTGAAATTTTCAATAATGACACATTATATTGACTTGAATGTTTGGTAAGCATGTCGGATTCCTAGAATGTTACCTACAGTAAGAAAATTGCAATATTAAGAAGACTAACCATATCAGTCATTTACATTTGACTGGCTCCATAAATGTATTTGGTTTTTCTTTAATTCATAAGCAGACAATAACAATATGACGATTTTTTCATGTATCAAATCATTACTCTATGAGCTATACAAGCCTTGCAATCTTTATTTCAAAACAGAAGAAATACATTCAAAATTGCCTGCCTACTCCTATCATCGATGTTCAGTGTAATAGAACAGTTATGTTTGAAAATTAATTAAAAAGAAAAGATGTGGTTGTTTTGAGCTTATATCGTCTGTTCGAATAGTTCAATCTTTAAGGTTAAGGTCTTAAAATTGAGGTAAAACTTAAGCTGTATGCCAGTATAAGAATAATAGGAATGTGTCTTACTATATGTATAGCTTAATAGGGTATTTTGACATTTTAAGGCCCGTTTGCTGATACACACCTTAAGCATTTAAGTTCTACTTAAGCACTTATGTGAAAATTTACGCAGAGGAAAAAGTAGCCCATAAGCGTTCTAAGTTGAACATAAATATTTATGATTCGTATCAGCAAACGGGCCAAATGCTAAAGCTTATGAAAAATTTCAATATTTTTAAAAACAGTATTTCAAAAGTGCCCCCCAGCCATCGTCTACAAAAGTGTTAGCTTAAGTATATCGATAAATAGACGTATACGTAAAGCGTTACGGCGCCAGTCTGTCTGACTTCCCTTCTCTCATGCATACGGAGAACTTTTGAATTTATTCAAATTAACGAATAACTTTTAAAGCTTTTTTTAAGTTAAACAATTTCAATATTAAATAGTTCAACTTAGATTAGTTTAGGTTATCACTTCTGTCGGGCGTTTCGAGACGCACACGTTTGTTTTCATTTAAATATTTTAAAAAATGCGAACGCTACAAAGCTTAGCGCAAAGCACTAATGAATTTTTTGCCATGAGTCATAAATTAGTCTTATTACGTTATTGGAGAGGATTATGTGAGGAAAAATGTTGCTTGGGCGGTGATATTAACTCGGTCATAGTGTCAGTAATTGTTAGTCTTGCGTCTTTCAGCAATAGATCCAGATAGGCACCGCTTCTTAGATACGATGGCCTGTCTGCAGCGAGAAGGTCAATGCGATACTCCAGGTTGTAACGACCCATCCAATTATACAGATGGTTACCTCGAAGATTTTGTATTTGATTTACCCAATCTGTGTGTTTGCCGTTTAAATCACCAGCCAATATGTAAAAGATTTCTTCCGAGCTCAGTCTTAAGCATTCTAAAAGCTTTTCAAGCTCTGTTATAAACTGTGTGGGTTAGGGTATTTCCGGTGCATAGGCAGATATCGCATACATTCGCTTCCCCTGTTGAATATGAATGCATATGATGCAAACCTCTACCGTCCGAAAGCTTCGAACACCACTACTATATATTACCTTATGACTAATGCCTTTACGTATTAAGATTGCGACGCCTCCTCCTTGAGTAAAGTTGGGTCGGTCTCTTCTTACGATAATGTAATTGTTATTAGTCAATTTTTGTGTCTGGTTAAGCTTAGTTTCGCTAGCCAAAAATACATCTGGACTTAGGTCCAGTGAATTTACATCCACAGCTAGGATCCTAAAGGGCCTCTCCGGTAGCGCCCTTAACCTCTAAGTTACGTTAAGCTCGGCAAAACAGAGTAGAGATGATCCACCCTAGTCGCTGCTCCCTGATCTGGTTTTGAATTCCAGTCAACTGGCCCTGGATGTCCAGGAGAATGCCCATAATATCCGCTGTGCCGCCAGCGCCTTAGGCTAACTTGGTATAGCCTGTTCCGTGCTCCCCCTTCCTGACGCCATTTGAGCGTAAGAAATTTGAGGGTTGACGGACGTGTTTGTAGGAGGGCGCACTGTTGAACGCTTTTCTACTACTGTTTGCTTTGCGGCCTTATTGTTTTTCATTAACTGAAACGTTGGGCATCCCCGATAATTAGCGGGGTGTCCGTCGCCTCGGCAGAGAGCACATTTTAGCTGGGTCTTATCTTCGACCCGTTCCTTCCCTAACTTGCATTCATCTGCATTGTGATTCGGCTTAACCCCTATAAAATGTAGATCGCCGCTCGCTTTTGGGCGGAACTCATTTAAGAGCAGCTGTGGTTCCGTGCAGGAATCTATGCCCTTTAATAGGACTGTTTGCAACTTTCGCCCTAAGGGATGAAACGAAAAAAATTTAGTCGTGGATTCTTTTAGCAGGGAATATATATTTGTGTGCTGCTCCACTGTGAAGCAGTGTCTATCTTTATTTAAACGCTTAATAGTAAAGTTTTTACCTATGGCCGACTTACATAGATTTAAGGTTTCCTGCATCTCCATTTGATAAGTGTTGATGGGTGGCACTTTCTCTTTTTTATTATTCTGCGGCTGTGGCTGCTGCTGCTGATTCAGCTGCTCTTGATTTTGCTGCTATTGTTGATTCTGCTGCTTTTGATTCTGTTGGTTTCAATTCTTCTGCTGTTGCTTTTGTTGCGGTTGTTTCTGGGATTGTGCCTGCTGCTGCTGTTTCGTCTGCTGCTGTTGCTGTATGCTCTAGCCACTATGCTATTTTCAAGTGGAATGATGTGTAGTAATAATTTGAATTTGTTAACTATTGAGTTAATGAGAAATTTAATATTAAATTTGACCTGAGATGCCTATAAACTCTTGTATCTGTAGCAACATTATACGTTTCAAATATATAATTAAATGCCCAATGTTGATAAACAAAACAATTTGTTTTATATCGGAGAACATGAAATTGAAATTCCAGGAGGGTCATATGAAATTATTGATATTGCATTATATAAATAAAGCTAAGGAATTATTAATGAGCAATTCTACCATATCTCTAAGAATGGAAGCCAATAATGCAATAGAGATTGAAATTTACAGCAGAGAGAAAATATATTTCGATAGGAATCGTACGATTGAAACATTATTGTGTTTCAGTAAACGCATTCTTAAGGCTGGCCTCATAAATTTATCTAATTTACATGTTGATATAAGCAAAGTTAATGTAATTCTAATTGAATGCAATAATATTACAACTATTTCATAGTTCTTATTGAAGTGTTTGCCTGGTTTTATTTAAATTACTTAAATGAATGTAAATTTACTATACAAAAGTATAAACCTGTTTTTCGAGCCATTGTTTAAAAGTCAGATTGGCCGATCGGTCTAAGGCGCTAGATCTAAGCGCTAGTTCCCGCGAGGGAGCGTGGGTTCGAATCACACATTTTAAAATATAAACATATTTTTTTTGAAGTGGTAAATTCTTATGGGCGGGTAAACCTTTTCGTTACGTAAAGAAATTTTATTTTATATTTTTAAGGAGTTAACCTAGAAATCTGAAATTTTCAATAATGACACATTATATTGACTTGAATGTTTGGTAAGCATGTCGGATTCCTAGAATGTTACCTACAGTAAGAAAATTGCAATATTAAGAAGACTAACCATATCAGTCATTTACATTTGACTGGCTCCATAAATGTATTTGGTTTTTCTTTAATTCATAAGCAGACAATAACAATATGACGATTTTTTCATGTATCAAATCATTACTCTATGAGCTATACAAGCCTTGCAATCTTTATTTCAATACAGAAGAAATACATTCAAAATTGCCTGCCTACTCCTATCATCGATGTTCAGTGTAATAGAACAGTTATGTTTGAAAATTAATTAAAAAGAAAAGATGTGGTTGTTTTGAGCTTATATCGTCTGTTCTAATAGTTCAATCTTTAAGGTTAAGGTCTTAAAATTGAGGTAAAACTTAAGCTGTATGCCAGTATAAGAATAATAGGAATGTGTCTTACTATATGTATAGCTTAATAGGGTATTTTGACATTTTAAGGCCCGTTTGCTGATACACACCTTAAGCATTTAAGTTCTACTTAAGCACTTATGTGAAAATTTACGCAGAGGAAAAAGTAGCCCATAAGCGTTCTAAGTTGAACATAAATATTTATGATTCGTATCAGCAAACGGGCCAAATGCTAAAGCTTATGAAAAATTTCAATATTTTTAAAAACAGTATTTCAAAAGTGCCCCCCAGCCATCGTCTACAAAAGTGTTAGCTTAAGTATATCGATAAATAGACGTATACGTAAAGCGTTACGGCGCCAGTCTGTCTGGCTTCCCTTCTCTCATGCATACGGAGAACTTTTGAATTTATTCAAATTAACGAATAACTATTAAAGCTTTTTTTAAGTTAAACAATTTCAATATTAAATAGTTCAACTTAGATAAGTTTAGGTTATCACTTCTGTCGGGCGTTTCGAGACGCACACGTTTGTTTTCATTTAAATATTTTAAAAAATGCGAACGCTACAAAGCTTAGCGCAAAGCACTAATGAATTTTTTGCCATGAGTCATAAATTAGTCTTATTACGTTATTGGAGAGGATTATGTGAGGAAAAATGTTGCTTGGGCGGTGATATTAACTCGGTGGGTTAAAATTGATGCGTTAAATTTGATAACCCAACGGATCACAATTTTAACCAACGTTGAACATCACTTTACTCGTCGAAATCGATGAACTAATATTTCTGACTCACAAATCAAGGTCGGAAAAAATGCATTTTCAGACCTTGTCAAGTATAAGCTAATTTTATTTCCTTGGAAGTTCTTTGAAAGGTGTATATTGTAATAAAATATACAAAACGGGTTTTGTAAGCAATATAGGTAGTTAATGATCAAAATTCTAATGCAAAGTGATGTTTGACAGTAGGTTTGACGAATGTGAACCCATATGAACATACAATAAGTCCTCGTTCCCAGCCACAATCCAATCTACAAACAGTGCATTTTTACTTACTGGGCAGATACCCCAACTTGAGAAATTTTGTCTATCCCGCCACCGCATACGAGTTAAAAATCGCAAACTGAAATTGTATGATGTAAAGGCAGTCAACTAAGGCGAAACCTCGATGATTACGATCTTTCATTCTAACGATAAGGAGATAAAAAGAGAGTGTATGAATTTTTATTTGACAACGTGGCTTTGGTTGACGGATTAGATAAATGATAATTTTGAGACGAAAACGTGGATTTGTTTGTGTGAACACCAATTTGAAATCTTGAAAGTTTACTGCTGATTTGGCTTTGGTGGGAACATATTATTATGTCAAATTCCAAACAACAAAACATTAGATTTTTCTGAACAAAATCGAATTATTTTTTAAGTAAAAGATCTTTTCCGGCGATGGGGGTAAAACAATTTCTAAGGACCGACATCTGACGTGGAACGACTGCATCAACTGATGACATCACTGATATGTATGTATCTGGATTATGTGTACTCGCTGAGGATTTTTTTGTTGGTACGTGTTGTGGATTCTCATTCTGTAGGTTACTACATGCATTGTATGTGTTGATGTTTATATACATTTAACATTAGTGTATATAGTGCGGTATTAATGTGTGTAATGCTTAAGTCGATGGTCTTGTTTCCAAAGCTTTAGTAGGTATTTCGTAGATTTATATAGGTATACGGAGTTGTACAATGTATGTAATGTAAAATTGGTGAACCATGAATCAAAGTTCGAATGACGCCACAGTGAAGTTTGTACACTTGGAAGATAGGGTCGTTATGGCGATGTATTAATGCAATTTCGGGTCTGGTATCAAAAATTTCGACTTCATTGTTCTTTGACCGGCTTACATGAAATTGAAATATGTTTTAGCTAACATGGAATTATAAAAAAAATGGTTTCAAATTAGGGAAGCTTTACTTCTATCGCGTGTGCATAAGTGCACACACTCTTTTTGTTTAAATGTTTCGTATATCAATATAGATTTAGATATTTTATATACAAAGTACAATATAAATCCAATATGCTGTGGCAAATCTACTATAATCTGTATACAATTTTCCAATTTAAAACAAGAACACAATTTTTTAATAAACTTCTGTAACTCGTTCTTTTACCGCTTTTCTTGTTGCCTACTTAACTTTGTGTTTTCTGGTTGGGCCAAGTGAGGTGGGTTGCACGTTTTTATAATTTGATGTTTGTGAGTTGAGTAGTTGCTGAGACTTGTGATTTGGATTGTGGACTATATTGGTGATGGACTGTATAGTAATAAAAATTCCAATACCGGTTGTTGACTGTAAGCTGGCGACGTACGTTTGCGATAGTGAGAGGTGTATTTGGTGGCTCAAAATGTTCATGTGGGATGAAATAACACACACACAGTACTGACGAGTGATGATGTGTGCGTAGATAATTGTATTCCGAATGTATAATATCGATTCGAGACTGACAGAGCCCACATTGACGGACTAAGCTGATTTATGTTATGAAGGTGGTGGTTTTTGAGGCAACGACGACGGACGGAGGCTTGTGAGTGGAGAAGTGCCAAGATGTATATTTCTGTTGAACAAGGATATGGGATGGCAGTACTACGACGGTATTATGTGTCGGCTGCTGTCTCGGATAAAAAAAATTCATGAAGGTTGATGGTGGTTGGTCGACGATGTACAAAGTACCACCTGCCTCGTGCTATGTTGAAGCGAGAAGCGACGTGGTCAACTGGATCTGTTTGTCTGTCGATGTAACAATGGATGATGTTTGCACTTTTTCTTTAAGAAAAATATAATGCGAAAAACGAATTTGTTTGCCGCGTAACTCACACGAACGTTCCTGAGCTATATTCCCACCCGTCGGGTTCGGTGCAATGGCGGCAAGCAATTTATTTTTTTTTTTTGATTTTTGTGTGCTCGTCAATGGGGTCAGAGTTGAAAAGAATGCAATCTTTTAGAATGCATGCATTGAAGTCACAGAAAAAACTTCTTCATATTGACCTCAATCATACGCATTCACTTAAAGACTTCAACTTCAAAGTATGAAGTCACCATTCATTTTGAGTTCATTGATTGGGAATTCATTTTAGTTTATTCGAAGATTGCATTCAAATGAATACAATCTTCTGTGATTTAAGTCAAGCCATTGAAGTCTTTTTTTTAAAGTCTTTGAAATTATTTTGAAGTGACAAATCCATTGAAGTCATTTTGAAATCATTGAAGTCATTTTGAAGTCATTGCAGTCTTTTTAACTATTTTAAGTCCAATTGAGTTAATTTGAAGTAAGAAAAGTATATTAACAATTTCAATGAGCTTATCGGTACTATACGTTATTTAAAAAAATAGTATCGCAAAGTAAAAGAAAGCAATTAAAAACCATAAGGCATGAGGGACATACTGAAAGAAAACAAATAACTAACTGTCATAATCATTTCATAATAAACAAAATAGATTTTATTCGTTAGATATTAAGAATATATTCGAAAAAAAAATTCCGGTTTGCATACAATATCAAAGTATCCCAGATCCCTGCGAAATTGAAAGAAAATAATTAATGCAAATTTAAACAATATCAACTAACATATATGTATAACTTAATGTCCATGAAGTTAGCATTACAAGGGTCAGCATCTAAATTTTTGTATCGCATGCACATGAGTTCTATAGTACCTTATAATTTTCCAAAATAGTTCTTCTTGATTTCCCCGAAAAATTTGATTTGAAAAAGTGAACAGTGATCATTTTTCGAAATATCTTATAAAAATATTTTTTCGAGTGTAAGTACACTTCCCTAGTCCAAGTTAGATTGTCGGGATGAAGCTCAAATTTTGTGGACTAAAGGGCGTTAAAAGCTATTTTGAATCAATAATTCAACAAATCCAATAAAATATAATGCTAAGTCTTCTAGTTGGCTGAGTAATTTCAGTAGTATATAGAATTGTATTATAAAAAGAAACACCGTCTTATTAACTATGCCTGGCCAAGGCCAAAATCTTCCAATTTTAATGATTAAAATTTTAATATTGTTGGATATAGTTCACATTTCTTTTTTGTCAAAAAATGCAAGTAAGTTGAACTGAACTCAACAAAAATTGCGTATTGGTAAGGCGCTCACTAACCAACTGGTGATTCCAAGTGAGATTGCCGGGATGAAACCCAAATTTTGTGGCCTTAAGGCCGCTAAAAGCTTTTTTGAATCAATAACTCAACAAGTCCAATTAAATATAATGCTAAGTCTTCTACTTGGCTGAGTAATTTCAGTAGTATATAGAATTGTATTATAAAAAAAAAACACTTTCTTATTAACTATGTCTGGCCAAGGACAAAATCTTCCAATTTTAATGATTAAAATTCCAATCTTGTTGGATATAGTTCCCATTGCTTTTTTGTCAAAAAATGCAAGTAACTTGAACTGAACTTAACAAAAATAGCGTATTGGTAAGGCGCTCACTAACCAACTGATGAGTCCAAGTGAGATTGCCGGGATGAAACGCAAATTTTGTGGACTAAAGGCCGTTAAAACCTATTTGAATCAATAATTGAACAAGTCCAATTAAATATAATGCTAAGTCTTCTACTTGGCTGAGTAATTTCAGTAATATATAGAATTGTATTATAAAAAAAAAACACCTTCTTATTAACTATGTCTGGCCAAGGACAAAATCTTCCAATTTTAATGATTAAAATTTTAATCTTGTTGGATATAGTTCACATTGCTTTTTTGTCAAAAAATGCAAGTAAGTTGAACTGAACTTAACAAAAAATTGCGTATTGGTAAGGCGTTCACTAACCAACTGATGAGTCGAAGTGAGACTGCCGGGATGAAACGCAAATTTTGTGGACTATAGGCCGTTAAAAGCTATTTTGAATCAATAACTCAATAAGTCCAATTAAATATAATGTCAAGTCTTCTACTTGGCTGAGTAATTTCAGTAGTATATAGAATTGTATTATAAAAAAAACACCTTCTTATTAACTACATATGTCTGGCCAAGAACAAAATTTTCCAATTTTAATGATTAAAATTTTAATCTTGTTGGATATAGTTCACATTGCTTTTTTGTCAAAAAATGCAAGTAAGTTGAACTGAGCTTAAGGAAAATTTATTTTGTTTGTTATGAAATGACTATGTTTTTTTAATTAAATTTTTATGAAAAATGAACAAAATAATAAATGACATTTATTTCTTTTCTTTCAGTAAGCTCCATTATAACTAATGCTTTTCAATTGCTTTGTTTTACTTTGCGATACTATTTTTTTTTGAAATTACGTATAGTAAGCTTATTTAAAGTGTTAATATACATTACTTATTTCAAATCAACTGAATTGGACTTCAAATAGTTTAACAGGACTGCAATGACTTCAAAATGACTGCAATGGATTTGTGACTTCAAAATGACTTCAATGACTTTAAAAAGACTGAAATCACAGAAGATTGCATTCATTTGAATGCTGTTTAATATTTCATCGTTCATTATATTTAATTAAGCACTATTTTAAAATACTAATTTAACACATTTTAATGAGCTTTTAATTGCCCCAACACATCCGTATTCGTTCGGGTCTAAGATCAGAAAGAATCAAGCAAAGTAATATGGAAAAATGGAAGTAGTCAAAAAAGAAGTAGTTGAGCATAAGTTTTCTTACTAAGAAGCTTAATTTTCTTATTAGACAGCTAAGTGACATGTCGTGACATTTTAATTTAAATGGAGAGAGGGCGGGATACGTTGTTGGTTATGTCCACTACAATTTTATTAAATTGTAGAAGGTCCGCTGTCTTGAGCTTGGCTGTTACCTTTATAATATAATTGTAGTAGGTTAACTATGACTCTCTGATGTTTGAGGGACAGTATATATACCCTGAAATCCCACAAATTCTCATCCTCACCAAGCATACCTTACTTCATAAGGGGACAAGTGCATCCCCAATACCGCACGAATCATCATTTTCATATTTTGTCACCTGAAATAGCCACTCTTTCATCGTCTATTTTTTTTTATTTTTTTTTTTTATTCATTTTTATTTAATCTTAACTTATAACTATCTTAAATCTAGACAAAAATGTTTAAAGCTAGAATAATTATCAATAGCTTACAACTAATTTACTGGCCCTTTACGGGCGCTCTAAACTAAACTATATCTCTTATTACTAATGTCTTTCGACCTTAAATCTATTTTAATTAATTCTAATTAAATTATTTTATTTTTGTTTTACCAAAAAAACTTTTTTTTTAAAAACTCGGTCTCGTATCATTTTTCATTTTTTACTTATAAACTACCTAAATCTAGACTAAAAATAATTAAAACTAGATACAATTAACTTATATACTAACTGAAACTAACTTAAACTACTTAAGATACCTAAAAATACCCAAAACTACTTAAAACTACTTAAAACCTAGAACAGCCACAGCAGCATTTTTTTCGTTTTTAAATTTTTTTTGTTTATATTTTGCATACGCATGCAGACACACAGCTTCATTCACCCCATACATAAATGTACATACGTACATACATATACGTACGCACATACATGAACAGTTACGCAGGTACATGCACATATGCCTCCGCATACATACATATTTTTAATTTTTTTTTTGGTGCCACCCCGACTGTTCCCTACACCTAATTACCCTACATGTATGTAAGTCGGCCAAGACATACCATCTTAATCGACTATAAATATCACGATGCTGTTCAGAGAGGCACCAGAACTGGTTCTCCTGTTTCGCCCTATCCCTTCGGTCCCGATCGGATACAGTCCTACTAAAACTGAAGGCGCTCCTCTCCACCTTGTGCGATGACGTCTCGACCATACAAGAGTCGCCTATCTACAGTTTTACGGCTGATGTGGTAGATAAGCAGAACCGCCATTCTATCCTGTATCAGCCCTCGACTATCTAAATAGAGCAATGCCTCGGGAGGGATGTAACCACTTAACCGCGCACAATCAAAATATTTGTTATTGGGCTAATAAGCCCCAAAAATTAAGCTGTTAGTTGAGGACATCGCTCTTGCAACGTGACCCCGAATCAGCTTAAACAAAAAAATATCTATTCTGTTTATGTTGGCTCCGGTGTATAGAACCTGGTTGGAATAATATCTTGTGTACTCCGACTCTGGTGTTCTGTGTAATCCAAGGCAACGGCTAAGACATTGCCTCTCAAACATCCGAATCTTTTCCATTTGAGATGGGGCAACGTTGAACCACACCGGAAATCCGTAGGCAATCATCGGCATGATGAGGGCTGTGTAACAAATCACTTTCAACCTGCTGTCAAGACGGCTGCTATAAAACAGTCGTTTTGTCAAGGCAAAGGCTCCCCTAGCCCTGGCCAAGGCAGCACCTATATGACTGTTGAAATACAGGTACTGATCCAACTAGATGCCAAGGTACTTTACTACACTTTTACTCACCAGTGGATGTCCATGTGGCCCTACGATCACCAGCTTGCGCCAGTTCTTTCTCATATCCCTTGAGGCGCTAGACAACGGAGTCCTAAACAAAATATTTTCTGATTTCTGGAAGTTGATTTACAACTTCCAGTCATCACAAAATCGCTGAATCTTGTCGAAGTCACTCTGCAAGAGATTTTTAATGACCTCAACTGTATGAGCAGGTCTGTACGCAATTAGATCGTCGGCGTACGCAATTGCATGAGTTAGACTACCTATCAAATCCTGGTGTAAATGCTGAATAGAATCGGCGAGTTAACCGCTACCTGCTGAAAACCATTTTTAATATTAAAAATTGCGGTAGAAGTTACATTGCCACTCTTGACAAAAACTTTCTACCATTTAGCATGTCATAAAGCATATACAATAGCGGTTTGCTTATACCAAGTCTGGTAAGCTTTAGATAGAGGCCATTTAACCATACGGTGTGGAAGCCTTCTCCAAATCCACCAGATAGGCACCCGTATACTGCTTTTTAGTTTTGTTCCATTGGATATCAGAAACCAGTTTAGACTCGGCATGAATTGTGTCATGTCCCGCCTAAAAACCGAACTGATTATCCCGTATGATATTGTTGTCCTCCGCCCACTTGAACAGTACCTTATTAATGATCTTTTCAAATACCTTGCTGATACTCGGAAGGAGACTTTTCGCTGGATTGGAGTTGTCCTTTCCCTTTTTGGGGAGAGGATGTACCACAGCTGTTTTTCACCGCACTGGATAGTATGCATTATTCAGCGCGTTGTTAAACAATGTGGTGTAAATGTCAACTGGTTTCTGAGGTAAATGTCGCAGTACAACGTTTCATATGCCATCGACTCCCGCTGACTTCTTTTTCTTTAATGAATCGAAGATGAGCTGGAGGTCAGTGTTGTTAATTAACAGGGAACTGGGCCCATTTCGTTCGGCGATTATGGCGTTTGCCAAATCTTCGTCATTAAACCCGGTAAAACCAAGGTTCTCAGATCGCCATGCGGCAGAGCTCTGTTCTCCAGGTCATGATTCGGGCGAATGCTGGCATTCACCTTGTACACTTGCTGGAAAGCAGCCCCCACAGCCTCCAATCTCTCCTGCAGATCTTCGATTATATAGAGGTCATCGTCCAACTCGGCGTCCTCTGGGTCTATGCCTGCTGTCAGAAGTACGTCTCTCTTCTCTGTCGTCCTCTGGAGCTTAAGACACGGAAGATCATTTTGCTCCTTTCTTTTAAAAATCTTATTAATTTTTGGGAACATACTTGGGTCGCTAGAGTTAACGGTACGGAATTTTATTGTTCCAGAACAAATTGATAGACAACCTATAATTTTCTTTGATCAATTGGTTGATGTTTTTGATGGACGACTTCATTGTCCTGATCTCCAGATCTCGTGTATCAGTAAACTGTCTGTACAAGCATTTTAGTCTTGTCAGTAGTCCACTTTTTTGTCTGTGAAGTGCGTAAATTGTACCGTTACGGTACATGTCAGTTGCGTTACGTTCTGTGTATTTCGGTATTGTTCTGTTCATTGTTCGTAGAATCGTTTCGTCAATTTGTTCTAAGTATCTGTCGATTTCAGCATTTCGTAGGTTCCTGTCAGTTGGTGGGGATATACCATTAGACCGTAAATCGCTCAATAAGGCGTTGGAGAAGCGTGGGCAGCGCACCTTACTGTAATTGGAATTATGCACAGGCACATACTCCTCCAACTCCATAAGCTTGATCGGAAGTTGTATAACGGCTGCGAATCCGCAGTGGTCACTGTCGTACTCGATCGTTCGTAAACAATTTCTTGGTCGTTGACCCACAGTGTCAGTAATTGTTAGTCTTGCGTCTTTCAGCAATAGATCCAGACAGGCGCCGCTTCTTGGAAACGATGGCCTATCTGTGGCTAGAAGATCGAGGCGATACTCAAGGTTTTATCGACCCATCCAATTATGAAAATGGTTACCTCGAGGATTTTGTATTTGATTTCCCCAATCTATGTGTTTGGCGTTTAAATCACCGGCTAATATGTAAAAGTTTTCTTCCGAGGTCAATCTTAAGCATTCAAAAAGCTTTTCAAGCTCTGTTATAAACTGGGTGGGCTGAGGTCTTTCCGGTGTATAGGCAGCGATCACATACATTCGCTTCCCCTGTTGGAGATGAATGCATATATGATGCATGCCTCTAATGTCCGAAATTTTCGCAGATCACTATTTTATATTACCTTATGACTAATGCCTTTACGTATAAAGATTGCCATGCCTCCTCCTTGAGTGGAGTTGGGTCGGTCTGTTCTTACGATATTGTAATTGGTGTTAGTCAATTTATGTTTCTGGTTAAGCTTAGTTTCGCTAGCCATAAACACATCTGGACTTATGTCTTTAAGCAATTGGAATAAATTCGCTCTTCGTTCGGTCCTAATCAGTGAATTTACATTCACAGCAGCTAGGATATTAAAGGGCATCTCCAGCAGCGCGCCCTTAACCTCTAAGTTGCGTTAAGCTCGGCAAAACAGAGTAGAGATAATCCACCCTAGTCGCCTGCTCCCTGATCTGGTTTTGGAGGCCGTTCAACTGGCCCTGGATGGCCAGTAGAACGCCCATAATATCCACCTGTGCCGCCGGCGCCTTAGGCACGGGGGCCTGTTGGGCGACTTTTGGTGTAGGATGGACCGTGCTTCCCCTTTCTGGCGCCATTTGGGCGTAAGAAATTTGGGGGTTGACGGGCGTTGTTGTAGGAGGGCGCACTGTTGGACGCTTTTCTACCACTGTTTGCTTTGCAGCTTTATTGTTCTTTATAAGCTGAAACGGCGGGCAGCCCCGATAGATAGCGTGGTGTCCGTCGCCTCGGCAGAGTACACATTTAAGCACTATCCTATCTTCGACCCGTTCGTTTCCTAACTTGCATTCATATGCATTGTGGTTCTCTCCACACTTAACGCAGCGTGACTGCATTTCGCAGTTTACTGCGGCGTGGCCGAACCTTTGGCAGCGCATGTATTGAAGCATGTCGCCGCGCCATTTTAATTTGTCCCAAGTTACAACCTGCTAGTTGAGGACGGAGACACTCCTCAAACTATCCAGTTTGCTGCTGGGTGAGAGTTGAACAAGGAAGAAGGGAAGACTCCGCTTCTCCCGCCTAGCTCTAACTGTAGCGAACGGCTTGACCCCGATAAAGTCGAGATCATCATTCGCTTTTTGGCGGAGTTCATTTAAGAGCACCTGCGGTTCCGTGCAGGAATCTATGCCCTTCAAAAGGACCCTTTGAAACTTTTCAGTCTTAGGGGTGAAACTAAAGAATTCAGTAGTGGATTCTTTTAGCAACGCTTAAATTTTTTTGTGCTGTTCCAGTGTGAAGCAATGGATAACATGCCTACCATTATTTAATCTTTTAATAGTAAAGTTTTGACCTATGGCCAACTTACACAGATTTATGGTATCCTGTTACTCCATTTTATAAGTATTTGTGGGTGGTACCTTTTCTTTTTTCGTAATCGGCGGCTGTGGCTGCTGCTGCTGAGACTGACTTTTCTGCTGCCGTTGATTCTGCTGGTTTTGATTCTGCTGCTGCTGTTTTTGTTGCGGTTGTTTCTGGGATTGTGTATGCTGCTGTTGATGTTGTTTTTGCCGTTGTTGTTTTGGCTGCTGTTGTGGCTGTTGTTTTTGTAAATGTTCTTTTTGCTATTGTTGTTGTTGTTCCTCGGACTTCTTCTGTTCTTTCGCTCGGCGCGCTTCATGCTTGGCCTTAACGGCGAGAACTATAAGATCCTGTTGGCTTTTCAAACTTTGGATTTATGCCTCCATTGCTTTAATTTGAGCGACCATTCTCTGTTCCTCGTTGTCGTCCTCCTCAGATAACGCCTCTGATGTGGAGAGGTTCACGAAGGCAGTACTATCGCCCGTCGTGAAGTGCCCTTATCCTTCCTCAGATATATATATTCAATACCCTCTTCGGGCGAAGTGTCTAACTGGGTTTGTGTTGCTGCCTCTGACGTCTTGTCTATATCCGTTGTCTTCACCCCAGCTGACAGCTTTGCTGAGGTGGCCGTGGATCCCCTCTTTACCAAATTTGGCACGCACTTGATCCTCTTTCTGCGCTTCTGATTAGTATCGGATGATGTTGCCGTTGTTGTTATTACTGTTGATGTTGTTGCTGCAGAAGTGGAACATCTTTCGATGTTCCCTCAGATGATGCCATGACTGGCCTCATTGGCCCTAGGACACCTTTCGATGCCCCGGTGCTCAAACTCCTCCTCCTTTGTTCGTTTTCGCCACCAATAAAGTTTTCCACTTCACGGTTGTAAAAAAAGTTTGCAAAGTTCTGATGCCCGGCTGGGAATCGAACTGGCGACCCTCGGATTCTCGGTCGGCCACTCTACCTGTGCTACTGCACCACTTAAGAAATGTTGATTTAACGTTACACTTAAGCTCAGACACTAAATTTAATTTGTAAAAAACAGGGAAGCCGAAAACGTGCTAACACCTCCACAGTACGAGATCGACTGACTTTCATCGCCTTCAACATAGTGGAATGTTCATCCGCTTTGACACAATCATAATACACGACTTATAGCTTTTCTAAGTGTTGAGCATGATGCCGTGGGAAAGAAGATTGTTTTAGATACTCTTTCTCATTCGGATTAATAACACTTGAATTAGGATAAAATAAATCCAAATATACAGTTATCTTTCCTACCCTTAACTGTCAAACGCACATGTTGCGCCTTAATCTATTTTTTAATTCAATGCACGTTCTAATCGACTCATTCATAACCAAGATACTATTCAAAAATTCTTATCTTCTAACCGTTTTGAAATTTCAAACTACAGTCGCATTGAATTCTCGATTAAAAGAATTGCCGCACGCGTCACATGCCGACACCGACAAACCTACTTCAAGCAATTCCTCGCCACTAACATAATTCAGAACAAAAATTCGTATCATCTGACCGCAACTCACTGTCATTGCCTACAACACAAAACATCACGATGTTTTTAATTTGGGATTTACAAATTCAAATTTGTTATGTCAACTATTGTTTGGAATAAGTTTGCAGAAAAAATAAATGTCCTATCAAAGATGCTTTATTCCAAATCCACGGACTTTTTAACATGTTTAGCGATGAAAAGGTAAATTAAAGGAGCAACAGAAATACAAGCAGAATTGTAATTATTACAAACGCACAGTTTGATTTTCAGGAATAGAATAATATTTCATTTAGTGAATAAAATAATTGATACCTAATTAAAAACAAAATCAAAATATGTTTTATATGTTTATGCATATTATGTGTAAAGTACATAATCTTTTTAATTTAACACTTCGATAGAATGATTTATTTATAAATTTAAACATTTGAAATATAAATACTTTATTCTTTTTTTTGTATAATATATAAACATAATATAAAATTATTTTTAATAAAGACCCAGCAAATTATTATTTATTTCAAGTTTCACTTTAACTAAGGCTTTTGTTAAGCCATCAGGCAAATTTTTATTTGAAGGAACATATTCTAATAAAGTCGAACCTGTTTCAATTTTATCTCTGATGAATTGAGTTTTTAATTCTATATGTTTTGTTCGAGGCGAATAAGAATTATTTTTAATACGTTGTATCGCACTCTTGTTGTCACAATACAGAATCATTTCTTGTGGGTGATTTACAAACATTTCTGCTTCCAAATGCTTTAACCATATTGCTTCTTGAACAGCTATTACAACAGTTAGGGGTTCATATTCTGTTGACAAAAGTGCAGTAGTTGATTGTCGTTTAGAAGTCCATGATGTTGATGCTCTCTGCATAGTAAATACATAACCGGGTGTCGATTTGCTTTCATCTTCATCACCAGCCCAATCAGCATCACAATATCCTTGCAGCTTAGTACCTGTTTTTCTGTAAATAAGCTTTTAGTCAATAGTACCTTTAAGCAAAGAACATGCCTTATAGCAGCCCAATGTACCTTGTCGAGGAATATCTGGTTGATAGATTTACGGCATAGCTTATGTTAAGCCTTGTAGCTAGCGGCGCATATAACAAACAACCTACTGCATTGAAATGAAATGTGAAATTCGACATCCTCTTCGGCTCTTCAGAGGATAATGGGCACATTTGCGAAAATATTTTTTGATTTGAATTAAGTGGGTTACTTACTGGATTACAGTCCGACATTCCAAATCGATTTAAGATATCAGCAATGTAATTAGATTGACCTATAGCCATTGGCGGATCCATAGGGGGCGTCGTGGGGGTCATGACCGCCCCCCAGAACTCTAAACCAATGATAAAAAATCATTTATAATCATAAAAAGTAGGACAAGAAAGAAAAGTTTTGGTAAATTTGACATACATTCTAAGGATATATACTGATACTAAACAGAGATAGGACTTACAAAAAAATTTTCGGTACACAAGAACGTTAAGCCTGTAAGCTGAAAAATAATTTTTTAATTACTTGATATTATTTTAGAAACGTCAGGCGCTTTGTTAAGAGGTACATTGTATTTTAAGCCGCGAATGCAATATTTCATACTACATAGGTATATATGCACGTTTAACTTAATTTGATTAATTTTTATTGATAAATGTATAGGCAGCTCAAACAAATTGTATACACTTAGCAACAAAAAAAAAGAAAAGTGAGCATCATGGAAACAATTTTTAGCGCGGATTAAGCAAAATGTCATGTAAATCACGAAACCCGAATCCAGTTTCTTATCCTAGCTCAAAATTTACGTAAAGACATTTTGTTCGAAATTTGCAAGAATGTCTTACGTGATGATATTGACCCTTAAAAGTTCTGAATCATCACTTGTTGTAACAACAATAATTTGAACGAAATAAAACAACATTGCCATTAACGAATCGCAATTTCATCGAAATATTTACCAATTTTATATTATTCTCAATTCCAAATTGCATAAAAAAAACTAATCGAAAATTACTGATTAGCTATAAATAATATTGGATTTCTAAATTTGAATACGTCGTGGAATTAATTTGGTATTTTTTGTTCGTAAGTTAATACTTTTTTTTACTAAATTGCTACATTTTTTTGACAATATCACACAAAGTGACTGCAATTTTGTATTAACTTTAGAAAGGGGGATTTGTTTGCATTTCGTCGTTATAGCGAAGCTGATTTTCTCTATTCTGAAAAGTATATAATTGTGTCTTATTTAAAAAAAAAGTGAAGAATAACTTACTTGAAATCACAAGCTACTTCATACCGATCGAAGGTGCAACCTGAGCTCTATGCCAAATGTTTGTGTCAGAAATAAATAAGATAATGCTTTCGAATTTTAGACTTACATTTTTGAAGTATATTTAATGTTCTTCGGTATTTCTGAACTGCTACCGAAAGTTAAGCCGTGTTTTGTTATTGCTTATGGTTCTTATATTTAGATCATCTGATAAAGGCTTGCATCACGTAAAAAAATCTATAAGCCTTTTTAGAGGAATCATATTTTTTAAGTCGCACAATAAATTTGTAACGTCCGCTTAGATTTTTTGTCGAACATTTGCGAGGCAAAAATGTCATAAATATTCTTTCTTACTCAAACCGGTGCGGCGCCGGCGTGAATGTACGAAGTCTTTCAATTAATTTCATATAAAGACGGAATTTAATAAAAAATTAAATTCTTGTTCTTTTTGATTCAATTGAATAAGTTTCATGCTTTAGCAATTAATTATTTTTGCGAATTTGTAATTTTATTTCCAGAAATTGTTTTGAATAATTTATATATAATTATAATTATAAATAATGTGTTTTTTTACAATTCAGCGAGAAATCTAGTCACATTAAGGGATTCAGGAGACGAATTCCACAAGCATGAATGAAAAAATATTCACGATCAAAATATGGGTGAATAAATTTGCATACCTGTCAATAAACTGAATCGCACCCTTGTGGTATCGCAAATATGAAGATTTGCTTACACGACTTTCTGTGTACATAGATTAAAATCACGTTTGCGGAATTAAACCCCAGGCTGTGAATCTGATATTGTATGCGGAATTGATACTTAATTTGGTAGGACTGAGTCTATCGGGGATCGCCCAGGGCATAATTTCGCTTCCGGAACGTAAATCTACAGGGAATAAATTTCGCTCGAAAAAAAAATTAATCGTTTGAAATGACAGCAAAAATTCTTTGGGAAGTTTATTCCCGATACCAATAAATTCAGAGGAAAACTTCTGAGCATCATTCACGTTCCCAAGATTCGAATTGGAAAAATAAAATGAGACCGAGTTATGCGCATCTCTGTCGTGACGGACTTGAAAGATAGCCTTTCTTCAGATTTACTGGCAATATTTCAGCTAGGAGCATTTTTGCCAAAAAAAATTACATGCACAGAGGCTGACTTGACAGCCAACTTTTTAATATATAAATATATATATAAATACAAAATTATATATATAAATAAATATATACCTGTAAAGATATCTATAGATACAAAAATGAAAAAAGGAAATTGAAGAAAGACGTAGTGTACCAGAGTCTCTAACCATCAGAAATGTGTACGTTTGTTAAGCACATTATTTATATCCAAACAATTCTACATGCTTAAGCGCCTTAAAATTTGGTTACGGGCAAATATGAGAGAAGATCGCCTCACCGGTATTGCATGATAAACGTTCATCGCAATACCGCAATCGATCGAATGAAATTGTAACTAGATTTGCTGAGAAAAAAAAAACAAAGAAGACTAGACGTAATAATATAAATTGCTGAAGGAAGTGTACATAATATTTTTGTATTAAAATCTTTGTCAATTTATTTTGTGTATGGGTACAATAAAACTCTTTTTACCTACTACTGCCAAGACCATTTATATGATTATATTAATTATAGGTAGCTGTATCTAATGAAATAAACTTTTCCTGTATTTTGTCTTCGATCAAATCGACCACAAACTGAAATCCTGCATCCACCCCTGTCTATAACAATAGTTTCAACTGACCTGTCACGCGTTATGCGGATACCAAAAATTGAAGAAGCTTTCCCTAAATCCTTCATTTTAAAATTTTCGCTAAGCAAAGCTTTAGGCTTTCCTCAATGCATTTGTCGTAAGAGATTATCAATCATATTGTCAATCTTATAATAAACACACTGATCTGCATCAGACCGTGTCAATCCATATTTTTTTAGGAACTTCGTTCAGCTTCTCATTACAAACGCTATTCAATTGTTTAAGGCCATACAAATAAACTTTTCTGGCTGAACCATATAAATGTCTTCTTTTAGTTCTTCGTTCAGGAATGCTGTTACCGCGTCCTTTTGGCAAATATTAAAATTAAATTTTACAGCCAAAGCAAATAAAAATCTTATTGACTCAAATCGTGTCACAGGAGAAAAAGTTTCTGTGTAATCAACACTTTTTTTCCGGGAATAACTCTAGGATACAAGTCGCGCCTTGACATTAAATGTGCAAAATTAAAAAAAGTGTATATTTATTAATTCTATCCAATAATACAATCCTCTATAGATGTGTAAACTGCATAAACATTTCATCATTCCTATGCATTGCTAAATTAAACCCTATACAATGTTTTATTAATGATAAAGTGCGTTGAACTCAAATGTGTCGCTTTGCATTTATGACTACGAAAACCTATCAAAGAAAAATGCAAATAAATCTCAATTTGAGTAAAGATGTCAGACAAAGTACCCGCTTCCAAAAACCATTGAGAAAAAATGAAACCAATCGCCCTACTAAATTTGCTTCACGTTCAGAATCACCGGCGGCGTTGTCGCCCCGTTTAAAAACAACAACAATCCCTCGATATCAAAAGCCGCGTTTTATTATGCTCAATTACACATATAGTTCACCCCGTGAAAATAAAACGATCTGGGTCATGAATATGTTTTACTGTGCATTGTTGGTAGCTGTGATTACCTTTTGACATTTTTGTTTATTTTAAATAAATTGTTTACTGCGGTGCTCGGAAGTTGTCCTTTCTAATTTTATTTTAGTTAAATAAATATAAAATAAGAAATAAATAAAGTGCACTACGATCTGGATATTGTACAGCAACACATCAATTTCAGAACAATACTAAATCGTAAGCTCTAGCACGGTGAATATATGTCGGTAGATTAAATATAATCTGATTTCAGTTTAAAGGTGAACAAAAGTGAAAGGAGAACTGAAAGTTCTGCTTAAGGCCAGTCCAATGGAGGATCTTACTCAAAAAATGCTAATACTTGTTGACAAATGACAGGTACTCAAGAATCAAATCAAGCAGTTTTTAAAAAAGAAAATCAATCAAATTTGCGTTTTGACAATAAAAATTGTCTCCAAATAATAAGAACATGATTTTTTTTGCATTTCTGTCAAAGCGGAGTTGCCAGTTTTGTGTTAAAAAAATTAATTAACGCTTTCCCATAGTTTAGCGAAACTTTCGGCTCCACACACTAACCCAATAGGAAATTCACTCCTCAATGAAAACATTCCTTGGTGATAATGGTTGGAGATTATCATTGATATCACTCATGAAACGTAATGCAGTCGGTCACCAATTTGCCATTTAAGTAGCATGTTGTGTTTAGCTCAAGTAAAATGTTAGAGAATAAACAAGAACAAAGAAGACTTTAATGAAAACACAATCCTTTTTCATGTGCATGAATCCAATGCAAAACCGGACGCGAAAATTTACTTTCATGTGAAATTTTAATAATCCATTTAACAAAAACAGTTAATACCTATTTTAAAGTACAAAAAGCGCTTAGCGCTTCTTGAAAAAGAATGAAATTTCACGATTTATGTTTGTCCACATAGGAAATATAAATTTTTAGTAGTAGTGCAATAATGGCCGAAATAAATATTTCTAATGGAGTCGCGGACTAAAGAACACACTATCGTGTTTTTAATTGATTTTGTAGTTTTATTTTGCAAACTTTTAAATTGCAAATTTAGTCTGAATGTGTATTTTTGCGTCAGAGAGTCCCGACGAAGATCAACAAATATGTAGATGCAACAACCAGCAAGATTTTTTTTTTTTTTTGTTATTAGTCAAACGATGCGCGGAAAAACGGAAAAAGTTAAACAATGTCTAGCGTCGCGACACGTGGCCGCGCGGCTCCATTGTATTCACTCAACCGAATTCTATAAATACATAACAATGGCAGAGCGGTTTTTGAAGTGCCGAGAGATCGACCGCGTGTCCATTATGTTCAGCCAGTTACGGTATTTGTATTACACCGCGTAATAGTATCTTTCGAAAGGTGGTGGCGGCGGTAAATAAAATTACTCAGTTATCGCTCTTTTTTCGTTGCGTTTTTGCTATTGTTTGCGTAAAGAATAAGGAGTGCGGGAAGATGATTCTGTTTTACTTGAACAAAAGTAAGTTTTACTTTCCATTTCCATTGCTAAATATAGAATTTGATGGAAAGCGATTTGAAATGATTTTATTTTCGATATGTTATTGGATTGTGTTCGTGTATATTAAACTACTAGTTGTCAAAGTAAATACATTCAACTGTACTAGCGTTAGTAAAAAGAGAGGATGATCCACAGAAAAATACGGATCTGCAAAATTGATTCAGAAGGATTTAACTTGGCAAAATTGATATCTTTTACCAATAGGAAACCACATGAAAATTGCACTAGTGTAGAAGTAGAATTAATAAATTATAAGTAGTTGTTTGGTTGTTTGGCAACACCGTGGTTGACTTCTAAAATTGACGTACCAAATTGTACAAGTTAAAAGCTAACCATGGTGGTGAGAAATGTAATTAAATTCTAGGTCAGGAATATTGAACTGGATATATATCAAACTCTTGTGTTGTTGTAATGAATGCAAAGCTCTGGCCTATATGGGCTTTCGTGCATAATTAAACGCGGCTAAAGTTAACCCAAAGTAAAGGTACAGCATCAACTCTCCCGTCATCGTCTATAGTTTAAAAAAATCTGGCAAACTCTTCATCGAATAAACACAAGAGCTTTAATGGTACTGTAGCCTAATCAAATACTTAAAAAGATATTATCTTTCAGGGGAAATCTTCTCAAAAACTGGAAGGAGCTTGCCCTTGGTGTAGGTGAAAACGTCCACTTTTTACCCGACATAAACCTTTCGGACTTAAGACATTAGTTTGGCGTAATTTTAGAGATTGTGAGACATATCACATACGAACATTTTAAACAAGAAGCACAGCTAACTCAATATAGATCTTCGAGAAAGCACATACTTACTCAATCGCTACCACATAAATATGATAAATATTATATTTAAAGTTAGAGGCGAACTAATAAATTTAAATTACGCTCCACATCGACCCGACCTGACAATTTTATGCGTACTTTGTAACCTAAAGGAGAGGGAAGATGTGTACCCTTTCATCGCTAGATGTCCCATTTTGAAAGAGTTTCGTGTCCGGTACTTTGGAGTAGCTTCGATGGAAATGAGCTGCACATTGAACATCTTGAATGGAAAAGCAGGCTGGGAAAGACTATATAAATATATTACAACCGCACTCAGTTATAGTCAACGCATACGCGAAGGAGACTTTTAAATTAAAAGAACAAGTTAACTATACATTTAAGATTAATAAGAAGTCAATCTAGTGGACGGCCATTGGCCAAACCATATTAAACTTAAGGTTATCAAAATTGTAAATTTTAAAGTAATTTTTCAAATGAAGTATTTCAACAACTATTTCAACTAACAACTGGTAGTGTAGCGGTTGTTGTATCTGCTGTTAAGGCTGATGAGGAGGATTTGCCACATATCGATGATAACAATAGCCGCATTTTATTATGCCCAATGACCCATTAGTCCAGTCATTTAAGGCATTTTATACTCCAATCTGCCAGTCGATCTCGTACTGTGGAGGTGTTAACACGTTTTCGGCTTCCCAGTTTTTCCAAATTAAATTTCGTGTGTGCAGCACAGTGTTAGAGTGGCCGACCGAGAATCCGAGGGTCGCCAGTTCGGTTCCCAGCCGGGCATCAAAACTTTAGCTACTTTTTTTCACAACCGTGAAGTGGAAAACTTTATTGGTTGGGAAAACGAGCAAAGGAGGAGGAGCTTAAGCACCGGGGCATCGAAAGGTGTCCTAGGGCCAATGGGGCCAGCGATGGCATCAGCTGAGGGAACATCGAAAAATGCTCCAATTACAAGCAGTGATTCTGCAGCAACAACATCAAGAGCAATAACAACAACGGCAACATCATCCGATGCTAATCCAAAGCGCAGAAAGAGGATAAAGTGCGCACCAAATTTGGTAAAGAGGAGATCCACGGCCACCTCAGCAAAGCTGCCAGCTGGGGTGCATACGTCCGATATAGACGAGACGTCAGAGGCAGCAAGACAAACCCAGCTAGACACTTCACCCGAAGAGGGTATTGAATATATGTCTGAGGAAGGAGAAGGGCACTTCACGACAGGCGATAGTACTGCCTTCGTGAACCTCTCCACATCAGAGGCGTCATCTGAGGAGGACGAGGAACAAAAAATTGTTGCTCGAATTGAAACAATGGAGGCAGAAATCCAAAGAAAAAAAGCGCGCAGAGCCAAACAACTGAAAGAAATCAAGGATCAAAAACAACAACGGCAAAACGAACAATTACAAAAACAACAGCCACAGCAGCAGCCAAAACAACAACGGCAAAAACAACAGCCACAGCAGCAGCCAAAACAACAACGGAAAAAACAACAGCAACAGACACAAGCCTAGAAACAACCACAAGAAAAACAGCAGCAGTAGATTCAAAAGAAGCAGAATCAACAGCAGCAGAAAAGTCAGTCTCATCAGCAGCATCCACAGCCGCCGATTACGAAAAAAGAAAAGGTGCCACCCATAAATACTTATAAAATGGAGTTACAGGATACCATAAATCTATGTAAGTTGACCATAGGTCAAAATTTTACTATTAAAAGATTAAATAACGACAGGCATGCTATCCAGTGCTTCACACTGGAACAGCACAAAAAAATTAAAGAGTTGCTAAAAGAAACTACTACTGAATTCTTTAGTTTCACCCCTAAAACCGAAAAATTTCAAACAGTCTTCTTGAAGGGCATAGATTCCTGCACGGAACCACAGGTGCTCTTAAATGAACTCCGCCAAAAACCGAATGTCGATCTCGACTTTATCGGGGTCAAGCCGTTCGCTACAGTTAGAGCTAGGCGGGAGAAGCGGAGTCTTCCCTTCTTCCTTGTTCAACTCTCACCTAGAAGCAAACTGGATAGTTTGAGGAGTATATACGTCCTCAACTACCAGGTTGTAACTTGGGACAAATTAAAAAGGCGCGGCGACATGCTTCAATGCATGCGCTGCCAAAGGTTCGGCCACGCCGCAGCAAACTGCGAAATGCAGTCACGCTGCGTTAAGTGTGGAGAGAACCACAATGCAGATGAATGCAAGTTAGGAAAGGAACGGGTCGAAGATAGGACCCAGCTTAAATGTGTACTCTGCCGAGGCGGCGGACACCCCGCTAATTATCGGGGATGCCCGACATTTCAGCTTATAAAGAACAATAAAGCAGCAAAGCAAACAGTGGTAGAAAAGCGTCCAACAGTGCGCCCTCCTACAACAACGCCCGTCAACCCCCAAATTTCTTACGCCCAAATGGCGTCAGGAAGGGGAAGCACGGTACAGCCTACACCAAAGGTCGCCCAACAGGCCCCCGTGCCTAAGGTGCCCGCGGCACAGGCGGATATTATGGGCGTTCTACTGGCCATCCAGGGCCAGTTGAACGGCCTCCAAAACCAGATCAGGGAGCAGGCGACTAGGGTGGATTATCTCTACTCTGTTTTGCCGAGCTTAACGCAACTTAGAGGTAAAGGGCGCGCTGCCGGAGATGCCCTTTAAGATCCTAGCTGTGAATGTAAGTTCACTGATTAGGACCGAACGTAGAGCGAATTTATTCCAATTGCTTAAAGACATAAGTCCAGATGTGTTTATGGCTAGCGAAACTAAGCTTAACCAGAAACATAAATTGACTAACAACAATTACAATATCGTAAGGAGAGACCGGCCCAACTCCATTCAAGGAGGGGCGTCGCAATTTTATACGTAAAGGCATTAGTCATAAGGTAATTTATAATAGTGATGTGCGTAAATTTCGGACGTTAGAGGCATGCATCATATGCATTCATCTCCAACAGGGGAAGCGAATGTATGTGACCGCTGCCTATGCACCGGAAACACCTCAGCCCACACAGTTTATAACAGAGCTTGAAAAGCTTTTTGAATGCTTAAGATTGAGCTCGGAAGAAAACTACTACATATTGGCTGGTGATTTGAATGCCAAACATATAGATTGGGGAAATCAAATACAAAATCCTCGAGGTAACCATCTATTTAATTGGATGGGTCGATACAACCTTGAGTATCGCATCGATCTTCTAGCCACAGACAGGCCATCGTTCCCAAGAAGCGGTGCTAATCTGGATCTATTGCTTAAAGACGCAAGACTAACAATTACTGACGCTGTGGGTCAACGGCCAAGAAATTGTTTACGAACGATCGAGTTCGACAGTGACCACTGCGGACTCGCCGCCGTAATACAACTTCCGAACCAGCTTATGGAGTTCGAGGAGTATGTGCCTGTGCATACTTACAATTACAGTAAGGTGCGCTGGCCACGTTTCTCCAATGCCTTATTGAGTGAATTACGTTCAAATGGTATATCCCCACCAAATGACAGGAACCTAACAAATACTGAAATCGAAAGATACTTAGAACAAATTGATGAAACGATTCTACGAACAATGAACAGAATAATACCGAAATACAAAGAACTTAATGCAACTGACATATACCGTAACGCGACAATTGACGCACTTCACAGACAAAAAAGTGGACTTCTAACAAGACTAAAACGCTTGTACAGACGGTTTACTGGTACACGAGATCTGGAGATTAGGACACTGAAGTCGTCCATCGAAAACGTCAACCAATTGATCAAAGAAAATTATAGGTTGGCTATTAATTTGTTCTGGGACAATAAAATTGGTGCCGTTAACTCTAGCGACCCAAGTATATTCCCAAAAATTAATAAGATTTTTATAAGAAAGGATCAAAACGATCTTCCGTGTCTTAAGCTCCAGAGGACGACAGAGAACAGGACGTACTTCTGACAGCAGGCATAGACCCAGAGGATGCCGTATTGGACGATGACCTCTATATAGTCGAAGATCCGCAGGAGAGAGTGGAGGCTGTGGGGGCTTCTTTCCAGCAAGTGTACAAGGTGAATGCTAGCATTCGCCCGAATCACGACCTGGAGAACAGAGCTCTGCTTCATCACTTATGGCTCCGAAACGATATAAGCGAATGGCGATCTGAGAACCTTGGTTTTACCGGGTTTAATGATGAAGATTTGGCAAACACCATAATCTCCGACCCAAATGGGCCCAGTCCCCTGTTAATTTCGAAGAATGAGCTCCAGCTCATCTTCGATTCATTAAAGAAAAAAAAGTACGCAGGAGTCGATGGTATATCCAACGTTGTACTACGACATTTACCTCAAGAAGCAGTTGACATTTATACCACACTGTTTAACAACGCGCTGAATAATGCATATTATCCAGTGCGGTGGAAGACAGCTGTGGTGCACCCTCTCCCAAGAAAGGGGAAGGACAACTCCAATCCGGCGAATCTCCGGTCGATAAGTATTTTTCCGAGTATCAGCAAAGTATTTGAAAAGGTTATTAATAGAGCCCTGTTCAAGTGGGCGGAGGACAAAAATATCATCCCGGATAATCAGTTCGGTTTTAAGGCGGGACATGACACAATTCATGCCGCGTCTAAACTAGTTTCTGATATCCAATGGAACAAAACTAAAAAGCAGTGTACGGGTGCCTGTCTGGTTGATTTGGAGAAGGCCTTCGACACCGTATGGTTAGAAGGTCTCTATCTAAAGCTAACCAGACTAGGTATAAGTAAACCTCTATTGTATATGCTTTATGACATGCTAAATGGTAGAAAGTTTGTTGTCAAGAGTGGCAATGTAACTTCCACCGCAATTTTTAATATTAATAATGGTCTTCAGCAGGGAGCGGTTAACTCGCCGATTCTATTCAGCATTTACACCACCAATCTGATAGGTAGTCTAACTCAGGCAATTGCGTACGCCGACGATCTAATTGCGTACAGAACAGCTAATACAGTTGATGTCATCAAAAGTCTCTTGCAGAGTGACTTCGACAAGATTCAGCGATATTGTGATGACTGGAAGTTGAAAATCAACTTCCAGAAATCAGAAACTATTTTGTTTAGGACTCCGTTGTTTAGCGCCTCAAGGGATACGAGAAAGAACTGGCGCAAGCTGGTGATCGTAGGGCCACATGGACATCCACTGGCGAGTAAAAGTCTAGTAAAGTACCTTGGCATCTGGTTGGATCAGTACTTGTATTTCGACAGACATATAGGTGCTGCTCTGGCCAAGGCTAGGGGAGCCTATCCCTGACAAAACGATTGATTTATAGCAGCCGTCTTGACAGCAGGGTAAAGGTGATTCGCTGATACAGGATAGAATGGCGGTTCCGCTTATCTACCACGTCAGCCGTAAAACTGTAGAGAGGCGACTCCTTTATGGTCGAGACGTCATCGCTCAAGGTGGAGAAGAGCGCCTTCGGTTCAGTAGGACTGTGTCCGATCGGGACCGAAGGGATAGGGCGAAACAAGAGAACCAGTTCTGGTGGCTCTCTGAACAGCAGTTTGATAGCTAAAGTCGATTAAGAATGAATATCTTGGCCGACTTACATAGATTTAGGGAAATTAGGTATAAGGAACAGTAGCGGTGGCGCCAAAAAAAAAACAAAAAAAAAATATATATATATATATATATATATATGTATGCGGAGGCAAAGGTGCATGCATCTGCGCGGCTGTATATGTATGTGCGTGCGTATATGTATGAACGTATATACATGTATGTGTAGGTGGCATGTTGTTGTGTGTCTGCATACGTATACAAAATATAAACAAAAAAAATTTTAAAACGAAAAATGCTGCTGTGGCTGTTCTAGTTTTTAAGTGGTTTTGGGTATTTTTAGGTATTTTAAGTAGCTTAAGTTATTTTTAGTTAGTATAAGTTGTATTTAGATTTAATTATTTTTAGTCTAGCTTTAGGTAGTTCTAGGTAAAAATTTAAAATGTTCTGATACTAAGTTTTTGTAGTAAAATTTTCTTGGTTAAATAAAAATAAAATAATTAGATTTAATTAAAAAAAAAAAAAAAAAAAAAAATACCCCAATCTACGGAAAAATTCCTAGTGAGCTGAATTTTTGAATACACCTTTATTACGGTATTGTAATGAAGATCTAAAAAATCGGCATCGATATCATGCCCGCTAAAAAAGTTATGAAGGTCAAAAGGTCACGAAAATCAGTTTTTCGCAAATATCTCGCGACCTATTTCTCGGAGGTCAATAGTGGTCAATATAAAAATTGTTCCTAGTACAAAAAATGTCTTTTGCATTTTTTTGTAACATCAAACGTTTTCGGAGTAGAGCGCTGAGAAAGCGACTAGAATGAACTCACATACGGTATTGTATACCGTACACCATTGCGTAAACTCTATTGTTTTTTAATAATGTTTGTAAGTATCGTAAAAACGTTTATCTGTGATTTGGACGTTTCGGGATAAATACACTTATAGAGGTTTAGAAACTTAGTAAAATCTGCAATAACTTATCCAAATGACCTCATCTGGCAGATGTTCCTTATTTCATTGTTCCGAGACCCGTCCATTTATACACGATACTGCCTGTCGGACTGTGATTAGTTCAGTTGAAAATTATTTCTTGAGTGTTAAGCACGTTATTTAAGTTGTTTCTGCTCTTAAACAGTTCATAATGAGTTACACATGTTTTATATGTAATGCATTATTATCGGATGGTGAATTTGTAGAAGTTAGCCGCGGCCCACAAAACAAACTTACATTTTTGAAATCAAAAGCGCTGATACTTTTCTTAAAGTATAGTACTCAGCTCGCGGTTTCGGAACAATGAAATAAGTAGCATCTGCCAGTGGAGTTCATTTGGATAAGTTATTGCAAATTTCACTAAGTTCCCAAACCTCTATCCTATACCATACCTATCTTAGTATATTGTGCCCGAAACGTAGAAATATCAGATAAAAGCTTTTACGACACTTACAAACATTAATAAAAAGCAATAGAGCTTACGCCAAGGTGAACGGTATACAATACCGTATGTGTGTGCATTCTATTCGCTTTCTCAGCGCTCTCATCCGAAAACGGTTGATATTACAGAAAAATGCAAAAGCCATTTTTTGTAGATAATTTTAATAGGAACAATTCTTATATAAATTACTATTGACCTTCGAGCAATAGGTCGTGAGATATTTGCGATACTGATTTTCATGAATGTGACCTTCATAACTTTTTTAGCCGGCTCGATATCGATGTCGATTTTTCACATCTTCATTACAACACCGTAATAAAGTTGTATACAAAAATTCAGCACACTAGGAATTCGTCCGCAGATAAAACCTAAAATGACTGGCCTACATATAACTCACCCGAGAAAATAAAACAGTCTGGGTTATGAAATTTTTTTACTTTGCATGGTTGGCAGCTATGATTACCTTTTGATATTTCATTTTTTTGTTTACATTCAATAAATTGTTTACTGCGGGGCTCATAAGTTGTTCTTCCTTGTTTTATTATAGTTAAATAAATATAAAATAATAAACTATATATTAAATAGAGTCTGATTTCAGATTAATGGTGAATGAAAGATGTGAAAAAAGAACTAAATGTTCTGCTTAAGGCTAGTCCAATGGAGGATCTAATTCAAAAAATGCTAATACTTGTTGACAAACAACAGGTACTCAATAATCCCCAGCATCGACAAAGGAAAATCAATCAAATTTGAATTTTGAAAATAAAAATTGTCTTCAACTAGTTAGAACATGAATTCTTTGCGTTTCTGTCAAAGCGGAGTTGCCAGTTGTGTATAAAAGAAATCAATTAAGACTCCCAAATACTATAGAGAAACTTTCGCCTCCAAACACACTAACCCAGTAGGAAATTCACTACCCTATGAAAAATGAATTGGTGAAATCCTATATGGCAGCGGTCATAAAGGAGAGATTATCATTGATTTCCTCACCAGTTTGCCACTTAAGAACCATGTTGTGCTTAGCTCAAGTAAAAAGGTAGAGAATCGACAAGAACAAAAAAAAACTTTACGGTATACACAATCCTTCTTCATATGCATGAATTCAATGCAAAACCGGACGCGAAGATTTCCTCCATAAAAAGATTTTTGACCTGCTAAAAAAAATTCTAAAATGAAACCTTTTTTTGGTTTTTCCCTCGTCCGGTTCGTGCCATTACCAACTGTTTTTTGTCTCATCTTTAAATTGCCTAAAACAAATTATAACCCTATGCCACCACTTGAAATAATGATTGCAAGAAATGCGTCATGTAGTCTATATTTCTTGAGGATGTCCCGTATGTCTGTTTTTTTTTTTTTTAATTTTTAGGCATGAAAATCTGTATTTATTTCTTGTCTTCTCAGATGAAATAAACGGATAAATAAAATTTGACGTTTCATGACATCCCACTTTAATCGTACACAAATTTCTCACAAAACATTGAATCTTGTTTATAATTCGCTTATTTTCATGCTAAATTTTAATAATTGATTAAAAAAGATTATACCTGTTCTAAAGTAGTTAAAGCGCTTAGCGCTTCTTGGAGAAGAATGAAATTTCACGATTTCTGTTTGCGCACATAGCAAAGATATATAAATTTTTAGTAGTAGTATCTGCAATAATGGCTGAAATAAATATTTCTAATGCAGTCGCGGCCTAAAGAACATACTATTGTGTTTTTAATTGATTTTGTTTTTTTTTTTGCAAAACTTTTAATTTTCAAATTTATTCTGAATGTGTATTATTGCGCCAGAAGGCCCCGACGAAGACCAATAGTTGTGTTTTTTTTTTTTTTTTTTTTTTTTTTTATAACTTTGCACGCGCTCAAGGGATTATGAATACCCTTTATATGTTTTTCTTAACACAGCGCGGCATCTGGTGAAGAATAGAAAGAATGATAGGAAAGATGTGTGACGCGATGTTCTGAGACTCGAGCTGGTTGTTGTCTCAGATTTACCTCCAGGGATGGCGGCTGAACTAATGCGGAGGGAATTACCGTGTCTTATTTATGTATGTCCCTTATAATTCGCATTATTTTATTTATATCGATGTCATACTTAATGGGTATGCTAGTTTACTCAATCACACGTTGTTAGTGTTATGCCTAAACAACATGTAATGAGCAAAGCAGCAACTTATTTTATGACAATTTTGAGAATTGGTTTTTAATGGAATATAAGAAGAACCACGAGGTTGACAGGCGAGCACACAACTATCGCGCCACGGCCACCCCCAACAACAACCAACAAGGTGTGTTTTTTTTCGTTATCTGTCAAACGACGCGCGGGAAACGGAAAAAGTTAAGCAATGTCAAGCGTCGCGACACGCGGCCGCGGTTCCATTGTATTCACTCAACCGAGTTTGCATTTTAACTTTGACAGAGCGGTTTTTGAAGTGCCGCGAGATCGACACGTGTCCATTCTGTTCAGCCAGTTACGGGGTGTTTGAATTGTATTGCACGGCGTAATAGTATATTTCGAAAGGTTGTGGCGGGGGTAAATAAAATTACTGAATTATTGCTCTTTCTTCGTTGCGCGTTTCCTTATTGTTTGAGTAAAGAATAAGGAGTGCGGAGAGATGATTCTGTTTTACCTGAACAAAAATAAGTTTTACTATATATTTTCATTGCTAAATATAGAATTTGATGGAAAGCGATTTGAATTGATTTTGTTTTCGATATGTTATTGGATTCGTGTATATTAAACTACTGTCATATTAAATACATTAAATTGTACTATTGTTAGTAAAAAGAGAGGTTGATCCACAAAAAAATACGGATGTGCAAAACTGATTCAGAATAAGAAACAAATTTTTGTTTGCCTAATGGAAGGATTTAACTTGAAAAAATTGATATCTTTTACCAATGGTAAACCATAAAAAATTGCACTAATGTAGAAGCAGACTTAATTGTAGTTGTTTGGTTATTTGGTAACACCGTGGTTGACAATTCAAAATTAAAGTTCCAACTTGTACAAGTTAAAAGCTAATCCTGGTGGTGAGCTTTGTAATTAAATTCTAGGTCAGGAATATTGAACTGGATAAATATCAAGATCTTGTAGTGTTGTTGTAATGCATGCAAAACTCTGACTTATAAAGGCCTTCGTGCATAATAAAACGCGGCTTATGTTTCTGCTCATGGGGAAGTGGTTGTTGGTGATACTGATAAAAATAAAGGTGATGAAGGTGTCGTGCCGCCTGACTATACAGACGGTAACAAATTGGGTGTCGTTTTCATTGAAGGTATAGCCAATCTCAGCTGTCATGAGGATGGAGGTGCTGTTTTGCTAGTGTTGTTGCTGTGGGTTCTGTGGACGCTGCTGATCGTACAATTAATGGTGGAAATACAAATGGTATCGCAATTGTTGTAGCCTCTGTTGGTGCTGATAAAGTTGCTGCTGTTAAAGATTCTAAAAATTTGGTAGCTGATAGTAAAATTGCAAATCGTCCTGGTAGTTCTGTTCTAGTAGGGATTAATTCTGCTGCTTTCCCTGATTGTTCATTGGAAAGAAGTCAACATAATAACGAAAAGCAAATTAATCATCGTATTGCTTCTGGAACAAGCATGCAAATGGCGAATTTTTTAATTTATAATAACATAAAATGGTTTCATTTATCTAGATTCACTTCAGCTACATCCGCGGAATCTATTATAAATTTCTTATTATCTACTTTAAATGTGAATCATTCACTTTTTGCATGTTATAAATTTCTAAAAAATAGATCTGAGTCAAACTTAAAAAAACTTGTTTTAAAATTGGAATTCCTGTTGAATTTGTTAAATCTGTATTCAACTCTTCATTTTTGCTATATGGCATTAAGATTCAAAAATTTGAATACATTCCAAGAAACCATTCAAAGGTGGAGGATCAAATAAACCGATAATTGAAGTACCCTCATTTTCCTCATCTAACTTCGTTAATGCTAACTGGCTAAAGATAAACTACCATAACTCCTGTGGAATTCGTACTAATCTACCTGATTTAAACCTGTTATCTAGCCATGCTGAATATGATATAATTATCATTGTAAAATCCTGGCTTTGGAGTGGAATCTCGGATTCAGAAATGTTTGATGGATATTCTTATAACATCTTCCGTAAAAATCGTTGCATTGCTGCTGAAGAACGTGGTGGAGGTTTACTCTTGGCTACTCGTTCAAGTTTTTCTTCGAACATGATACGTTTGCATATCGTCACAATTGAACAAATGTGCGTCTCAATAAGTCTTGGACCAGGCATTTTTATGTATATTATTATTAGTTATATTCCCCTGAAGGGTAACATTAATATTATTTTTGAAAAGCACCTAGCTAATAATGATTTTATATACAACTTAAAAAATAGTCCACGGAATATTTTTGTAATTGGTGATTTTAACTTAACTGATGTTAACTGGTTGTACTCTCTCACTGAACATATTATTATTCCTTGCAACTTAAAAAACAATATTGAAATAACTTTTATTGATCATTTATTTGCACCAATCCAATAAAGTTTGTTAACGATTTAAACAAAATTCTTGATCTTGAATTTATACCTTATGATGACTTCAAAGCTTCAGTCAATGAAATTGTTACTTACACAATGTTAAACAGTTCAATTCATCATAAAGAATTATGTATTGAAGTTGATTTATATAATTATTTAAAAAATAATTGTAATGATTTAAAATACTATAACTTTTTAAAGACCAATTTCATTGAACTTGATAATTATCTTGAAAACGTCGACTGGAAAACTGAATTCTTAAATTTAAACTTGAAGAATAAAAACAAATCTTTTGCCAAATTTAAAAAATCTAATGATATGAATGATAAAATACAATTTTGTAAAATTCGTAAAGAATTCATTGTTCGTAGTTAATTCTCGCACAGGAATTATGTCATGAACGTAGAGGTTAACTTAAAAAATGCCGCAATTAAATTCTGGTCCTTTATAAATTCAAAACGAAAACCACTTTGGATTCCTAACAGCATGAATTACAAAAGTGAAGAATCAATGGTGGGTCGTAAGACCCTTGAGCTTTTTGTTCAATTTCTTGAATCGGTTTACTCCAACTATGAAAGAAATATTGTGACTCCCTCAACTATTCAGCCTAAGGTAGATATTGGGTCCCTACAGCTGGGCTCTGTGGATGTCTTAGAAGGATCACGTACTCTAAGACCTAATGCTAAATCTGGTGCAGATGGCATCCCTGCAATAGCCTTCAAGAAGTGCTCCAAATCCCTTTGTCTACCTTTGCTTATTATTTTTAATCTTTCTTTGACTACCGGAATATTTTTCGACGATTGGAAATCTTCTTTTTTGATCCCTATTTTTATAGGGGAATTTACAAGTTATCTGCGATTCCAAAACTTTTGAAAAGTTTAATTCAAACAAAACTTGACTTTCTTGTGAAGGAACACGTAAGTAGTACTCAACATGGCTTTATTTCAGGCAGATCAACCGTTACAAATGTAGCATGTTTTTCTTCATTTGCTGTTGATTCTATCGAAAACCATAACCAAGTGGACGCTATTTATACGGACTTTAGAAAAGTTATTCATTTAGTTTATCACAATATATTGCTCCATAAACTCCAAATTTTTGGCATTCACTCTAGTCTCCGTAAATGGATCGGATAGTTCCTAAATGGTAGAGTGCAACAAGTGAACGTTAATGAATATACTCCTAGGCATATAGGATGTACTTCAGGTGTTCTTCAAGGCATTCATCTTGGTCCATTGCTGTTCATCATATTGATTGACGATATAGACAATCATATCAATTTCAGTCAGTGTCCTATTTATGCTGATGACCTCAGATAATTTTTGAACGTATCAAGTGACTATGACTGCCAAAAACTTCAAATGGATTTGAATAATTTTTCCCGCTGGTGTAAGTTAAACTGCCTGAAACTTACCATCAAGAAATGTTTTGTCATCTCTATCTCTAGGAAACATTTTTTTGCATGAGTTTCCATATTCGCTGGAATTCAGTCACCTCCAGGAACGGCAAAATGCTCCAACGAGACCACTGAGGGAAAAACACGTTCTTTTTGAACATAGCCATAGAACTAATTACGGTATGAATGAACTACTACCAAGGTCAGTTAAGTAGTTCAATGAACTAATTGGTCATATTGATTTGACTTTTTCTCGAAATAAATTCAAGAATGACTTACATTATTTAATGTTAAGAACTTAATTTCACTGTTGTTTAATTTTAAGATAATTTAAATTAATTTAATTCATTTTTCAAAGTAGATAATCTATTGAGCTTGTTACTTGTAGATAAATAAATAAATAATTAAATAAATCATGATGCTAATACCCAAGTATTGTTTTCTTGTAATGAACTAAATTCATTTTCGATTCGGGATCTGGCATCTCTAATTCTGCAAACAAACCAGCCTGGTTTAATTTGGCAATACGTTCAGACCGCCGCGCCGGAATACAGCTTCTTCTTTACTGTCACCTTTAGTATCTTCAATCATCTGAGCATCACAAAACTAGAGTTCATCAGAATCATCGTCAGTTGCAGTATTTTCAGGGCGAATTTCAGGTTGATCTTCTGCATTTTCGGATACGTCTGGAAAATTAACCTCAATTAGATCATCAGATACGTTAACTACAGCTGGAACATTAACTTCGGTTAGATATTCAGTCTCAGCAATATGAAATTCGAATACACTTTTTCCACCTGAATTCAAATTATCTTATGGGACGCGATGTTCTGAGACTGAAGGTGGTTGTTGTCTCAGATTGTATTTCCAGGGATGGCGGCTGAACTATTGCGGAGAAGTTTCCGTGTCTTATTTATCTATGTCCCTATTAATTTGTATTATTTTTTTATTCGTTGCCATATTTATTTATTGGTGTACTAGGTTTACTCAATCATATGTTGGTAGTGCTATGCCTAAACAGCATGTGATGAGTAAACCAGCAATTTATTGTATGTCATTTATTTTAGAATTGGTTTTTAATGGAAAAATAAGAGGACATAGACTACGGCAGGAATCGAACCGGTGACCAAGAGGTTGACAGGCGAACACACAACTATCGCGCCACGGCCACCCCTCAAATATTTAGAGCAAATATCACGTCATAAACAAAACAAGCGCATAATATGAAACAAAAACATTTAGTAGCTTGGAGCACTGGTTTTGAGTATATTTTTCAATTTAATTTTACTGATATTGAACTCAAAAATGTTTGAATTCCAATTTAAGAGTCTACCCATACGTGTCAAGGGCTCATGCATCCCATACTTGGTCCTATATGTTTGGACTTTAATCAAGTCGAGGCTACGGAGATTATAACCTCCTCCCCGATAATTAAGAAAAAACTGAACCTAGTAGGTCTTGGGCATCTGTGACGCCAGTTATTATTTGGTGGAAGAATATCAAATCATTGTAAGTTCTTCACTGTTCAAGTGTTGGGATTTGAAGAATAGATAGACGTTGGTGATAAGGGAGGATCACTCCACTGAAGCCCTTTCAATGCGAAACGAGTAAAGTTCCTTTGAACAGATTCTAATCTCTCAATATGAATACCGTAAAAAGTAGTCCAAACCTGCGATGCATACTCAAGATGGGGACGAACCAAGCAGTTGTATTAAGCACGGGTAACCTTGGGATCGACAAATTCTTTGGACCAATGCTTCATAAAACCTAACATTGAATTGGCTTTATTAACGATGATATTAATATGGGCAGAAAACTCTAAATTGGGCGTAAAGAGAACTCCAAGGTCCCTTACAGTTAACACGAATTAAAATGTGCCGTGAGTTAACATAGTCATGAGAAGAAGGAGAAAGTTTTTTTGAAAATGTCATTGTTTGACATTTTGTCGGGTTAAGATTCAAATTGCTCTTTTCACACCAATAAAGTTCGATCCTTTGGAGATGATATATTTTTATAAATCTTCATATCGTCTGTAAAGATAAGAATTTCACTATTGCGTGCATAAAGAGGAGCATCATTAATAGCCAATGTAAAGAGTAATGGGGCAAGATGGCTTCGCTGCGGAACACCTGATTTGACAATAAAAGGTCTTGGGTAAGAATTTCTGAATTTGACTCGACATAACGTATCTCCAATATACGAGGATATCCACTTGATGAAAGATAGAATTTAGTTTAAACTTGATAATCTCATGAGATAATTGATCAAAAGCTTTCGAAAAGTATGTATATACACAATCAAATTCTTGACCATGTTGTTGGTTGCAGATAATATTTTTACATATAAATTGTCAAACTATCACATACAACTGGTTCGAAAAACTTTGGAATGCAAGATAGGTTAGCAAGTGGTCTATAGTTGATAATATTGTCTTGACGCCCTTTTAAAATACTGGGAAAATAAATGCATTCTTCCAAACTGAAGGAAATTTACCTAATTTCAAAGTAAGTTCAAAAATATTTCTCATAGGAAGAGCTAAAATGGACCTACATTTTATTAATACAGCAGGTGGTATTCCATTAGGTCCAATAGAATAGTCCTCTTTTAAATGTGACAAAAAGCTCAAAATTTTTCACGCTCTATTGTAATATTGTTAAATGATACTTTAGGACAATTTCGTAAAAAATTAATATAGTTTTTGTCAACAACTGAAGGTGAATCACTAAAGGATTGGCTAAAATTACTTGCAAATATCTCACAGATTTCAGAAATTGTACTCAAGATTACTTCATTATACATGAGATTTACTGGATACCCGTCACATTTCTTTTTAGAATGTACAAATTTCCAGAAGTTTTTCGGGTCTAACTTCAAAGAACGCCCCATGGTTTCCAGATATTCGCTAAAGAGTTCGAAAGATTTTTTTGAATTCTTCAAAATGGAAAATGTAAACTACTTGATGACCGTCATGAACCTAATGTATTTTTTCCAAGCCTTATTTCTTTTATTTCGGACACATTTCAGTTCTTTTGTGAACCAAGGATGACAGGAAGAATTAGAGGGAATAAATCTTTTTTTGGAACTGTTTCATTAATGCGTCTCATCGAAATAGAATAGAAGCTTGAGATAGTTGAATCAAGATCGGTAAATGTTCTATACCGGAGTTTATTAAACTATCCAAGAGCTGTTGAAAATCACCTTTGCGAAAGTCAAAAGTATGGGAACAGTCATGAGGATTACAATTTGCTAGTAAATGACCGCTCAAGTCAAGAAAAATGTCAAGAGGCGGATGATAACGATCTATGCTAGAAAAAGCAAAAGTAGATTCTACCACTACTTTACTAACGGCGTCAGATGAGACAACGAAAACGGTCAAGTTTGAATTTTCTATTTGATAATTGTGTATAGAGCTAACTTGATATAAATCCGTAGAGATAATATTATCCAACAGTTGAAGCTCCTGTGGAGATGAACTTGTGGAAGCTTCAAAAAAGGATTCGTCATCAGAGGGAACCTAATCAATGCGAGGAAGATTAAAATCCCCTAATAGAAGGATATTACTGTCAAGGCTAGCTAAGCTGAAAATAAAATCGAGTGCCAAAGAGAGTTCAGTGTATACTGAAACAGGACTTCTAGGTGGAATATAAACATTTAAAACAAATAAGACTAAAGATTCCTTAGTTATTTAGATGCACAACAGTTCAATTGCCAGATTGAATGGGAAGACTATTTGTGTAGAGCAGAAATTACTTCTTACATCAATAAGTACTCCGCCACCAACTGAATTCATAATATCAATATGATGATCCTTTCGGTAAACTAAGAACTCGCTATCAGAAAGTTCTGTATCTAAAATTGAGGCATTAAGCCAAGTCTCAATCAGCGCAATAACATCGTATGGCAAAGATAGGAAGGTATTATATGACTTGGAAGTTCTGCTTCGAAGACCTCCTTCATTTTGGTAGTAGAGGTAGAACGTGGGCAGTTTTTTAATTTAAATTTAAACCAGAAGCCGGATTTATATTAGATTTCCTTCTCAAGTGGGCTATAAATTCTTTCACCAACGTATTAGGAGGCCAAGAAGTAGTACATATGGGTTCGAAGAGAGAATTTGGAGCAATTATATTGAAAGAGGCTACGAAACTGTTAGGTTTACTTATTTTGGAACATTTGCAATTGCTTTGGTAGCAACCAAATAATTAAATAAGTTCTCCGGCTTAGTTTCGGGAAAGAAACGAGAAACAAATATGGCCCTAGGCTTTGGAACAGAAGATAGAGTTTTGGGAACTGTAGTGATGGACTCCCGCGATGGAGCCAATTCAAGCTGTTCGGTCACAGATACAGGTGGAATAGGTACAGTCGGTTCTGAGGGCGTTTCAATATCATTTTTGATTGGTTTATTAATTTGGGGTAATTCAATGACTGATTCGGACAAAGTTATTGAAGTTGCATTTGCTTCATTACTTATCGTGGAAGATTTCTTGGATGATTTTTTAGGAGCCGCTCCAGCGTTTTCTGCACATGCGCTTGACCAGTCACTTCCTCTCTTTTTACTTTATTTTGAAATTCAGTTGAAGAATTTAATGTTGCATTATCGTCCGTTGAAGTGGATTTGTCAGCTATTAACACTGGAGAAGGGATGCCATTAAGTGTTGATACTATCTTAGCAAAGTAAAGGATTAAATCTCCAACCCCCTTTGCGATTTTAGTAAGCTCATCTTTTAATGTGGATAATTTAAAAGAAAAAAAAAGAATTGGCTACCACCTGGATTCGAACCTAGGTACTACTATTTATGGTGCAATTTGAACTAACGAATAGACGCGTACCACCACAGATCTTATAAAAATATTATTACTAAGTTAGTATTAAGAATGCGTGGGATACCTAATTATGGGGCTGGGCTAATTAGAAATGGAAGAAAAACTTTTCAGCGTAAGCCAGTATCCTCGAAAGCACTATTGAGATTATCCCAAGCATTCTTATCCGTTGTTGCATCAGCAACAGGAGTAATTCTGGGTTTCCAAAAGTAAAATAAGCTCAGATTTAGCTTTTAAGTCGTTTTCTATTCCCGCAGCATTTGTAGGTTGTATTTAGCTCCATACAGCTCCATAATCCTTTGATCACGAGATACGATTTTGCAGCAATCTTCCACACACCATAGTTTTCTCTGCCCTTCAATTTTTCTAGCAATATACATTATTAGAAGCCATTTCAATAAGGTGCCTGGGCCAATAACCTGATGAAAAGCCAAATTGAAAGAACAACAGAAATACAACCTAGAACTGAAATTATAACAAACGCACAGTTTGATTTTCAGGAATAGAATAATATTTTGTTTAGTGAATAAAATAATTGATACATAATTAAAAACAAAATGAAAATATGTTTTATATGTACAAGTTTTGACTAAGTTATAATGTGTTAAGTACATAATCTATTTTCTTCAACATTTAGAACATGTTAAAGTTAAATAAACTGCGGCAGTATCGTTCTGCGGAATCTTTACTTAAAGCATAATACATGAACCCTATAAATATTGCTACAAAGATGAATATTCAAGTAGATTTCATTGTGTCCGATTCGATGAGCTAACGTAGTCGCCGTTATCAGTCTGAACAATATCAAACAATTGCTCCAAAGTTGATTTCTTCTAGCACGTAAACGATGTGACGATATCTTCTCTCGATGAGCGTTTTGAACAGTATCAATACCGGAATGAAAACTTCGGGTTTCTCTGAGAATTGCGATATTTCAAAAAATGTGGAGTTTAAGGATTGCGAGAAAATTGAAGCAATTTTAACAGGACGAATTGACGACGAAGTTCAAAAGGATGTTATAGCTTAGGATCTCTTGAGTGAAATTAATATATTCAACCAAACATCTAATATTGCTGATCTCAAACCGAAATAAATTTTAAATTATTAAGCTTGAAACCATTTACCTGAATGGTATCCAAACTATACAACTGCTTTAAAAATACTCTCAACGTGTCCTGTAAATGTTGCTGCAGGGGAAGCTTCTTTTTCAAAACTTAAAATAATAAAATCATATTTACGCTCAACTATGACTAAAAGCGATTAACAGCGGATTTCCATTGAAAAAGACATGCTGAATCGTATTGAAGAAGAAAAAAACGCTACAAGAATTGGAAAAATGAAATCGCGAAGAGCAGCATTTTTATCTCAATATTTTGTAAAATTATGTTATCGAAAATTCTTGAAATGTATTAAATAAAACTTATATATTAATTTGTACGATTTTCGATTTTTTTTAACTTTGGGGTGGCAAAATTATAATTTGTCTAGGGCTGCAAAAGTCCTAGGTTCGGCACAGAATACGTGTACCCCATTTAAACCTAAGGCTTTAATTTATTATTACGAAAAAAAAAATGGCCAAATCTTTGACACAGAATTGCTTTTCAATGATTCGATTTATTTTGGAGGTCAGAATAAAACAAAATATTTTTGTTTGAACAGAAATACTAATAAAATTATAATATTCAGTTCCGCGTCAAAATAATTATTGTTTTTGCGTTCTAAATGTCTCAAAAATAACAATTAAGAGATTGAATGAATGATTGTAACGGAAAGCAATTTTTGAAAATATAAATTAATTAAAATGTAAATTAAGAACTCACCCATTCGTGCTACTGGTGGAGCTGGTTTTGCATCAGGATCTGTAGCTGCAGGTATTGTGTTTTCATAGTTCGCCAGTGAAGAAATGAATGCAGACACATGGGGCCTGGTCTCCAGTTCTTCATCGTATAAGTACAAATTTGCATCTAGCCTATCTTTGTTTTCTTCCAAGCTAGGGATGTCTATCTCCTCTGCAATTAAAAAAAACGAATAAATAAATTTAACCTTTATCTTTCTTTTTAGTAGCTTTACATTTTTGTTGAATTCAATGTCAAAACGATGTAAAATAAACTTATTATATGTGATCTGTACGCAGATATGAAGTGTCTTAGTTAAAAAATTTATTTTTTTTGTATTTTTGTATTTGTAAAAATTTCATTCAAATATTTAAAAAATATACAATATTACTTATAGCTAGTAATAAATGATAACAGTATTTGTATAATAATATTAAATACTTTAGTGATATTTTTTATTTAAAAAAAAAACAGAGTTAAATGTCACATTATTAAGAAATAAGAATTATATAACTTCAGTGAATAACAATAATTAAGTGTGAAGTGTGCGAACTTATATACATTTTCTAATGACTTTGAATTAATATTCATAAATCTAAGATTTTTTTATTATTATTATTATTATTATTTTTTTTATAATTTTTATTTTTTATTATTTTATTTACTCCAAAAATAAAGTACATAAAAATATCAGGGATGCTGTATTTTTAAATAAGAGATTGCAGACATTAGTTAATAATTAAACAATAATTGGCAGCAAATTAATGCTCGTGAATAAATTCAAAGAGCAATTTTTTTACATTTTTAAAGAAAATAGGCGACGATCTAATCGATCGTATAGCGGGATCGATCGATACTTTAATTTAAATGCGACATCAGAAAAAGAGTTGCTGTAATGAGAAGTTCGGAAAAGGGATACGAACTATAGAACTAAAGACACTTCGTAGATTCTGAAAGCCATTTATTGGACTTTGTAAATAGCCACTTCTCGCAAAAAATGTTCAAAACCTTAAAATAGAAAAGGTGTTTTATTAGCAGATTTTTTAATTTTCTGAACAATTCAAACGAATACACAAAGCGGTTGTTTTTACAAACCTTTCTCACTACGTAATTTTGCAAGACAGAGAAATGCTGAATTGTCGAATTGTACGCACATTCACAACAAATTATCTCCTGCTCTAATTTTGAGTGAAAAAATACAAAGTACAACATTCGCAACGTTTTACTATTTAAGAATTTTTCAATGTTTTACATGGCACGACGAGGCGACTGAAGATACTGTTTTGAATTTCGAAATGTGATAAGACCAGTTCAGTGGCGTAGCAATAGCAAATTGGGGGGGTGGTCCGCCCAGGCATCACCCATTAGCGGGTGACAGCCGACATCTACTAAACAATAAATTGAGGTCAATCGACATCGAAAAAAAATGTTTTGTTATAATTGAAAACAAGGTCACTCAAAACCGTATGATTGAAATTGGTACTTAGGTATAGTTTATGTCAGAGTATTACTCGTACAAATAAATGGTGACAATATATCTAACTACCACGGCCATTGTATATACATCTCTACAGTACTACTATGGAACAAGAAAATCTGGTTCTTCTTGTATGATCCAGATGTCGTCTGTGTCGCTGTTTTCAGCTTTGCAGAGATTAGTTTGTTGACGGGGCAGAGGAAGATAGGGGGAAAAAGACGAGTTGAGGTAGTTTAATTTCGTTTCCGACAACATTAAGGAGTATTAGAGAGAAAACCAAATGTGATTTCTTGTTTGACATCACGTGTTTTATTTTTTTATCTTTTAAGTGGATGAGGCAAAGAGGAAAACAAAGTTGATCATTCATATATACGATAACATTTGAAGGTATTTTGTTTCTCGTTTTATTTGTGTTTGTAGCAAATTTATTAATTTTGCTGCTTTTTCATTCAAATACATAGTCTTTCATTCTTGAATTACGTACTTACCATGCTACTCACTTACTATAGTTTGATACTGATTATTGTTGGGGTAGTTTCATTGCGTTTATACATCTCATGTATAGGTATACAATGGTAGTTTGTATGTTTGTTTATGGTTTGGATTTTATTTATTTCATTCTAGGTACCTATTTGGATTTGTTGATTTTTGTATAGCCTTTGTTTCAATAAGTAGGATTCGGTATTAAAACCATTAATTTCTTACCTCGTAACAAATGATTTCGGATTGAATGTCTTTTTGTGGCATTGTGTGTTTTGCTTGGCAGATATAAAAAAAAAACAAATATACCTACCAGGTAGGTTCAGTTACCAATATATTTAAATTTTTAATATTATTAATTTATTTTGTCTGTAGGTAGGTAGGTACGCTGCCACAAAATAAATATTTCATTGACAAGACAACATTTGAGAAACTTCAAAACAACTAGGTATGTATTGCGTTCTTACACACAAGCTGTACAAATCCGCGCGCTCAAATGCTTTATAAAAAACTTAAAAAGCTAGGTAAGTTAAAAATAGTTAATTATTTTGATAATTATTTTATATAATAGTAAATTTAGAGAAATCGTTACGAACCTGTATGTTGTTATGATCCACGTTATTATTTTTTTTTTTGGAAAATCAAAATGTATTGAAAAATGATATGCCTTCAAAACAATATCATATGCATGGATAACTCCAACGTTTTGATTAAAATTAAAATTAGTTAGGTAGTACATACTTACTTACATTTACATCCGTTAACATGTTTTGCAAGATAATTACCGATGTTAAAAAATAGTCTTTAATCAACTTATCATTTACCTACTTTTTACTTGCGATTATAGGTACTATAAGGTAAGTTATGCATTCGTCGAAAAAAAAAGTTGTCAGATAACAGTCAAACGTGACATTACGATGATAGCGAAGACGAAAAAAGATGGTTTAAAAATTCTGTACGTCTGTATGTCTATCTGTCTGTCAGTCTGTCTGTATGTATGTATTGAAACCTACAGCCCAAACGGGTGGGCCGAATTGCTTCAAACTTGGTCTATGGAGTTTTTTAGGTATTGTGCAGAGGGGAAATTGAAAAAAAAAATTTGCTCAAAAATAACGGTACCTACCAGATAAAATTCAATATTTCGAAAACGTGTGAGCGATTTTTTCTGAAATTTTGTTTTTAAATTTATATTATTAAATATTTAAAATGTTTATACCAATTTTTTTTAGAAAAAAATTTAGAAATTTATATATAAAAATTAAGTGAAAAGTCGTTTTTAAAAATACTTTTAGTTGTTTCCATTAAGATTCTTTTGCATATAATGTGATCGAATATAGGAGCAAAAACGTGCGATCTAGTCATGCATTTTATTTTTTTAAAGCCTTGAAATATTTAAAAATACTACACACTGAATTATAAAATTCAAGGTATAGCTACATGAGTATTTAAGCACATACGTACAATGTATATTTAAGTCTAGATTATGGATTTTAATCATGTAACTTAGGAGTGTAATGTATACCTATACCTACGTACATAGATGGAACCTAGGTACATATGTAAATATGTACATACCGTGAATGTCAAAAGTAAGTAACCACCTATATGGTTTGTTGAATAATATACAATATAAACAACAAATTAAAGAAAATTCGATTTCCAACAATATAAGACAAGAGCTTTATTATAGCAGTAAATCAAAATAAACATAAAAATTCAAAATAAATCTAATTTTCACTATTAAAAAACTAAACATATTCCATATTTTACATGTCCATGTAAATAAACATCTGTTATTTCTTTAATAAATATATTCAATTAGTACTTCGTTTGGCTCTCTTTAGACTTTATAACTTCTTTAAGTCTACCTGGCATGGATAGAACAAAGTTATTTGTAACATCAGAACATATTTGGGACCATTCTTCAACTAAATCCTTTTTTAAATCTTCTTTGTTCTCTATATTGCTTTTACGAATTTGAGTGTCGAAATGATCCCATACAGTTTTATGGTGTTTAGGTCCCGCGATTATGAGGGTGATCGAGCTGTTTTGGAGTTCGATAAAGCAACCGTTCTTTAACGAGCCGCTAGGTATCCTTAAATCTTGTTGAAAGATCCAATTGCTAAGCAAACCTAATTTGTCTACTCGGTTGCTCGTTATTCTTTAGGATGTTAAAATAGTCTTGCTTATTCATTGTTCTTTTAATGAAGACAAGATTTCCGACCCCAGATGCCGCCATACACTCCCACACCATCACTGAACCACCACCATGTTTCACTGTGTTTCTTACATTTTGTTCACTAAATTCTTTATTTAGCTTTTTTAGTTTTCAAGTACCTTTGAAATTTTTCAAATGTATCAATATTTTTTTCACTGAAACAAGGTTTCTATTAACAATTTGGCCATTTTCCCTTTATGATGTTCCCTTTTCGTCAAATCCACAATAGATTTTTGCGTTTCCAAAGACATTTCACTTCTCATTGCACTACTGTTAAGCTTTTAAACACAACTACAACTTACAATCTGAAGTGATATATAAAGAAAGATTTATCTCTACCGCCATAACTATTAAGTTTTTTTTATATTTTATTAGTGACAAGTACCTTTTCCCTTCATTAATCCACTAATTTGTTCAAGATTTACATTTTAGGCATAATAAAATATACCGTTATTTTTGGTCTCAAGAAATGCAAAAAACCTATGTGCATATACCTATTACAGAAAGAACATTATTATTACCAAGATTGAAGAAAATCTATGCACGCGTTTAGGCTGTGGACTCACAGACAGACAGATAGACGGAATTGCTGGACCCAATTAATTCGTGTTCTCTATCATCGTAATGTAAAATTTGATCAAAATCTCGAGTTAATTTTTTTTACGAATCCAAACTTGCCATATATGTATATGCAGGTAGTATCTCGGAAGTAAAAAGTTATACACATTCTTTTCAATCACAAATGCAAAAAATAATGCATTCCTAATGATAGGTATAGGTACGTATTAAATAAAATAAAATGACAAGGATATCTCATAAAATTTATTTTTTAAATGCTAGTAGGTACCTACATGTACCTATCTACATTGGTATCATATTTGAAAAACATAAATGTATTGATTTAATATGGTTATGTAAGAATAAATAATATTTATACGTTGGTAGTATTTTATTTACCTCTTTAATTTTTACTCCAATACGGTTTGAACCTGAATTTAAATCACAAGAATTGTAGGTACATAAATATCTTATTAAAGGTACCTACATAAGTACATACCTACCTATCTTCAATTCCACAAAATTTTTATCACACAAAAAGAGTTTATTTAAAGTCATAGGTAGGTAGGTATTTAAAAATTTGCTTGAATTGCACTCATCACAACTCAATTACTTATCTACGGACACAATTAAACTGAATTGAATATTTTTTTTAAACTCAAAACAAACCGGCGCGGCGGTCAAATTTATTTTCAAACAAATTTATTGCCGAAACGAAAAGAGCAGTAAATCAAGGTCAAAAACTGTTTTTTTTTTAACACAAAACGAACACACGGCAAACATTCAATCCACACATACCTATATATATATATTTATAATAATACCAAAACTAGGTCGAACGGGATACAATTCTTCCAAAAATCTTTATACATACATATGTATGTACATATGTAGGTAGATTCTCCAATATTAATGTGATTAAAGAAAAATACACAAAAAAGGTATATTTTCTTTGCTCTTGCTTTAACTTTAGAAAATGTTAAGGCACATGCATTCTTCTCAATTTTGGTTTTCACTTAAAAAGGCATAATTTTTTCTCTTGCTTTAACTTTAGAAAATGTAAAAGCATATACATTCTACTCCCTCTTGGTATTCAATTAGGCTATAAATATTTTGCAAATGAGCCCAAGATAGTAATTCTTATAGAATCTACCAGGTGGCTTCCGAACGTTCCTCTTCATGATAGTACTATAGAAATGTATATACAATGCCACGGCCCGGCCGGCCGCGCGTATCCGCAAACGTATGATATAATAAACAAGACAACAAATTTCTCAAAAACAGAGAAAGAAGCATGTGCGTCTCGGGACGGCCGGCAGAAGTTAGAACTAATCTGAGTTGAGCTTTTCAATATTGAAATTGTTTAACTTGAGAAAAGCTCCAAAAGTTCTCCGTATGCGTGAGGGAAAAAGAAGCCAGACAAACTGGGGCCGTAAGACGTTAAGGAACGAAGCTGTTTACCCTCACATAAGAAGTTATCACTTCAAAAATATGTGAGCCGTCACGGGACGCCTGGTAGATGTGAAACACAAAATTGAAATATTTATTTCAATTTGCAACAACTTTATTCTTTTACTCAGTGACTTGAATAATCGATACACTCGATGCTGCCTCTGTCGGTATTACTGTGACAATTGGTCGATAATAACTGAAGTACCTATGTAACAAAGGTATTGGACACAAGATTATGAAGATATCTAACAAATACACAATCTATTGTTGTTAACCAACAAACACCACTGATCACAGAACAGAACATTGACGAATTTAGTGGGAACATTGATACTGAAGAAGAGAAGACTGCTAAATTCTTCATTTAAAAGCGTCTAAAGTTACAGCATCTAAAGATTGAACGAAATCATTTGCAAACGGTCGTTTGCGCAGAGAGAGGATTCAAAAATCTCTAGCCAGCGATGAAATACTTTTTTTAAACACACACTCACGATCATTACCTCCTGTAAATAAAGGCCATCCCTGGAAGCAGTGTCGTGCCATGTAAACTATAAATGTAGACTACATGATAGTCTACATGTAAACAATTCGGTGTAGAAAATTCAAAATTATCGACATAAATTTGTCGACATTGTAGACATTGTAGATAATTTGTAAAACCATCATAATTCATAATTTTTTCAACTAAAATTTATCACACCACTAAACGTAAATGTTCCAAAAAGAGCCAAGTTATTCTATAAAACAAAAAATGTGTGTAAGCACAAAATAGTCCTGAAAAAATCATTTGATCTAAATCTTAACGTATGTTTACCTAGTTCTCAGTTCTATGCTTATAAAAGTCTTAGTTTCAAATATTTAAATTAGAGAAGATATCCAAAAACTTTAAATTAAAAGAGAAATTTGTTATGATAAACCTACTGATAGGTCCACTGAATCACTTCACTGGTTTACTATTAGTCAAGTTTTAAAATCCTCTCAAATCTGAGGATTTAGTAATAAAATTAAAAAATACCAGGAAGTTTGCTAATTTAATTCAGTAATCAAACATAAATCGACAAATTTCTCACATAATTTGGAGTTGTTTATTTTTTTTTGGTCCGATTTCAATTCTTTTAGCAGATATACTCGTAATGCTTTTACTCTGATAAAATGGCTGAATGACATGGCCTTTAAATATTAAATATAAAATTTTCACCATTTGGATTGCCTATGAACAGGAACACCTGCAAGGTCTAAATATCATCATTCTGCGTGAAAGTACTTTTGATACCAAAAATCTGAGAATCGAAAATCTTTATTTTTTACCTTTATACTAAATATGAACTCAAATCATATCATTCTACCACATTTTATTTTTCTACAGCAATCCGAAGTGCTTCATAATTGATATCGATTCTAAGAGAGTGAGTGGATACCACGCCCCGAAATGGAAGTCCTAAGCTTTTCGATTTTTCTTTTGTAGGTGTATGAACTTCAAGTCAAGACCTACCGATCTAACGTATTTTAGAATCATACAGCAGTCTAAAGAGCTTTTTTAATTAAAACCAACAATTGGAAGAAGGGAATAAGTGCCAAAGATTCCAAAAATTAAATTTTGATCCAAATTCAATTTCTGTTACGTCGAAAAAAGAAAGAAAAAGCCCTTTTTTAACAGAAATGGCGTTAGGCAATTTCGCCCAAATCGATTTTTATTTATAACTTTGCACGCGCTCAAGGAATTATGAATACCCTTTATATGTTTTTCTTAACACAGCGCGGGCATCCGGTGCAGGAAGAGAAAGAAAGATGGGAAAGATGTGTGGCGCGATGTTCTGAGACTCGACCTGGTTGATGTCTCAGATTTTATCTCTAGGGATGGCGGCTGAACTAATGCGGAGAGAATTACCGTGTCTTTTTTATTTATGTCACTTATAATTCGCATTATTTTATTTATTTCGTTGTCATATTTTATAAGTATGCTAGTTTACTCAATCACATGTTGTTAGTGTTATGCCTAAACAGCATGTAATGAGCAAAGCAGCAAATTATTTTATGACAATTTTTAGAATTGGGTTTTAATGGAATATAAGAAGACATAGACAACGGCAGGAATCGAACCCGCAACCACGAGGTTGACAGGCGAGCACACAACTATCGCGCCACGGCCACCCCATTTGGAAATATCACCAACAAAAAAATTGTAGCAAAATGTTGTTGTGTATTTGTTTCCTTTTCTGCGTTATTTCTCATCTTTCTATTTTTTAAATTTAAAAATACCCAAAATTCAAATATGAAAATTCAAATGCAAAGAGCACCCACAATTGAAAATATCGCCCAAATAAGGGAATAACGTCCAAATATTAGGCAAAACGCCCAAATCAAAATATTTTCATTAGTTGTACTCCTTTTCAAATCAAACCGAGCAATTTTTGGAATGATTTTATTTGTGAGATTTAGATGTGAATTTTATTATTTACATTGCCGACATATTGTCTACATTGTCGACATGTTGTCTACATTGTCGATATTTTGTCTACATTTTCGACATTGTCGACCGATTGTCTACGTTGAAATATAGACAGTTAAAGTCGACACATAGAGAAACAACACTGCCTGGAAGGCGATTGTGTGTATCTTTCAAGATTAATGAGATGAGCAAAGAATTGAGAAGAGAGCTGCGTAGTAGGTAGAATGGCCGAGTGAATTGTTTCAAGCTATAATTGGTTATCTCTAGACTATTAAAAACACATCATTGAATAAGATTTCACAGAAACTCTACTAAATCTTATGGTCGCACTAAAACTTTTTATGACAATATGTGTTTCCGTTGCGTCATGTGAGACGAGTTTCAGTAAATGAAAATTAATTAAAAACTACTTGTGGGCGACAAGGGCAGAAATGAGGCCCAACAATCTTGGAATTTTAGCGATCGAACACGAGACAAGACAAGCGATACATTTTGAAGACGTTATTAACGAGCTTGCAGCTGTTAAAGCCAGGAAGAGGAGTTTTTAAAAATGTACAAGATATGTATGTACCTATATGTTAATTTATTCTTCCACTCTTTTCTTTATTTATAATTAACTGAATTCTTGTTTTTATTTTAATAAAAAAAACCTTAATTTATATAAAAGGCGAATTTTATTAATTTTACAGTGAAACCCGCTTCCTGAAAATATTCATATATCCCCCTATATATTTACATACAAACTATACCCCGCTAACTATAAACTCGCTGTGAAAAACCCGCATAGCTGAAAAAAAATCCTTCAAGTTTTCTTTTTTTGAAAAAATTAAAAATCCAAAAAAAACCGGTGCTGAGTAGTTTTATTTTTGTAGACGTTCACCTCCATCCTCCACCACTTCCATTCCTGGTACATTTCAATTTCAATTTATTTAACAAAAAGTGGTATGTACAATAAGATAAATCTTTCATAGTACTTAGGAATAACATTATTTTCTATATTATTTAAGTAATCAATTATTTGATCAAGTTATTGTATTTATTTATTAATAATTTTTTCTGAATTCGGAGACATGATCATATTTACACAGCCCGTACACACACCGGACGGCGTCAATTAATCTGGCTTGTAACTTCCGCTTCGAAAGTGAATCGAGATCACTGTATACTATCTCAGAAAACAATATTAGGGGCATAACTAGAGATACTATTAGTCTGCGTCGGGTCTCGACTGGCATAAAGTATGCTGAATGTCATAGCTTTCTCCAGCGCCCGTATATGCGACAGAGGACAAAGTTAGTGTTTTTGTTTCCTGATAGATGGCGGTCAATTAAAAATCCAAGGCTAGTACAGTGATCGACTGCCTTAACTTTGTTGCCCTTTAGCCATATTTCTGGTAAAGTACTAAGATAGAACTTCTTCTTACATATTGGAATGACTAAGGATTTAGTAGTATTTATGAGCAGGCCATTGTTGGTAGACCAATTGTTAATTTTGCTGAGATCCTCATTGATAAAGTGAGACAATTCCTCAATCTGATGATAAGGCTTAGCCAGATGAAGCTGAACATAATCGGCGTATAAGTGCACCGAAGCATGTGAACAACACGAGGACAGATCATTGATGAACATGCAAAAGAGTATAGGACCAAGGATAGATTCCTGTAGGACTCTTTGTGCTACAGGTCTTAGACTTGAGCATTTCACGCCAGAGATGACTCTTTGCAGTCAGCCTGACAAATAATCTGTTATAAGTGCACATGCCCGGTCACTAAAGCCAAAGTAGTTAAGCAGCTTCAATTTAAGAATCCTGTGATTCACTTTATCAAAAGCTTTGGAAAAATCAAGTAAGCAAAGAAGATTGATATGACCCTTATATCCTCTTAAAGATTAATCATGGCCGTATTGAAACTGTGATTTGCTCTAAGACCCGATTGTTTATCTTATAGCAGTTTGTGACTAGCCAGATGACTTACAATTTGCATTCAAATTATCTTCTCTAAGACTTTAGATAGACTAACGGGTTATCGGGCCTGAGATCTACAGGGGATGAGGAATCACATTTCTTTACAATGGGAAAAACTCTGCAATTTTCCACGAAACAGGAAAAGTGGAAGTGACGATGAACCAGTTAATTATATGAGTTAGATGGGTAAGAATAAGTGGCAAAATAAGTTTGACGAACCGAAAGATGGTACACCATCTTCACCGATAGAGTCAGATCTGATAGCCTTGACACATTTCATAACGTCATCTTCGTTGACTACTTCAAAATCCTCTAGTCTTGGCACTACTCTAATTGAGGTGTTGGAACCAGAGGCAATTGAGGTGTTGACCTCATGCACATATTCACCAGCAGAAACAGCATCACCGAGGAAAAAAATCATTTAGCCGACCTGGGTCGAGAGAACATTGAGAGCCGTTTTCATTAAAAACACCAATTTCTAAGGTTGCTTCATAATTTTTTAGGGGCAGAGCGGTATTAAGTTTAGACACGTAATAATAAGTCTTGGATGTTCGAATTAATGTCGTTGTTTGATTACGGGTTTCAGTAAAAGTTCTTCAATTAGCAGCTGTTGGTGGGCGTTTCCATCTGCTGTGCAGTGTTTTTCTTTTTTGATGGCAAGGGTAACAGTAGAGGTGAACTATGGACAATGATTGTTAAGGAATCTTTCTGTTTTAGTGGGGACACATTGGTTGTATAGTTGGAGCAGCAAACATTGAAAAGAGTTAATCTTATCGCTGGCACTAGCATACAGATAACAACTGAGCCAAGAGGCCGACACATTAGCACGATGAAGACTGTAAAGGTTAATATAGTTGAAATCCTTGTAGGTACACGTTTCATTGCTAGGTGACTGATATAATTTTATATTATATGTGCAAAATAGAACGCCTTGATCAGAAATAACTAAGGATAACTGATAATACAGTTGCACGATTGAGTAATCAGGAAAAAAAACAGATCCAGGAGACAAGGAAGGCAGTTGGCAGCGAAGCTTGTGATATAAGTGTTGTTTACAATACTCATTCCCACCGATGACACAGAATTCTTAATTTGAAAGGCGGGAGAAATTTGTTTTAGCAAGTCAGCATTGAAATCACTGCATATTATTATATGCTAACAGCAAAAATAAACGCATGAGATTAAACATTTAGTGTAAGAGTCATTAACTTCAATAATAATTTATTTATTTATTTATTGATCTATAAGCATATGCTAACAGATATTACAAATAATATTTACAAATAAAAATATATAATTATATACAAAATAAATTACAATGAAAAACAAAAAGAAAATACATAAACGAATTATATTAAAATTTCAATATTAACAATAATTTTGTTTAAAACAAATCTTTTTTTTTTTTTTTTTTTTTTTATAATCTACGCGCGCTCAAGGGAGTATGAATACCCTTTAAATGTTTCAACACAGCGCGGGCGTGGTGGTGAGGTTAAGGAAGAGAAAGAATGATAGGAAAGATGCCCAAATTAGCTCAACACTCTGGCAAACTTCATTGAAATGCCTTATACATCTACAAATTGGTTCATTTCTACCGTAGTTCGTTCTGTGGTATTGTTCAAAAAGCAAATCTCTGGGACGTAAAGCTCTTGAAGGAACATAAAATGATATTTTAGAGAGCAAGGATGGGCATTTAATTTGATTATTCAAAATATCCCTTACAAACACAATATCATGCATACATCTTCTAGATTCAAGTGATTTAATTCCCAATAGTAAACAACGGGACTTATAATCCAGAATAAAAGGCCATTTCAATTTATAAAATATAACTTTAGAAAAACGTCTTTGAACTTTTTCTATACGATCAGAATAGGTTTTCAAATCAGGATTCCACACAATATCTGAGTATTCAAGTATCGATCTAACTAAAGGTGTATAGAGAGAAAGCAAGGGATAAGGATCGCAAAAATCATTACAATTTCGTTTGATAAAACCAACAAGAAGATTAGCTTTTGCAATCATATAATCAATATGAACTTTAAATGAAAAAGATGCATCTAACATAATGCCAAGGTCCTTTATTTTTTCCACCCGCGAGAGGGGAATTGAATCAATATGGTAGACAAAGCTTATGTTTGATTGTATTTTGAAGAATGAAATGACATTACATTTTTTTATGTTTAATATCAGACAATTCAATTTACACCATTCAGAGATTTGATCCATATCACATTGCAAAAGGCGACAGTCATCGACACCGTTAATTTTTATAAACAATTTCAGGTCATCAGCATAGAGAAGGCAATGTGAATATTTTATAGCTGATGTAATATCGTTTATAACGATATTGAACAACAGGGGGCCAAGATAGCTTCCTTGAGCAACACCAGACATACAATTCAGCGATTTTGAAAAAGAATTATTAATGAGAATCTTTTGTGACCTACCAATTAAATAGGAAGATATCCAACTTAAGAATGAATAATGGAAACCATATAATTTAAGTTTTTCTATTAAACTAAAATGGTTTACAGAATCAAAAGCCTTACTGAAATCAGTGTCGATTGCATCAACTTGATTTTTCCTCTCAATATTCTCAATAACATACGAAGAAAACAGGGCCAAATTTGTAGTTGTAGATCGCCCAGACATAAAACCATGCTGTAATTCAGAAATGGATTCGCGAGTTAAAAACTCTAATTTTGTTTTCACAATGCTTTCGAATACTTTAGGGATATCCGATAGTTTAAAAATTCCTCTGTAGTTATCAATTAAGTTTTTAGAACCTGACTTATGAATTGGAATAATATACGAGGTTTTCCATTCTTTTAGGAAGATCCCTTCAGAGAGAGATTTGTTAAAAATATAGAACAGAGGAAGGCTAAGCGAATCAGCAGATTTTCTTAGGAATAAAGCTGGTATACCGTCTACACCAGGCTTAGCATTGGGCTTAAGGGACTTAAGTTCTAAGAGAATTTCATTTATACTTAAATTTAACTCACCAATATTAACCTTACTAAGTAAATTGGGCAAATAAAATTTATTCACATCATTTGGATTTGAGTATACTGTTTGGAAGAAGTCCGCAAATAGATTGAGAATTTCTTTTGTATTTGAAGCATCTATATTCTTATATGAAATGTTATTCGGGTAGCCAGAAGACTTTCTTTTAACATTAACAAATTTCCAAAATGAGCTACTATTGGACTTTATATTGCATTCAATATTCATAATATAACATTTGTAAAGAAATTTATTAAGAGTAAAAAACTCTTTTCTCAATTTACTAAATTAAGCATAATCTAATTCACTATTAGTACTCTTATACTTTTTAAAGGCTTTACGTTTAACATTTTTAAGATTTGATAAATGATCATTGTAAAATGGTAGCTTTAGATTTTTCTTAGACTTTGAATTAGAAATGATAGGAACAAATTTGAAAAAACAATCAAATATAATTGATATAAACTTTGAATACATTTGTTCAATATTTAAACCATTAAATTCTTGAATCCAATCGAAAGAATCAAGAAAATTGTTTACTTCAATGAAGTTAGCTTTGTTAAAATTATATGATTTTAAGCAATTCTGAGATATATAAGAAGAAAATATATACAATTCAATTTCAATATATAATTCCTGATGATAAATAGAATCATTTAAGAGATTCTTCCTGCTTTAGCAATAAATGCATATGGTTATTAAGCAAATTAATATTTTTTTGCAAGAGGGCAAAGCTTTCTTTAACACTCTTTATGCACTCTTCGAGGTTGAGTTTTTTACAATTAACACATTTAAGAAAAATGTTTTCATTGTCTTTAATAAATTTTGTATATTCAACGGATAGATCGGTACACTCATAATGGGTTGGAAAACCACACAATCCACACGAAATATAACTATCGTTTGTTATAGAAATTGAGCATTTACAGCACTGAGAATTATTCATTTTAAAGCATTAGTAATTACTTTGTGACTTAACGCAAAAAGAGTATGTCAAAGAACGTCTAATCACGGTGAGTACAAGAGATCAACTGTATAATGTAATGTATTCGCAACTTGAACCGTTAGATTTGGCAATAACTTTGGCTTTAATGGATGATTTTACATAAATTGCAACACCTCCGCCAACAGTCTCGGTGATTCTATCATTTCTAAATATATTGAAATTAGCGATTTCATACAACTGATCACGAAAATAGGTTTTTAACCAAGTTTTACTTACACAAACGCCATCAATACAAAAAGAGAAAAATAAGTAATTTAAATAAGTTGAGAAGGTCAAAATAAGAACATTCGCTAATGCTATTATTGTTATTGACTGTTTTTTAAAGAAATAATGTACATGGTTTAACTTGCTTTACTCTAAATTTCATGTTCAGTTACCTTTGTGTTTAAAAAGAAGATTTAGAATGTAGATATCTAATATGATAAAAAATATCCATTTTCAAGTACATATTTACAATGAATGCGAAAAATTACGCCAAAGATTAAACACCATTTTACAAAAATAACGCAATTTCGCTTGAGTGTTTCTATGCATTTTCAATATATATTATACATTGGTACATTATATTTGTAAATTAAATATACCTATATATGCAAAATTATTAATTTGTCACGCTTCGATATATTTTTTTACTGACTTATTACATTTCTCGATTTTCTCAGCTTTTTTTTTTTTAATTTAACTATATGCCTGTAAGACCTAAGGTATTTTAAATGCAACCTGAATTGCACGGCACTAGTTTGGCACAGAAAATCTTATTGTTTTTTGCTTTAACCTCATTGATTTTCCCTAATTTATAATTTTCTTCTATTCAAATTTATGCAAACGCATAGTTGGATAATAAAACACCAAATAATTTTCAAAAATATTTTCATACTTTTATTTAAAGTACGTCCTCATTGTACCTACTCATTGCCATTATAGTACGATACTGTCTAACTGAAATCAAATTTTGAAATAATTAAATTCTTGCAACTAATTTACCTACCCACTTTTTTCAATAATTTTTTTCTGGTCATATACCTCCTAATATCTTTTAATATTGCTAAACATAAACAGGGGATACGCTATGAGGTGATAAACACAATGATAAGCACAATGTACATAAAACATAACAACTTGTCTAGCAATATAATGATTCGGACATTATTTATGTATTTTGAAAAAAATTAAGTGGAGATTTCTGTATGTACAGTTCGAAACATTTTTTTTATTTTGCGCTGAGGTGAGTACTGTTCCAGAAAAATTACAGATAAAATTTGTTCTGGGAAAAAAATTGTATGAGAAATAATATTTTTCCGATCTGAGTACTGGGCTTTAGTGTGCACAGCAAAGAGTTGTTTCTTACGTTTTAAACCCAAAGCGCTGTTCAGAAGAAATCATGTTTGTCTCGTCAGACTCTCATTGAGGTAACAGCTGTTTCATCAATTAAACAAAGTTCATTTGCACTCTGCTTACGGTAGTGGGCGGCTGACATCAGAACTGAGTTCCTCTCATAAGAGTTGGCGAATTTTATGATAATTAGAGATGATGATGATGAAGAAGATGATGACAAGGATGAAGCATTGTTGTTACTACTTTTTTTTTATGCGAAAAATGTCTGTGATATTAGGCGGCTTGCATTCGATTGTGTTTTAAATGCTAAGTTTTAAATAAAAGGGAAAACCCTGCAATTTCCATTTATTTACATACATTGTTGTTTTTGTAACACGAAATGTAACTGTGAATAAAAGAAACTGAACTCAAAATAGCTTTGGTTGAGTTTTGTGTTTACAATAGGACTCCCAAACAATAAAATGTGTGAGTGTTATGTTATTTTATGTGCAAAAGGTATGTAATTTTGTATACATTCATTTGTACATAATACGTACATAGCAACAAATTCGTTTCGTTTAAGAATAAATTATTTGTTTATTAATAAAAACAATTGTTAAACATTTAATAAAGGTTGTATTTCAGCTGTTAAAGTTCGATATAAACGTAGTAAGAATTGTTTAGTAACACGGAGTCTGGCTTATCCGTTATTCGGATCTTTTTTCAGTTATCCGAGGTCCGCTTAAGTGAAAAACCCGCGTAACTGAAAAAAAATCCTTATTTTTCGTCGTTTCGCTTAAGCGGGTTTCACTGTACTGTTTTTCATTATGGGCCCCGGGTCAGGCGCGATTCCTCCTAGTTATCTAGCTTAATTGCGCTAAACTAAGAATTTTATTGAAATATAATAATTATCAAATAAAGTATTAATACGCAAAATACAATGTATGATGAGGCTTAAGATATATAAATATAATTTGAAACAATACTACGTTTTTACAAACATATTTTTTTCGTTGCATGCTATACTAAATTCCAATACAATAATCTCCGATCAAATATAGTTGGCACACAAATTTGCGCTGTCGAACCCCCTACAATCTATATAATAGGCAGATGCATACATTTGCCTGTCAAAAACAATAGAATGGTAAGTGCAAAATAATGAGCCAACATGGAACGTGAACGACAACATTGGACTGTTTTGTGAACTCGTAAGCACACATAAACATAAGCACTTCTGTTTGCTTGCCATAGCGTTGCACTGTTCTTTTTATTTGATAAGTTCCACCAGAATATGGAATGTAATGTCTATGGAACCATTCTCAGTTGGTGTGATTATTTTTGTTAGTTGTTTACTCTATGATCGGTTGTAAAGTGCAAATTACAATAGTATTTTAAGTGAGTAAATATCTAATTTGCAAGTAGTGCTGTGCTTTGGAATATGAGGGTGAGACGACAAAAATGTTTAAAAATATTAAATAATAAGAAAATAATCGTATGGATCTAAGAGCCCGTAGCAAATTTTGGTATTGAAAGGTAAAACAAAATACAATAATGCAGATTTATTGGTGACAATTTATTGTTATTTTTAGCTATAGTTTAATGGTGCAGATTAGATCAAAATTCTATTTCTATACCTTTTCTACACTAGCATCGCTCCGCCAAACGTCACTAGAAGAACAATATAAACAGCGTCTTCGTCTGAAATTCAAAATTATTTTGCAAAATGTTTGCAGAATCTCTTGTTTACAGACGTTTGTGAATGATGGTGTTATAAAGGAGGAAACATTTGAACCCAGTGCTTAAGTATGTGTATGTACTTAAAATATTCCTCAAAGTGATTACTGAGTTTTGATGAAATTTACAAAAGCAAATAAGGATATTCAATTCTTTTGAATTTACTATACAAAAATCACCCATACATCTGCATTTTTGAATTTTGGTTACCTTTCATTACAAATTATTTGCTGTGGGATGTGGTTCTTTTGGAATTTAAAAATATATGAAGTAATGAAGTTTAAGTTTTTGTGACACTGAAGAGGATAAGAACTTACCTACGATATACACAAGGTCAGGAAATATTGGCTCTCATGTCAATCGAAAAAGAAGTTTTAAAAAAATTGACAAAAACGACTTTAGTGAGCGAGTCATTGAATGAAAAAAAATAAACAAAGAACAATTTGTTTTTTCAGTATTATTATTTTCAAATTTCTCAGGAAACGTAGCTAACCTAATGGTTAAGACCAGGAATCGCCACTGTTGATGATAGTATTTCAAAATACGAATATCATTCTTATTCACCGTATTTAAATAATTTTGGCAAAACTGACATCATCCACATCTGTATGGAACATCAAAATCTCAATATATTACAGTCATTTATTACGTTTTATGTTATGGAGACTGTATCGAAAAATGATGGATCGGAAATCAAAAATACTAAACATTTAGTGTAGGAGTCACTATATTCAATAATAATGTATTCACAACTTGAACCGTTAGATTTGGCAATAACTTGGCATTAAAATGCATGATTTTACAGGAATTGCAACACCTCCGCTAACAGTCTCGGTGATTCTATCATTTCTAAATAGATTGAAAATAGCGATTTCATACAACTGATCACAAAAATCGAGTTTGAACCAAGTTTCACTCACACAAACGACATCAATACAAGAACAGGAAAATAAGTAAATTAAATAATCGAGTTTGTAAACATTAAGGCTACGTGCATTTAGATGACAAACTCTTACACCATCACAATATATAGAAATAATATTTACTAAAGTGGACGTTGATTTTTTATACATACTCTTTTGCTCATCTTTTTTTTTTAATTCAGCTATATGACAGGCATAAGGTCTTTTAAATGCAACCTGAATTGCACGGCACTAGTTTGGCACAGTGGATTTTAGAACTAGGCATTGATTGTCTCATTTTAACCCATTGGCGGCATCCAATTAAAATTGGAGGTAGAGAAAAGAATTTGCCTAGCGTGGGGATCGAACGCACACGTCTAAGTTAGCAATCAAGCACTTTATCGACTGCGCCATTGCCACCCAAGAGTACTTAAGCCTCCCATAATAAAAATACTAACGAACCGGAAAAAAGAAAACAAAAAATAATTAAAGACTTACATTACATATTACACTACTCCGTAGATAAATCTTGCGAAGTAGAGACACAGAATCACTGGCAACGAGATCATTGGTTTAAACACTACATACATTATACAACAGAGAGAGACACAGAGAAAGGAATAACACACAACAGAAGAAACACATGTCAACAGCACGTGGTTGGTTTCCGACGGTCCCCCATCGAAGTACTAACCATGCGCAACGGTGCTTGATTTCGCTGATCTATGGGAAGCAATGCTTTTTTCGTAATTCGTTTTTATTTAATATTAACTTATAACTATCTTAGAGCTAAGCAAAAATGTTTAAAACTAGCCTAATTATCAATAACTTACAACTAATTTACGGGCCCTTTACGGGCGCTCTATGCTACACAATAACTCTTAGAACTAACGTCCTTCGACCTAAAAACTATTTTAATTAAATCTAGTTATTTTATTTTTATTTAACCAAGAAAACTTTTTAAAACACTCAGTATCAAATCATTTTTAAATTTTTACTTAAAAACTATCTAAAGATAAACTAAAAAGAATTGAAACAAAATATAACTAACTTATATTAACTAAAAATTACTTAAGATACCTAATGATACCAAAAACCGCTTAAAACTACTTAAAAACTAGAACAGTCACAGCAGCATTTTTTTTTCGGAACCGCCCCTCCATTCTGTATCCAACCCTCGAGTGTCTAAATAGAGGAATGCCTCGTGAGGGATGAAGCCACTTAAGCGCGCACTCTCAAAATATTCGTTATTGGGGTAATAAGCCCCAAAAGTTAAGCTGTTAGTTGAGGACATCGCTCTTGCAACGTGCCCACGAATCAGCTTAAACAAAAAATTATCTATTTTGTTTATGTTGGCTCCATTGTATAGAACCTGGTTGAAATAATATCGTTTGTCCTCCGACTCTGGTGTTCTGTGTATTCCAAGGCAACGTCGAAGACACTGCTTCTCAAACACCTGAATCTTTTCCATTTGAGATGGGGCAACGTTGAACCACACCGGGCATCCATAGGCAATCATCGGCCTGTTGAGTTCCATGTAGCAAATCACTTTCACCCCGCTGTCAAGACGACTGTTATAAAACAATCATTTTGTCAGGGCAAAGGCTCACCTAGCCCTGGCCAAAGCAGCACCTTTATGTCTGTCGAAATACAAGTACTGATCCAACCAGATGCCAAGGTACTTTAGTACACATTTACTCACCAGTGGATGGATGTACATGCAGTCCCACGATCACCAGCTTGCGCCAGTTCTTTCTCGTATCCCTTGAGGCGCTAGACAACGGAGTCCTAAACAGAATTGTTTCTGATCTCTCTGATCACAATATCGCTGAATCTTGTCGAAGTCACGCTGCAAAAGAATTTTTATGACCTCAACTGTTGAAGCTTTTCTGTACGCGATAAGATCGTCGGCGTACGCAATTGCATGAGTTAGACTACCTATCAGATCGCTGGTGTAAATGCTGAAGAGAATCGGCGAGTTAACCGCTCCCTGCTGAAGACCATTTTCAATATTAAAAACTGTGGTAGAAGTTACATTGCCACTCTTGACAACAAACTTTCTACCATTTAGCATGTCATAAAAAATATACAATAGCGGTTTACTTGTACCAAGTCTGGCACCATACGGTGTCGGAGGCCTTCTCAAAATCAACCAGAGAGGCACCCGTACATTGCTATTTAGATTTGTTCTATTGGACATCAGAAACGAGTTTAGACGCGGAATAAATTTTGTCATGTCCCGTCTTAAAACCGAACTGAGTATCCGGTTTGATTTTGATGCCATCCGCCCACTTGAACAGAGCCCTATTAATAACCTTTTCAAATACTTTACTGATACCCGGAAGAAGACTTATCGACCTGAGATACAGCGGATTGGAATTGTCCTTTTCCTTTTTAGGGAGAGGATGCACCACGGCTGTCTTCCACCGCACTGGATAATATGCATTATTCAGCGCATTGTTAAACAGTGCTGTATAAATTTCAACTGCTTCCTGAGGCAAATGTCGTAGTACAACGTTGGATATACCATCGACTCCTACTGATTTGTTTTTCTTTATTGAATCGAAGATGAGCTGGAGCTCAACCTTCGAAATTAACAGGGAACTGGACCTATTTCCCTCGGCGATTATGCCGTTTGCCAAATGTTCATCATTAAATTCGGTAAAACCAAGGTTCTCAGATCGCCACTGCGTTGTATCGTTCCGGAGGTAAAAGTGGTGAACCAGAGCTGTGCTCTCCAGGTCATAATTTAGGCGATTGCTAGTATTCATCTTGTATACTTGCTGGAAAGCAGCCCCCACATTATCCACCTTTTCCTTCGGCTCTCGATTATGAAGAGGTCATCGTCTAATACTGCATCCTCTGGGTCTATGCCTGCTGTCAGAAGTAGTGGTATCTGTTTTGTGTCGACCTCTGGAACTTAGGGCACGGAAGGTCGTTTTGATCTTTCCTTTTGAATATCTTATTAATTTGTGGGAACATATTCGGGTCGGTAGCGTTCACGGCCCAAATTTTTTTTTCCCAAAATAAACTAGTGGACAACCTATAATTTTCTTTGATCAATTGGTTGATGTTTTTCATGGTTGACTTCAGTGTCCTTGTCTCCAGATCTCGTGTGTCAGTAAACCGTCCGTATAAGCGTTTTAGTCTTGTCAGTAAGCTACTTTTTTGTCTGTGTAGTATCGATTTTAGTATTTCTCAGGTTCCTGTCAATTGGTGGGGATATACCATTTGAACGTAATTCGCTCAATAAGACGTTCGAGAAACGCACCTTACTGTAATTGTAAGTATGCACAGGTACATACTCCTCCAACTCCAAAAGGTCGTTTGGAAGTTGTATAACGGCGGCGAGTCCGCAGTGGTCACTGTCGTACTCAATCGTTCGTAAACAATTTTATGGCCGTTGCCGCACAGTGTCAGTAATTGTTAGTCTTGGGTCTGTCAACAGAAGATCCAGATAGACACCGCTTCTTGGAAACGATGGCCTGTCTCTAGCGAGAAGTTCAATGCGATACTCCAGGTTGTATCGACCCATCCAATTATACAGATGGTGACCACGAGGAGTTTGTATTTGATTTCCCCAATCTCTATGTTTGTCATTCAAATCACCAGCCAATATGTACTAGTTTTCATCCGAGCTCAATCTTCAGCATTCAAAAAGATTTTCAAGCTCTGCTATAAATTCTGTTGGCTGAGGTTCTTCGGGTGCACAGGCAGCGATCACATACATTCGCTGCCCCTCATGGAGAGGAATGCGCTTGATGCATGCCTCTAGCGTCCGAAATTTTCGCGCATCACTACTACATATTACCTTTTGACTAATGCCTTTACGTATAGAGATTGCGACGCCTCCTCCTTGAGTGGAGTTGGATCGGACACTTCTTACGATATTGTAATTGTTATAAGTCAATTTATGTTTCTGGGTAAGCTTAGTTTCGCTAGCCATAAACACATCTGGGATATGTCTTTAAGCAGTTGGAATAAATTCGCTCTACGTTCGGTCCTAATCAGTGAAATTACATTCACATCTAGGATCTTAAATTGACTCTCCGGTAGCGCGCCTTTAACCTCTTAGTTGCATTAAGCTCGGCAAAACAGAGGAGAGATGATCCACCACAGTCGGCTGCTCTCTGATCTGGTTTTGAAGGCCAGTCGACGGGCCCTGGATGGCCAGCAGAATGCCTATAATATCCGCCTGTGCCGCCGGCGCCTTAGGCACATGGGCCTGTTGGGCGACCTTTGGTGTAGGCTGTACCGTGCTTCCCCTTCCTGACGCCATTTCGGCGTAAGAAATTTGGGGGTTGACGGGCGTTGTTTTAGGAGGGCACACTGTTGGACGCTTTTCTACCACTGTTTGCTTTGCTGCTTTATTGTTCTTAATAAGCTGAAACGTCGGGCATCCCCGATACTATGCGGTGTGTCCGTCGCCTCGACAGAGTGTACATTAAAGCTGGTACATATCTTCGTCCCGTTCCTTTCCTAACTTGCATTCAGCTGCATTTTCGTTCTCTCCACACTTAACGCAGCGCGACTGCATTTCGCAGTTTGGTGCGGCGTGGCCGAACCTTTGGCAGCGCATGCATTAAAGCATGTCGCCGCGCCCTTTTAATTTGTCCCAAGTTACAACCTGGTTGTTGAAGACGGAGATACTCCTCAAACTATCCAGTTTTCTGCTGGGTGAGAGTTGAACCAGGAAGAATGGAAGATTCCGCTTCTCCCACCTAGCTCTAACTGTAGCGAACGGCTTGACCCCTATAATCTCCAGTTCATCGCTCGCTTTTTGACGGAGCTCATTCAAGAGCACTGTGGTACTGTGCAGGAATCAATGCCCTTTAAAAGGACCGTTTACAACTTTTCGCTCTTAGGGGTGAAACTAAAGAATTCAGTCGTGGATTCTTTCAACAGTGCCTTTATTTCTCACGAAGGCTGTACTATCGCCCGTCGTGAAGTCCCTTCTCCTTCCTCAGACATGTATGCAATACCGTCTTCGGGTGACGTGTCTAGTTGGGTTTGTCTTGCTGCCTCCGACGTCTCATCTATATCCGACGTCTCCTCCCCAGCTGTTTGTTGAGATGCGGTGGATCTCCTCTTTACCAAATTTGGTGGGCACTTGATCCTCTTAATGCGCTTCGGATTTACATCGGATGATGTTGCCGTTGTTGTGGCTGTTGATGTTGTTGCTGCAGAATAACTGCTTGTAAGTGTAACATATTTCGATGTTCCCTCAGCTGATGCCATCGCTGGCCTCATTGGCCCTGGGACACCTTTCGATGCCCCGGTGCTTAAACTCCTCCTCCTTATCTGGTTTTCCCGGACAATAAAATTTTCAACCTCCCTGTTATGAAAAAAGGCTTCTAACTTTTTCACGCCCTGCTGGGAATCGAACTCGTGACCCCTAGATTCACGGTCCGCCACTCTAGCACTAGATTTAAACTTAAGCACACACGATATTTAATTTGCAAAAACTGAATGGCGAAGCGATGCTTTCATCGGAGCCAAGGCCGTTGACAAATAAAGACTTAAATTGCAATGCGTAACTAAACTGAGGTACCGATTATTTGGGAGTGTAGAAATGGGAAATAAGGGAACAAAGATTTTAAAAAATAAAACTGATGTAATAATTATAAATTAAATAAATATGAGTGAATTAAATATAAAAGAATGATTTAAATATGAAATAAAAAAGCTAACAATAAAATCAGATGTATGTACAATAAGAAATCATGTGAGTCGCAGTCACAATCGTATCAACAGCAGCAGCCACAAGCAGATCTTCGGAGCTTGCGATCTGTGAGCTTTTGCCATTGGGTGTCTTCTTCACATACACATTTCTTTGCTTAGTGTGCACAGCAAAGAGTTGTTTCTTACGTTTTAAGCCCAAAGCGCTGTTCAGCAGAAATCTTGATTTTCTCGCCAGACTCTCATTGAGGTAACAGCTGTCTCTCGAGATGGAGGCATCGTCAATGCCGACATCAATTAAACAAAGTTCATTTGCACTCTGCTTATGGTAGTGGGCGGCTGACATCAGAACTGAGTTCCTCTCATAAGAGTTGGCAAATTTTATGACGATTGGAGATGATGATTATGACAAGGATGAAGCATTATTGTTACTAATTTTTTTTTTGATGCGAAAAATGTCTGTGAGATTAGGTGGCTTTAATTCAATTGTGTTTTAATTGCTAAGTTTTAAATAAAAGGGATAACTCCCCACTTTCCATTTATTTACATACATTGTTGTTTTTGTAAGAGGAAATGTACCTGTGAATAACAGAAACTGAATTCAGAGTAGCTTTCGTTGACTTTTGTGTTTACAACAGGATACACAAAGTTGAACATTAAAATGTGTGAGAGTTATGTTATTTTATATGCAATAGGTATGTAATTTTGTATACATTAATTTGTACAAAACACATACATAGCTACAAATTCGTTTTGTTTAAAAATAAATTATTTGTTTATTAATAACTAGTTTCTGGTTTTGTATTTAGATAAGACAAACTTATTTATAAAAGCAATTGTTAAACATTTGATAGAGGTTGTTTATTAAGAATTGTTTAGCAACCAAAAGTCTGGCTTACTCGTTATTCGAGATCCGCTTAACTGAAATCTTTTTTCAGTTATCCGAGGTCCGAGTATTAACACGCAAAATATAATGTATGATGAGGCTTAATATACTACGTTTGTACAAACATATATTTTTCGTTGCATGCTATACTAAATCCCAATACAATAATCTCTCATCAAACTTAGTTGGCACAAAAATTTGCGCTACCGAAACCCCTACAATCTATATAATAGGCAGATACATACATTTTAATAAAAGCCGGTCAAAACCAATAGAATGCTAAGCGCAAAATAATAGCCGACAACATTGGACTGTTTTGTGTAAGCACACATAAACATAAACACTTCTGTTTGCTTGCCTTCACGTTGCACTGTGTTCAAGTTCCACCAGAATATGGAATCTAATGTGTATGGATCCAATCTCAGTTGGTGTGATTATTTTTGTTAGTTGTTTACTTTATGATCGGTTGTAATTTTGGTTACCTTTCAGTACCAATTGTTTGCTGTGGGCTGTGGGTCTTTTGGAATTTAAGACTGTATGAAGTAATGAAGTTTAAATTTGTGTTATACTGAAGAGGATAAAAACTTACCTACGATTCACACATGGTCAGGAGCTATTAAATAATTTGGTTCTCATGTCAATCGCAAAAGAAGTTTTAAAAAAGTTACAAATAAAACGATTTTAGTGAGCGAGTCTTTGAATGAAAAAAATAAACAAAGAGCAATTTGTTTTTTCAGTATTATAATTTTTAAATTTCCCAGGAAACGTAGTTAACCTAATGGTTAAGACCAGGAATCACCACTGTTGATGATAGTATTTCAAAATACGAATATCTTTCTGATTCACCGCATCTAAATAATTTTGGTAAAACTGACATCATCATGACATTTGTGGTGACCGTGGCGAGATAGTTGTGTGTTCGCCTGTCAACGTCATGGTCACAGGTTCGATCCCTGCCGTAGTTAATATTTTGGGTTAACCAGTCTGGCTCATCTGATGTGCACTGGGTTTCTTCGATATGGACACATCCACTATGTTATTTTATAGGAGTTAACGTTATGGCAAAATTGATTGTCTACAAAAAATGAGCTAGAGCTATATTGATTACAAATGATTTTACTTTTCTTTATTTTTTGATAGCAAGAGAATTGGAATGAAGTGTCGTGGTCGAATAAAGAAAAAGGAATGGCCGCCAGAAGACCAGACACAAGCCAACGAACCCTGAGTACCAACATATATTCATAGTTTTAGGTTGGTACTACTGGTTGGGTCTGTTCGATGTTGGGTAAGAGGTTTGCGTTCGGGTTTTGATTTGGTGTGCGTTCACACTAGCCGATAGTGTCCGTCACATCACTCCTCCGCCAGTTGAGTGCAGGGATCTGCGCTTAACGAAATCTGCTGGGACGAAAAATTGTTCGCCTTGTCCGCGTTTTTTGATCAGATGTTAAGGAACTGTGGTTCTCCGCAAAAGTTACTTTCTTTATCAAGATGGGTTTCGATTTTGTGGGTCGTGAGCAATCTTCCGTGCCCGCTTCCGAAAAACAGGGTTTAAGGCGGTCGATGCCGATAACCGATTCTTTACCGTTGACGAGGACTTTATAAGTTTTTTCGGCACGTTCGAGAACTGTGAAAGGTCGTTCATAGGGTTGCTGAAGGGGTTTACGTACTGCGTCGACCCTGACGAAAACGCGAGCGCAATTTTTTAGTTCCTTGAAGACGAAAGGCTTATGATGGCAGTGACGCGAAGGCGCGGCTGGTCGAACGGAAGCGAAATGCTTGTGTAGTTCTTTGACGAACTCCGCTTGAGGAACGACCGAGTTGTTATTTAAAAAAAAATCCGAAGGTAATCGAATATTTTGTCCAAAAACTAGCTCAGACGCGCTGGCTTCGAGATCTTCGCGATAAATGGCTCTGGGCCCCATTAGAACGTGTGGCAATTTTCTAGTCCACTGCACGTCGTTTTGACATTTGAGCGATGCCTTGAGCGTTCGATGCAACCGTTCGATAAATCCGTTCGCTTTTGGATTGTAGGCGGTGGTGCGATGGTGTTCTATACCGAGACGTTTACAAAGTTCATTATATAAACCGGATTCGAACTGCGAGCCTTGATCGGTTATTATGACAGACGGCATACCGTATCGCGAAAACCAATTTGTGAACAATGCGTTTAAGACTGTTTCGGCTGAAATATCAGAGGTTGTGCTGCCTCTGGCCAACGCGTATACCTGTCTATAACAGTGAGCAGGTATCGAGATCCTTCCGATGGTGGAAGAGGCCCTACTAAATCGATGTGGATTTCGTCGAAGCGTCTGGAAACCGGAGGAAATTGTCCGAGTGGACTTTTGACGTGTTTCGAAATTTTGGATTTCTGGCAAGCCATACAGGCTTTTGCCCAATTTCGACACTCTTTGTTTATGCCTGTCCAAATTTACTTTTTGGTTACTGATTTGACGGAGGATCACACTCCTTGATGAGCTAACCCGTGAACCGAGTCGAAGATTAGTTTTCGAAAATCCTTTGGTATGTACGGACGAGGTGTACCGGTTGAAGTGTCGCATAGAATTGATTTGTTCGAGTTCGGAATGTTGAATTTTTCAAATCGCAAAGATGTTTCGGAGGAGTGCAAATTTCGTAACTCCTGATCGCTTAGTTGTGCATCGGCGATTTTATGAAAGTCTATTTGAGCTGGCAAAGTTATCTCGTCTAACCTTGACAGAGCATCTGCTACCACGTTTTCTTTGCCGGGAATGTATTGGATGTCGGTAGAAAATTGACCGATAAATCCAGATGCCGAAGTTGTCGAGGTGAAGCCTTGGATGCCTTTTGCCGGAAGGCGAAGGTGAGAGGCTTGTGGTCCGTGAAGATAGTGAACGGTTGAGCCTCGAGGAAATATAGAAAATGTTTAATTGCAAGGTATACGGCTAAAAGCTCTCTGTCGTAAGTACTATATTTACGTTGAGCCTGGTTAAGTTTGACAGAAAAGAATGAAATAGGTTGCCAACTATCACGATGATATTGCTGTAGCACGCCTCCGATTGCAAAGTCTGACGCATCGACACATAAAGAATATTTCGCGTCGGGCATTGGAAAAGACAAGAGTGTGGCTCGGCATAGTTCAGCCTTGCATCGCTCGAAGAAGGAGAGCGCGTCCGCCGATAAACCGATAATCGTTTTGTCGCTTTTCTTTTTCTTGAATTTGAGAAGTTCCGTCAACGGAAACTGTATCTCGGCAGCTTAAGGTATAAAGCGCCGGTAAAAATTTAACATTCCCAAAAATTGCCTCAGTTCGGAGATGTTCTTAGGAGGTTTGACATTTGCGATCGCTTCGACTTTGCTAGGCGGAGGTTTGATTCCTACTGCCGATATAAGATGACCGAGGAAGGTGACGTTGAAGTAAATGTTCGGCTAAATCTTTTGAGGCCACCAGAACGTCGTCGATGTAAACAAAACAGAAAGGAAGATCCCGAAAAATCGAATGCATAAAACGTTGAAACGTTTGGGAAGCATTCCTTAAACCAAACTTCATTCTGGTGAACTCAAAAAGTCCGAACGGAGTGGTAATTGCCGTTTTCGGAATGTCGACCTATTCGATGGGTATCTGGTGATAAACGCGTACCAAATCTATGGTAGAAAAAACCGTCTGGCCATATAATTGATGACCGAAATTCTGAATGTGGGATAACGGGTAGTTGTCGGGTTGAGTAACCGCGTTTAGCAAACGGTAGTCGCCGCAAGGTCTCCATTCTCCGTTTTTCTTTTGAACTAGATGCAAAGGTGTGGCCCAAGGACTGCTACTTGGTCTACAAACACCTTGTTGCATCAGATATTCGAACTCTTTCTTTGCTGCTTTCAGCTTGTCTGGAGGCTAGACGACGCGGTTTTCTGACGATAGGTCGTGTAAGCCCGGTCAAGATGGCGTGTTTGATATCATGCTGAATAGGACGTATAAAAACATTCTCTGTTGAAACTATATTAAAATTTTTTATTAATCGGCGAACATTTCCATCGCTCGAGTATTGATTTAAAACCGTAAGTCTTTGCATTGAATCATGTTTAAGTTCGCCTAACGATAGTGAATTGGATTGCGGATCCACAAGACGACTGTTCTTCAAATCAACTAGAAGTCCGAAATTTCGAAGGAAATCTGCGCCTAGAATGGGTTTGCCTACGTCTGCATATATAAAAACCCACGAAAATTTTCGACGCAGACCTAAATCTAGTGAAAGACGTGTGCGACCGTAAGTCGAAACTGAAGAGCCGTTTGCTGCAAAAAGTTGATTTGATCTCGGGTGACGTTTTTTAATTGCCGCGGTCGCGGGTAAAACTGAAACGTCTGCCCCTGAGTCGATCAAAAACGTTAACTTGTTCGTTGAATCCTTAACGAAAAGGCGGCGGTTTGCAAGGAGAGTGCCCGAGTCGCAGGCCGCTAACGACAGGGCCTTTCGTTTCCCGAAAAAATCCGATTACTACTTCTGAAACAGCAAGGCGGATCGCACCTACGAGCTTCGTTTCCAAAACGACGATGATACCAGCACATACGCCGACTGAATTGCTCACGAGAACTTGAAGACGGTCGTGGAGACGCAGATCTATCTCGGCTAGAGCGTTGACTGAGCTGTCGGCGTAAGGCCGCCACCTCTGTCTGCAAATCCTTCAGCGTTGAAGGATTATTACCTTCTTGCTGGAAGGATTGACCGACTTCGCGAATACTGTTGTTAGTTATCGCGAGAACTTCGTTCGAAGTGGGTACCAAATTTAAAATCCGACCGGCCGTTTTGGCTAAACTATCTAAATCATCATTAGAGCACGTTAAAATTGCTTGAGCGGTTTGCGGTAAACGCTGAAGCCACAAACTCTTAAGCACCGATTCTTGAAATTGGTTCCCGGCCAACGTTCGCATTTGTCTCAAAAGCTCACTCGGTTTTTTATCGCCTAGAACCGTTTCATGTAATAGCCCTTGAAAACGAATATCCTCGGGCTCGATGAGGCGCGAAAGAACGGTCGTCTTGAGATGCTCGTATAAACGGCTTCCGGGCGGATTCATTACAACGTCCCTGCACAAATTTATCGTACGCGAGTCAAGAAAACCGAGTGCCGTAAAATACTTGGTACTATCTGACCTAATCTGGGCTACCGCGAACTGCCCTTCTAAAATGCGGAACCACACGTCCGGATTGTCTGGCCAAAAAGTCAAATTTTTAAATGCCAAAGCACTTACTTGGTTTCCCGAAGACTCGGTCTGACTCCCTGCAGAACTGGCGGGGTCTGACGTGCTTTGATTCTCCATAACCCCCTGTTGATTTGTGCCTGGTCCAGTACGGTCGGGCATTTTGCTCGGTTTGCCACTTTTATCTGTATAAAAGAAAATACAAAAATGAATTACTCGACTTATCTTAGTTAAAAACTGAATAAATTAGCGAGTTTATGAATGGTTAGTAACAAAACTAAACTGTGAAGAAAAATCAAGTATATTTTAAAGAGGTTAATAGCGAGAAGCGCTGCCAGAAAATTTATTACAAAATATGCCCATGAAGAAAAAAAAATAATATATTGATGAATGCGGCCAATGTTGCTTGATGATGTAATACAGGCAATTGGGTCGTGCCATTGTATTGTCTGCCGATACAGCTGCTTGATGATGTCGCACCGTAATTTGACGAAACTGTAGTACGGTTTGTAAAACGGGACTTCTTGACCCGTGGCGGTGAAAGAATGCCGTTGTTCGAAATGGAAAATGCCGTTGTGGTTGTGCTGTTTGCTGCACGGAACTTCTGGGTGTGGCGACGCGGCAGCGAAATCTGTCGCTGTATTAATGCTACCGATCGAGCTCTCAGGAGGTTTTGTGTGGCTGAGATGGTGCCGACGGGTCCACTGCTCCTTGTGCACAACGCAATCACGTCGGGGTCACCAATTTTGGGTGAACCAGTCTGGCTCATCTGATGTGCACTGGGTGTCTTCGATATGGGCACATCCACGTGCCACCCAGACAGCAGGACACTATGTGTGCTGGTATGTTGTCTATATGTACCGGGCACGTACGCACTCTTGATATTTTCACGAATAAAAAAACAATTAGTTTCAAACAAATGAGACGATTACAATCTTTATTTTATAGGAGTTAGCGTTATGGCAAAATTGATTATCTACAAAAAATGAGCTAGAGCTATATTGATTACAAATGATTTTACTTTGTCGTGGTCGAATGAAGAAAAAGGAATGGCCGCCACAAGACCAGACACAAGCCAACGAACTCTGAGTACCAACATATATTCATAGTTTTAGGTTGGTACTACTGGTTGGGTCTGTTCGATGTTGGGTAAGTGGTTTGCGTTCGGCTTTTGATTTGGTGTGCGTTCACACTAGCCGATAGTGCCCGCCACAATATCCTCGTATTTTTCTATTAAAAACCAATTCTAAAATAAATGTCATACGAGTTGCTGGCTTACTCATGCCATGCTATTTAGGCATAGAACTAACAACATGTGATTGTGTAAAACTAGTATACCGATAAATATGACAACGAATAAAAAGAATAATGAGAATTATAAGGGACATAGATAAATAAGATACGGAAATTTCGCCATCCCTAGAGCTGAGACACCAACCATCTCCTATCTCAGAACCATCTCCTACGCGACACATCTTCCCTATCCTTTTTTCTTCCTAACCTAACGCCCGCGCTGTGTTGAAACATTTAAAGGGTAGCATAAGCCCTTGAGCGCGTGTAGATTATAAAAAAAATCCAGTTAATTTTTTCTGTGAATGTAAAAGTTCACTAACAAGATTGCACTTGTTTTTGTTTTTAGTAACAAATAAATATTATAATACTCATACAAAATTTTCAACATGAGTATTAAGAAACTCAATTGCCTCATCGTTAATTCTGTCCATATGAGATGGTAGGTAAAATTGATTGTTTTAAAATTCCGTAAGGAGCCGCTCAGCATATCTGGTGTTTAACTTTTTAATGTTATGCACTTTATAATATTTATCATGCCACATTTCTGTTGCATACAAAGTTTTCTTTTAAATTTAGTGGTTACAGAAGAATTATTGTTTGTATTAAATTGTTTAAGTAAATCATTTAAGGTGTTCGCTATCTTACTTTTTTGTTTGTTGGTTGTTGTTGTTGTTGTTGTTGTTGTTGTTGCTGTTGTTGTTGTTGTTGTTGTTGTTGTTGTTGTTGTTGTTGTTGTTGTTGTTGTTGTTGTTGTTACTGCTGTTGTTGATGTTGTTGTTGTTGTTGTTGTTGTTGTTGTTGTCGTTGTTGTTGTTGTTGTTGTTGTTGTTGTTGTTGTTGTTGTTGTTGTTGTTGGTGGTGGTGGTGGTGGTGTTGTTGTTGTTGTTTTTGATGTTGTTGGTGTTGCTGTTGATGTTGTGTTGTTATTGTAGTTGTTGTTGTTGTTGTTGTTGTTGTTGTTGTTGTTGTTGTTGTTGTTGTTGTTATTTTTGTTGTTGTTGGTTTGGTTGTTGTTGTTGTTTGTGTTGTTGTTGTTGCTGTTGTTGTTGATATTGTTGATATTATTGATGTTGTTCTTATTGTTGGTGATGTTGTTGATTTATCTGCTGCTGCAACGGGCGATGTTGATGTTGCATTTGCTGCAAAGTAGAGCGATGTTGCTTCTGCTGAGGTGCTGGACCTGCCGCAAAAGATTTTGCAGAATGCTGATGGCCTTATGTCTTCTTGGAAGATAGTTGGATACCGATATAGTTGGAACAAAAATGCTAGATTCTTATATGTTAATTTTCTATTTCTAGATCCAGCACCAACTCGTAGATATCTCAGAAAAACAAAAAAAGTGCATACCTACAGAATCACACATATTTAAATTTTCTCCTTCACTCCTTCTGAACAGCCCTGTAATAGACATTTCTGTACTGAACTGCCCTGTATTGAACAGCCCCTATATTGAACAGCCCCTGTTTCGAGAAAGGTTACACACCTAATTGGGATGTATTTTTAATATAAGAAAAGTAAACCTAACAAATCCAGCAACATAATATCTCCTTGAAGATTTTAAAGATCAGCGGATGCTTTTATGAAAAAGGATTACAAAAAAAAACTAAATACTCTAATTATTTATCTCGTTGAAAAAGTACTTAAGAATAAGGAGACAATGTATATGTTAAAAGGCTTGGCTTCCCGCCGGCTAACTATTCATGGATTAAATCACAATTATTATAAAAGACATACAATATTTGTTTCCTTTCTATTGCGAAATTAGTTTTCTTTAAATAATTATCCTCCTTCAACCTACCAAAGCATCTCAAGGTCAATGAACTCACATATTATGTTATATGATCCCACTACCATTCATAACTCATATCAATATAAACATTATGTCCATATAATTTATATATGCATATTATATTATTATCAACCCCTGTCCATCTAAGTAAGTCCAATCATGACATAACATAACATGAAATCATTATTAGCTAACTCCCTACTCTGTATAAGAATCTATTAATAAGCACACAAAAGTACGTTTAGTGAAATACTTTAAAGCACATACAAAATACCACTTCACATCAACACGAACGAAATGATTTTAGATTTAAGACGACCTGTACTTTAAATTGCTTCCAATTTTGTATATTGCTTCCATTTTTACTTGCGATTATAGGTACTATAAGTCAAGTTATGTAGTCGTAAAAAAATTCTAACAAACATGACAGTACGATTATAGAGAACACCATCTGTCTGTCCTCGAGTATGCGGCCTAACATTTCGATGGATTTGTTTCAAACTTGGTACATATTATTTTTTCGGTAATATCCACATGTTTTTTCATTATTTTTAAGACGACAAATAACAGTAGCTCCCATAAAGTTTTGTTGGTCACAAAAAGAATCTTATTTTTCTCAAACACGGCTCCAACGATTTTTATTAAAAAAAAATCAGTTCAATAACGAAGGAAAGGGGTACCTTTTGACAATTTTTTTTTTGAAAAAATTGGCATTTTTGGTACCTCTAGTAGAAGCATTTTTTTGGTTTTCGATTTTTTTGGAAACGGTTAATTTAATTCGTTTTTAATTTTTTTACGCAAAAGCTCCTAGAAAGTTTAAACACTATTGTGTTTTTTTTTTTTTTTACATTATCTTGAATAGGTAAAAAAACTATTTTTCCAAAATAAAGAAGAACGGTACCTCCCATACAAATGTTCACAAGACGTTAAGAAAAAAAATTATGTCTCAAACACGGCTCCAAGAATTATTTAAAAATAATGCGTATTGCGTATGCTCTTAAATTAGTACACTCCACTTTCAAACATAAAAATATTTTTTTGCGTACCTATTTATTAACGGCATAAAGTTATGTGCCTATACGAGTACCTACCCATTTATAGACCCATTTACATTATTATATTTACATGTTTACATACTTAGGTTCCATCTTCATGTACTTGTATATGTATGTAGATACATTTTACTCTCCTAACTTATATAATTAAAATTCCTAACTTACTCTTAGATTTAAATATATATTTGTAGGTAGGTACCTATGTAACTATTCCTTGAACCATCCATTCGAGAATTAATTATACTAAGAATCAAGTCAATCTTACCTACATAGGCTTTAAGCCTGCAGAGGATAACTACACCTAACTAACTAAACCTCAATGCTTAGTTACATTAAAGTTGTTAGCTACAAGAGCAAGTTTGTACGATCCAGTCGTGCATTTTATTTATAATGTCTCTCAAAATATTGTCGGCTGTTTTTATGACCTTGATTTCCAATTTATTTAAATCATAACAAAAAAACAACGTCAAGCATGATCGCCTTTTTTAATAAGCACATATGTCTTCCCCCTACTCTGTATTGGATTTTATATATACCCCTTCGGGTAGGGGAACAAAAAAGAATATACCCGAGGTAAGGCATGTCTGTCGTAAGAGGTGACTAAAATCTAACCTCCGTATACTGAGAGTCAACGTATACATATATATGCAATGAGTAAAACAAATAGATATTACACCAGGTGGCAATCCACGTTCCACCCTCTTCGGAGGTCGGCACTACGGATTGCGGGAGTTAAAGAAAGAAGTTGATCTTCTTCGTACAGAAAATGAGGTGTTAAAGAATAAATACCACAATGACTCGAAGGCTAGCTCATCGCAAGCAAAAAATTTCATTTATGAGACTGATGAGGAAGAGCTAGCTCGCAAAACAGATAAGTCCTCAAACAAAGGCCGAGTAAAAATCGCAAGGTTGGATCCTCACCTAATGAGGTTTGTTTTTCTGAAAAAAATTGCATCACCAAAAGATGCAAATATTAAAGAAAAACCTATTAAAATCAGGCCTCCACCGCCACCAATTAATGTTGTGCCCAAATACCTAAAGGAAAATAGACTCAAGATCAATCAACAAAACCAGAGTAAACACCAAAGAAAGGTAGTGTAAATACATATAACGGCTAAAAACATACCTTTACAAAAAGATACTGCTGGTGATCCACTTAAACATAATCTTTTCGAAAATTGAGGAGCAATGTGGTACAAACAAACTTATATTTGATAGGATAACTAAACTCGAAAACAGTTTTCGGCTAAAACGCCCTACAAAAAGAAAAACATGATGGAAAAGCTTAAAATAATTACTTGGACTGCCAACGGATCATGGCAAAAACTTGAAGGACTAGAAATGTTTATGCATGAAAAAGATATTGACATTTATTTGATATCGGAAACGCATGTCAAGAAACAATCAAATAGTAAGATCAATGGATTTTTAGAATACCACGCAACTCATCCATCGAACAAAGCAAGAGGTGGGGCATCTTTATTTATAAAAAAAATGCATCGAACACACAATAAGCCCGAATAAAGAGGCTGAATCAATGCAATTAATCGGTGTATAGGTTAGAACTCAGAATGTTGTACTGAATGTATTTTAAATATACCGTCCTCCACGACTCAAAATTGAAAATAATGAGTTTATGAACGTGTAAAAGTTACTTAAACAACATTTTATAATTGGTGGTGACTTTAATCCGAAGCACAGCTTTTTGGGTTCTAGAGGTCTTTCTCAAAAGGGTTGAATGCGCTACGGAGCGGGAATGGAAAATAATTGCGATTTTCATACGACTGGCAACTCGACTTACTGGCCGACTGATCCATCGAAAATACCTGACCTGGTCATAGGAATACCCTCAAATAAAATTAACATAAGAGAAAGCTTTGATTTTTTTAGATCATTCTGCTGTTATTCTCATTTATTCTCACTTTGAGCTAAAACAACCACCCATGCTAACCAATGGGACAATCAACTGGGAAGGTTTTAAGAAACATAGAGGATAGTGTTGAATTAGGGGTATCACTACAAACGCATCTCGAACTTCAAGACGCAGTAAATAACTTCGTTGATATCGTACAACAAGGCGCATGGAACAACGCCCCGTACCAAAGAGAAATCCCCCGCTTTAAAAAAAACTAAAATATCCGCAGGTAATAAAAGATTTAGTAAAAGAGAAACGAAAAGCACGTAAGAAATGGCACCAATCTCGAGCTCCTCCATACAAATTAAATTTAAATCGCTTGTTTTGTTTATTTGTACTAAAAAAGACGATAGCAGCATTCAAAATTCTGAAGCTGGAAAGTATACTACAACCTCTAATCAAAACAATAACCGCAGTATGCTACAAACTACATACCTATTCCCCTTAGTGGAGACTTTTCATACAATAGTAGAAGACGCAAACCAAACAAGCTATTGGAAAGGAACCTTGAAAGTTCTCGTCAACCGGTTCCAGGGTTGACGAGAACTTTCAAGGTATATCTAACAAGCTTAAACAAGTATAAATACCGCTCCACTAACTGCGAAACGGGACAGTTTATTTTTGAAAGCGCAAGTGTAAAGTTGGTAGTAAGAAAAGATATAAGTTTGTAATTGGTATACTTTTATTATAAGTGGCTAATAAAGCGCTCAGTGTGCTAGAAAGAAAAGTGGTGTTTAATTAATTCTGAAGTCAATAATTTGAAGTCGTAAAAAAAGGAAATAGGTTTTATTTTCGAACCCGAGTGAAAATACGACATTGGTGTCAGAAGTGGGATTAAACTTATTTCATGTGTGCATTTGCAATTTTGCATTGAGATAATTAAGTAAGACAGAAAATTGTGTATCGCGTATTTTAATATAAAAAGTGACTGTGTCTAAAGATAAATGGGTAAGACTCTGAACGACTTAAATTTGGTCGAACTTAAGGCAGAACTAAACAAACGAGGTCTTCCTACTGCTAGATCGAAAAGTTACCTTATTATTCGGTTGCAAGAACATTGAAGACAAAAAGAAGAAAATCCAGACAAATTTCAATTTAACATTGAAATGTCGGAAGAACATATAAGTATTGGTTTTGACTTCTCAAATATGGTGGTGTTTTGCTCGCCAAGTTTGATGAACAAACGAACGAACAAGAGGAACGATTTGAGGAACAAAACAACGAGCAAAAAATCTTCTCGAACGATTTGAAGAACAACGCGATGAAAAAAAGAACGAGCAAAAGAATCTTCTCGAACGATATGAGGAACAGCGCAATGAGCAGAAGAACCTTCTAGAAGATCAAAGAAACCTAATCGAAGGTAAGCTACTTGCATTTGAGAACAAATGCATTGCTCTTAATAAAAGTATGGCAGGCGTCGAAAAGCAATTTTTGAAAGTAGACGCACAGCTTGGAAATGTTCATGGAAAGTTTGAGAAAGTGGAAGACAAATTTGAAACTATAACAAAGGAATTGGACAAGGTAAGAAAAATAAAGTTTCGGGGAAGTTCTGGCGACTGTCCAAAAAGAAAAGAAATGCATCTACCAACCTTTGATGGACAAATTTCTTGGTCGATCTATTAAAAGCAATTTGAGGCAGCCGCAACAACAAATGACTAGGATGACAAAGACAAGCTTATAGGGCTGACATTAGCACGAAGAGGTTCTGCTGCTGAACTTTTGCAAACTATACCAGCAGACAAGAATGGAAACTTTAGTGCTCTTGTTCATGCCATTGACCAACGCTTTGGAGATGGCCATATGCAAGAAGTCTTCCGAGTGCAACTCAATACCAGAGTCCAGAAAAGCGGTGAAAACCTACAGCAACTCCAAGCAGACATCGAACGACTGGCACAAATGGCTTATCCAACCACATGAGATGAAATCATTAGCCAGTTTGCAACGGAAGCATTTGTCCGTGCCATTTCTGACAGAAACCTTCAGCGAGCAATACAAACTGCTGGAAAACCTACTCTTCCCGAAGCATAAGCGTACGCTTTGACAATGGAAGCAGCAGAACAAGATTTCTCAAGGAGGTTATCGGGTCAGAGTACTTGAGGTTGAAGAGAGCTCTTGTCAGAGAAATGAGTTCCATAGAAGTCAACGAAATGGACCTGCTCGATGCTGGAATTGTAACAAGACCGGGCATCTCCAACGCCAGTGCAGATTTCCACCAAAAAGAGCTGTGTGTCAACATTGTGTATACGGAAACACTAGAGAAGAACCCAGCAAATCAACCAACACTCCTGCTCGCCCTGTTTCCCAGACGGGAAATGAGTAAGAACCCACTTCGAGGGGCAGAAGCTGGTTTCTGGTATCGATGGCCCCAGAACCACCATCCAGGTCTCACAGACTAAACGCAACAACAAAAGTCTGACAGTACAGGCAATTTTAAGCAACAGAGAACACGTGGCTAGAATTGACACTGGTGCCACTGCCTCGATTATGCGTAGAGACTTAGTCAAGATGACAAGGCTACACAACACCAATAGCTATCGTCTGAAAACAGCGACAGGAGAGGCAGCAAGAGTGTACGGAGAAGTTCGCCTGAAGATCCGATTAGAAGAATTGGAGTTTTCACATCTATTTCTAGTAGCAGATATATTTGACGAGTGCATTATTAAGCAAGTTTTCAAGTACCGAAATATTGAAATTCCTATGATCTACGGGAACGAAAGCTCATCAATTCTAAAAACTGTAATCAAAGAAGACATACGCTTGCCTCCTTCTTCAGAACTGTTTGTTTGGACAAAATTATAGGGTGATTCGGGTAGCCATCGGTACCTAATGGTGGAACCAGAGTCTGAGCAATGTTCCCAAAATTTCATGGTAGGGAAAACTCTGGTGGCACCAAAGAACATCATGGTGTCTGTACGGATACTGAACATCAAACCGTACGAAGTTAAGCTCAGAAAAGGAGATGTAGTTGGAAAATGTGAATCTGTGGCAGCAATAACAAAGATCACAAAAGTGGACAGCCACAAGTCGATGAGCCTCGAACATTTGAAGACCATTAAAGCAAACATTTTCAAGTCATCCAATCTAAGTGAACATCAGCTTAGTATTGCTGGTAGCCCTGTGCAACATCGAATCGATACAGGAGACGAGAGACCGATTCGTCAACCAGGAAGACGTCTCCCATTGGCTAAACAAGAAGAAGTTGAAGAAATGGTATCGAGTATGAAGAAATATGGGCTAATCGAAAGCTCAAAAAGCCCTTGGGCCTCACATGTGGTTCTTGTGAAGAAGAAAGATGGAAGCACTCGATTTTGTGTGGACTACCGTAGGCTGAACGATGTGACAAAGAAATATAGCTATCCTCTGCCCAGAATTAGCGATACTTTGGATGCAATGGAAGGAGCTCAATGGTTCTCCACTTAGGACTTGAAAAGTGGCTAGTGGCAGGTAGAACTCCACCCAGAAGATCGGGAGAAGACGGCTTTCTCCACAGGAAATGGCCTGTGGCAATTTAAAGTGATGCCGTTCGGACTATGTAACCCGCCGGCAACATTTGAGCGTTTGATGGAGTGTGTTTTGCAAGGACTTACTTGGAAATCTTGCCTTGTTTACCTGGATGATGTCATCGTGTACAAGAAAACTTTGATGAGTATTGTGAGAACCTTAAAGCCGTATTCAAAAGACTTCAAGAAGGTCACCTTAAATTGAATCCAGATAAATGAGTGTTTTTCAAGACAGAAGTTAAATACCTGGGGCATATCATCTCGGCCGAAGGAGTAAAAACTGATCCAGAAAAAGTTGACTCCGTCAAGAACTGGCAAACACCTCAAGACAAACATCAACTCCGAAGCTTTCTTGGTCTACCCACTTATTGTCGTCGTTTTGAAAAGGATTTTGCTGGAATCGCTAAAAGTTTACATCAGCTAACTTAAAAGGGCAAAACCTTCAATTGGTCAGGTGAATGCGAGAAAAGTTTTCAGGAACTAAAGAACCGCTTATGTAACGCTCCTGTGCTGATATATCCAGCTCCAGATCAGCCTTTCATCACCGACGCTGATGCGAGCAACGTTGGAATAGGAGCTGTACTGTCCCAGGTTCATGATGGAGAAGAAAAAGTTGTCGCCTAGTACAGCAAGGTACTCTCGAATCCCGAAAGGAATTATTGCGTGACTAGTAGGGAACTTCTTGCTCTCATATTGGCCACGAAGCACTTCCATAAATACATCTAACGACAGAAGTTCCTTCTGCGAACAGACCATGGCGCACTTAATTGGCTATGAAACTTCAAGAACCCAAAAGGTCAAGTAGCCAGGTGGATCGAGAGACTACAGACATACGACTACCGGATTCAGCATCGGCAAGGAAAGCTGCACTCAAACGCAAATGCGTTATGTCGGCGACCATGCAAACACGATTGCAAGCATTGCACGCACCAAGAAAAAAAGGAGATAGCTGCCATTCAGAGGCTAAGAGTTGATCCTGTTTACGGTTGGAACAACGAAATCTCGGATATCGAACCCATTCTTGCATGGAAAGAACATGAAGAAAAACCAGAATGGAGTGAAATCTGTGATAGGAGCCCAGTTCTCAAAGCCTATTGGGCACAATGGGACTAACTCTATGTGCAAGAAGGTACACTACGGCGTAAGTGGGAATCCGCAGATGGCAAATCTTTTGTGATACAGCTAATCGTACCTCGGTCAAAAGTCAATGATGTTCTACGAGAAATGCATGATGGAGCTTCTGGGGGACATTTGGGTATAAATAAAACTTTGGAAAAGTTGCGCCAGCGGTTCTCCTGGTTACATGCTAAAATTGATGTCGAAAGATGGTGCCGTAAATGTGATACTTGTACTGCGCTTTGCTCCAGGCCGAAAAATTCAAAGTAAAATGCAGCAGTACAATGTGGGAGCACCTTTTGAAAGGATTGCACTGGAGATCGCAGGCCCTTTCCCTGAAACTGTTAGCGGAAAAAAATACATTCTCGTGGTCATGGATTATTTCAGTAAATGGCCAGAGGCGTTTTGCATCCCAAACCAAGAGGCCAAAATAATAGCCGACCAGCTTGTGTTCAATTGGGTGAGCAGATTCGATGTACCTCTGGAACTCCATTCGGAGCAAGGGAGGAATTTCGAATCTAACATCTTTCAAGAGGTTTGCTCGCTTCTTGGCAATAAAAAGACGAGGATAACACCGCTTCACCCACAGTCGGATGGGATGGTTGAACGATTTAATAGGACCCTCAAAGAACACCTTTCCAAGGTTGTGGGCGACTACCAACGAGACTGGGATCGACACATTCCATTATTCTTGATGGCCTATAGAAGTGCAGTACACAGTTCAACAGGACATACACCATCGGAAATTCTGTTTGGAACAACAAATAAACTGCCGAGTGAAGTTAAATTTGGATGCCCGACAAATGAGCCTCATAGAATGGAGGAATATGTCGATATCCTCAGGGAATGGCTTATTGACATTCACGAAAGAACAAGGGCCAAGATAAAGGTAGCTAGCGATCGAATGATAACACGGTACGACATAAAAGCAACTACAATAGGATTTGAGGCAGGAGATCTTGTGTGGCTTTACAATCCACACCGCCAAAAGGGATTGTCTCCGAAACTTCAGCAAAACTGGGGAGGCCATTATAATGTTGATGCTAAGATCATTTATGTCGTTTACCGTATTCAGAAAGGGGCTAGAGCTAAACAAAGGGTAGTACACTGCGACCGGTTGCTTCGATATAACGGTGATGGGAATACTGGATTTGTTCGGGACGAACAATCTTAAGAGGGGGGCAATGTAACGAATTCTACTATCTGATTACTTTTGAATTCCTAACGGACTATTTTATACTAGACATAATACCTGAAAGTATGCTACAAACTATAACCAGAAGAAAACCCTGAAAGTATACTTCAAACTCTAACCAAAACAACAACCGAAGTATGCTACAAACTACATACCTATTCCCCTTGGTGAAGACTTTTCATACAATAGTAGAAGACGCAAGCCAAACAAGCTATTGGAAAGAGACTTGCTGGAACCGGTTGACGAGAACTTTCAAGGTATATCTAGAAAGCTTAAACAAGTATAAATACCGCTTCACTAAACGCAAAACTGGACAGTTTATTTTTGAAAGCGCAAGTGTAAAGTTGTTTGTAAGAAAATATATAAGTTTGTAATTGGTATACTTTTATTATAAGTGGAATAATAAAACGTTCAGTGTGTTAGAAAGAAAAGTGGTGTTTAATTAATTCTGTTTCGGTTTTATTTTCGAACCCGATTGATAACACTATAGTATAATAAATGCCACTCTAAGGCTAGAGTACGTTCTGAGCCAATGGAAAGTTGCGAAAGTTATAATGGTTCTCAAACCAGAAAAACCATCACATGATAAGAAATCTTATATACCCATTTCGCTTCCGCCCGTAATATCTTAAGTCTTTGAAAGAATATTACTTCTGCGCGCCTGCAGCCAATAATAGAAGAAAGGAAAATTTGTTCGGCGGTCTTCCTAGACGTGTCGCAAGCTTTTGATAAGGTGTGACACGAAGGCCTTAATTTTAAATTAAAGCAAATTCTGCTGAATCACTTTATTTATACCCTTCTAAATACATATCTAGAAAATAGACTTCTTAGAGTAAGACATGGAAACGATTACTCGGATCTCAAAGAAATAGTGGCTGGGGTACCACAAATAAGTGTTTTAGGTCCAATATTGTACCATATTATTTAGCGTGATATACCTCAAACAGAAGACACTATCTTAGCCACGTTTGCTGACGACACTGCAATATTAGCAATAGACCAAACGATAAATGATTCTACGACAAAATTACAAAAAGCTCTGAATAATGTCAATGATTGAACAAAAACATGACGGATATCGCTCAACGAAGTCATATCAATCCATGTAGATTTTACGTATAAGAAAAATAATATGTTACCGGTATTTATTAATACGGTTCAAGTTCCGTTTGCTAATGAAGCAAAATATCTCTGAATGAGTCTAGACGAGAAATTAAAATGGAAACCGCATATTGAAAAGAAATGCGAAGAGTTAAATAATAAACTTATTGTTAAGTTATTGACCAATTGGTTGAATTATTATAGGTGTTCGAGATTAAAGTATACCTCATTTGGCTGTTTTTTTCGTAATGTATTTTTAGTGAAACAATTTCATTTCCTTTCCCGACGTTTCGACGGTGGTTGCCGTCTTTTTCAGAGGATCTTTTATTAACAAAAATAAAAAGAACATATTATACACATAAGAACATTTAGTGTAAAATTTTGGCAAACTTACATATAGTAAGTATCACAGATAAACATAAATAATACAATGAAAGACAAATATAAAGCAATGATAAAAAAAAAAACTTCGATTGAAGTTTAGTCGGCTTTAAATTGTCACGGATTCTGGTTAGTCACCAAAGAGCAGTAAACTGATGAAATGTTCTGGCTGTCTTGTTTACGATTGATATTGTTTTTGTTGTTAATAATATGAAGCGTTTCAAGAGTATACCGCTTGGAGACCTGTTTCTCCCTTTCCAGGATTTCCACTCTGTCAAAATCTGGTTTGTGTCCATGCTCAATGGAGTGTAAGGCCAATGCTGTCTTCCCAGTAGTTTTTAAATTAATGTCGGATTTGTGGTTGGACATTCGTTGACGAAGAAGTTGTTTCGTTGTACCGATATAGGAAATATTGCAATTTTCTTCCGCATTGCCAAGACAGTTAATTTTATAGACTACGTCTGTGCACTTATCCTTTTCCGTTTTTGTTTTCATGTTGGTGAAAAGAGGTGCCAGCGTCCTATTGGATTTATACGCTAAACTGACGTCATTAGTACTATTTTGTACCGTCTCTTTAAAGTTTTCTGACAGTTTGGGAACATAAAATATACTCTTATAAATACCTTTCTCTTTTTGGCGATTTTCTCATTTGCGGCGTAAAATTCCCGGTCACTCAATGCAGAATTTTTGAACTAGATTAGAGGCTGTATTAATAAGAATATGCTTTGCTTGATTGGATCTAAAGTTGACAAGTCTTCCAAATGCTGTGTCTTTCTGATACCAATTGAAAGAGAGCCTATCATTATCGCGATGAATCTTGACGTCTAAGAACGTTATCGCTCTGTTTTGTTCCCTCTCAACGGTAAATTGTATTTTTTCATGATATGAATTAAGGCATCGTAAAACATTGTCGACCTCCCCCTCATTAACAACTGCAAATATATCATCTACATATTTGACGATTATCTTTGGTTTGTTACTATCGGCAAATTTATTGTCCAAAAGGTTGTCCAAAACTAAATCGGCAATGGTAGGAGAAAGTGGATTTCCCACTGGCATTCCATGAATTTGTCTGTATAAGTTATATTTATACTGAAGGTAATTGTTTTCTTTAAGACAAAAATCCAATAACTCTATGAATTTGGTTTGTTTCAACTATGTTTGTTTACTATTTGTCTCCCATTTTTTCCTAATGATGGCTACTGCAAGTTGTACAGGAACATTAGTAAATAATGATACAATATCATAAGATACTAAAACATCAGTTTGTTCTAGAACCAGATTATTTACCTTATCTTTAAGTTCATAAGAACTTTAGACCGAATCTCTTGTCACGCACTGTAAAATTTTCCCCAAGTATTTTGCAAGTTCATAACAAGGAACTCTCATTGATGTTGTTATAGGTCTAAGAGGCATGTTTGGTTTGTGAATTTTCGGTAATCCATAAATTGCAGGTATTTGTGTGTGAAGCATGTTGCTGTATTTCGCTCTTGTAACTTCTTGCTCCATGTCATCCTTTACACATGGAATTATTTCTTCTCCATCTGCAATTGATTGAAAAAGTTGAAATGTGTTCCTATCAAAAGGTAGAGAAAATTTCCTGCCAAGAGAGAGGAGCCATTTAATTTCGAGGGGGAATTCTATCACTTTTATTGACAAACCACTTATCGTATATTGTGATATTTAGCATTTTCCACAGTGGTCTTTTTAGTTGGTCAATTTTGTGCGTGTTGATTTGTTGTTTTTTATTACAAATATTTGTGAAAGCTTGATTATGTTTTGTAATAAATTGCTTACGTTAATCAACGGTGACGTTTTCTTGTATTCTTTTTTTATCATTGCTTAATACTTGTCTTTCATTGTATTATATATGTTTGTCTGTGATACGTACTAAATGTAAGTTTGCCAAAATTTTACACTAAATGTTCCTATGTGTATAATATGTTCTTTTTATTTTTGTTAATAAAAGATCCCCTGAAGAAGACGGCAACCACCGTCGAAACGTCGGGAAAGAAATGAAATTGTTTCATTAAAAATACATTACGACCAAACCAGCCAGAAGAGGTATATTTAAATCTCAAACACCTATAATAATTAAATAATAAACTCAGAGATATGTATTGGCTTTTCGGGAAACACTCTAGGCTCAGTATTGAAAATAAGTTAATTTTGTACAGGCAGGTGCTTGTCTGGACTTACGGTATGCAACTCTGCTGTTGTACGCGTGTTTCAAATTTAAAAACCTTACAAGCACTTGAAAATAAACTGCTAAGGTCGTTTGTAAACGCACATTGGTACAATAGAAATGAAGGTATCCATAGAGATCTCGGGATTCCCATGGTTCGCGATGAAATAAAAATTTTGCGCGAAATCATAGAAAACGGCTATTACAACACTGTAATAGTACTATAATCGAAATTATCGATGAGACGAATTTAATACGCCCCGCCTGCGAAGGGCTAATCCTTCCGATCTGGTGCACTAAACTAGAATCCGTTTTAAAACCGCGGTAAAAGCAGGAACTATCACCGGATAGTTACCTGCAACACTTTATTTTTTTATTAACAATTAAATTCGTTAAAAATAAAATGCTAGATGAGTTTCAACTTAGTTGCAATCGGGATGAGGAGGTGTTTTTAGTGCAGTAAGAATCTCACACTTTTCGTTCCTCATAGAGCCTTTTGAAGGTTGTACACATACCCACGAAAAAAAAATGTTTCTAACCTTGAAGATTTCTTAACAGAAAAATTGTATGGCCTGGGTCCTTACATCATATTTCCCTTATATTCTTACTGCACATCGTTACACATGATCACCTTTTTTAATTAAATTTTACTTCGGGCACAGTTTGTATTGCTTTTTAAAGACCTAACTCAATTTTTATTGCTTTCTAACGACCTAACTCAATGTTTATTGCTTTTTAACGACCTAATTTAAGTACCTTGACCTTTAACCCCATTAATTACATCACTTTCTTTCGCAGAATCCCTATAACTATACTACTAACATCAATCGTTTTATGCAAATTTAAAGCCTTAAATCAATTCTTACCTGTACTTATAAGCAGAGAAATAAAAGTATGTATAAATTATAAATTTGTCAAATTTTTGTATTTTTCAATAGATGAATTCGATTCAATAGAATCACTGGATTGCTGCATTTTTTGTGCATTTTCTTTTGTTTATTTGCTTCTGAATTTCAGTCACTCAATTGTTGTTCGCTGATCGATTAACGTAGGAACAGTAAGTTATAATATTTCAGGGCTTAAGCAGGTTTTGGGGAGTAGACTGGCTTTTAATTTTGAACCACAGTTTTCGTATTTGAACAACAAAATAACAGATATAAGAAAAATTAATAAAATGTGCAATTTTTGCAAAGACAAATAAAATGCACGATTGGATCGCACGAACTTGGTCTTACGTTTGATCACAGCGTATACAAAAGATATCTATTAAAAAATCTAAATATAATTTTAAAGTCGTTTCTTACTTAATTTTTTATATATACAAAATTTCTTTAATTTTTTTCTAAAAAAAATTGGTATGACAATCTTAAGTATTTAGTAATATAAAGTTAAAAATAAAAGATTAAATCGGCTTAGTCAAAGAAAAAATAATTCAAAATTCTGAAAGAAAGTGTTAATCTGATCTGAGCTCAAAAAAAAGTACGCCATTTTATTTCTTTGATAAATTTGAATTTTTATAAAAATCTGTGTAGCGGTTCTTGAGAAAAAAAAAATGTTTAAGATTTTTGATTATTTGAGCATAATACACCAACATCACTCCCATTTCGGAACTGTTCTTTAATTTATAAATCATAAAAACCAATTTAGCATTTGACGAATAGATATTCAATTAGTACACAGTATCTCAGTAAATAAATAATAAGACCGTTCATGGAAACTTTTATGTCAACTTATCATTTTACACTTGTATTAATTGAATACCCTTATTACTTATAGCAATATTAAACCCTTAAAAAAATGTTTTAATAATGAGAAGCAGATGATGACAGCGTTTGAAATGCTGAGTGTTAGGTCACACAAGTTGTACAAGAAATAAAACGCACTTATAGTTGCACATGGACTTTTAAAGACTATTCGATTTAGAGAATGACCAAGACCAACTTTTGGCTGCACGTTGCCAGCATAGCGTAACATTCTGCCCCCTTAAATATTCCTTTATTTAATAGGTTATTTTGATATTTTTTCGATGGGACGTTTGAGTTTCCCAGTTTTTTAGGCAAGGTAACAGCTCGCACCAGTTCATCCTTTTCTGGATGCACTGCGGTTATTCGTCCAAGAAGCCAAGAGGTTGGAGGTAGGTTATCTTCATGCATAAGGACTAGTTCTTCAACTGCGACATTCTTATGTTCTTTCTCCATTTAACACGTTGGCTAAGGTCATGCAGGTAATCAAGTGACCATTGTTTCCAATATGACTGGATCATCTTTTGAACTTGTTGCCATCGGTTAAGTCTTTGTGGGTTTGTGTCTATAAGACTCTTTTCTGGAAGTGCGGTGATAGTTGTATCTGTCAAAAAGTGACCCGGTGTTAAAGGGCCCAAGCTGCTAACATCGGTGTCGCTGATTTGTGATATCGGACGAGAACTAAGAATGCCCTCAATTTGCGTTAGTATTGTGGCAATCTCTTCAAACATAAGTACAGAATGTGCTTGTTTTTACTGCATTGACTCCTGATTCCCACAGTCAAACAAAGTGGGGTGAGGCAGGAGGGATTGGCTACAATGTTGCTGAAGTCTGTCGATAAAACCATCTTGTAGCTCTGAGAGTTTTCTTTTTGCACCAATAAAATTGGTCCCACTATCTCTCTAAATTCCGGCTGGAATTCCCCATCGGGCAATAGAACGTTTTAATGACGCAATGAACGCATTCGTTATAAGATCGGGTACCATCTCAATATGTATTGCCTTTGTACTGAATCAAACGTACAGTGCGATGTGTTCTTTACTTGTTTTTGCACCTTGACCTTTGCTGAGAAGAATTTTTATAGGACCAGCGTAATCTACGCCACAATGCTAAAAAGGTCTGCTTGGATGGACACGGTGATCGGGAGGGCTTCCCATAAATTCTTGTTGTTTGATGCATTTAAGCAATTCAGACATTTTTGTATATAATAACGAATTGTGCTTCATCCCCCAATAATCCAGTATCTTTGCCGCATGATTGAAAGAAGGAGGGTTAGACCTGGATGTAAATAACGTGTATGTTAGTGGTCCATATCAATAGATCTGTTATAAGGTGTTTCTTGGGTAATATGACCGGATGCTGGGCGGCGTAATTACACTATGAATTGTGAAGTCGACCACAAACCCGAAAAATGCCTCACCATCGATCAACGGAAAATGCGATGATAATTTGCTACTGCTTTTAACTGAATTGCTCGTGTCAAGACACTTAACTTCTTCGGCAAATTCAACATGTTGTACCCAGCGGAGAACACTGGTTGTAGCAACTTTTATTTCGTATGTCGAAAGCAAGCTTAAGGTAGGGAAAGGTTTTATAAATTCAGTTTCTTTTGTATTACCTTGAACTGCAGGATGCTTCAGGTGAGTGATTTTTACAGACGAAGATGATGTTGTAAGTATCTTCTCTAAGACAGTATCTGACCCGGTTGTATGTAATGCTTGAATGTTGGTTCGTTTCTTTTTATTTTTTGTTTGGTGTGATGATGATGATTGTTGTGATGGCCAAAATGATTTAGATTTATTTAACCACATTGGACCCTGCCACCAGATTGATGAAGACTCCAGTGTTTTAGGGGATGCTCCTCTCGATGAGCCGTCAACTGGATTGTCTGGAGATGAAACGTAGCACCACCAATCAGCTTGACAGATGTTTAATATTGCCGCCGTTCAGTTTCCCAAAAAGGTAGTCCACCGAGGCTGGGAGTTTAACCAACTCAATACTATTTGAGAATCTGTCCATGCTGCCAGGGGTTGCAGTAACATATCTCCGCAGAGCTCAAGACGTTGAAGTGATTGCTGTTTCAGTGGAGCTACCTTAGTTCTATCTGCGACAATTCTGACGTGTATAATTCCTTGATGCTCTGTTCTGCAGTAAATAACGGCTGCATATGCCGCCCCTGATGTGTCACAAAATCCGTGAAACTCGCAATATATTAGATTACTTGTATCTATCGGTCAATTTGTACAATGTTAAAATACTTGAACTCTTCTGTAAAAACACGCCTTTTTCAGCCAACTTTTTAGGAACAATGTCATCCCATTCTAATTTTCTTTCATTTGGTTGCTCTACCCAGAGTTATTGAAAGAGGATTTTTAAGGCAATAGTTGCAGGTGAAAGCAAACCAAGTGGGTCGAAGATCTTCGTAGACTCCGTCAAGATTGTGCGCTTGGTACGAGTAATTGAAAGATTATCGGATAACGATGCACGGAAGTTAAAATAATCACCGTCTGGGTCCCAGTATAAGCCTAAAAGTTTTGTGGACTCAAAGTCAATACATTCCGTTTCTCTTTTATCAAAGACAATCCTTTGGATGAAATCTTTAGAACTTGTTTTCTATTTACGAAGTACTAAACCCTTTTCTTCTAAAAGGTTCTCCAGCAGTTCTCGAATATTTGTTGCTTCCTCTGCACTATCTGCCCCTGTTAGCAAATCATCTACATAAAAATTATTTCTGAATATATGTGATATGGCTGGATTGTTTGAACTGCAATTGCCAGCGATTTGAACTAATGCACGATTGACAAGGAATGGAGCTGAAGTCGTGACATACGTCACATTTATAAGCCAATAATCTCGTAATTTATTTGATGAATCATCCCTCCATACAATTCTTTGATAGTTCCAATCTCGAGATTTCACTTGAACTTGTCTGAACATCTTGGTCACATCTGCGCTAACTCGTATCATATATTGTCGAAAATTAATCAAAATTGAAAACAGATCTCGCCGAATGGTAGGACCAACCAGCAAAATATCGTTCAAAGACACATTAGACGAAGTTTTGCATGATGCATTAAAGGTAACTCTTACCTTTGTCGTTGTACTTGAAAGTTTTAGAACTGGATGATGTGGTAAATGAAAACCTTTGGCAATGAGGGATTTTTCGCAAATGCCTCATGGCAATTTATTCACTCATAAAGTTACGATATTGCTGATAGACGTGGGGATCATTAACTAGATGACGCTCCAGAGAGAGGAGGCATGATAGTGCTGTCCGTCTCGAACTGCTAAGACACTGAGGTGATTTTGTAAAAGGCAAGCGACCGTCCGAGTTGACGCGAAGGTGAGTTTTAAAGTGAACTTTACAATGCATCTCCTCGTCGGAATAGTGACTATTTGTACCTGAAATTTCTTCTACTTCCCAAGATTTTGTTAATACTTTGTCGATGTCGTACTCAACAGTTTCTTGATACGACTTGAGATTTTCTATGTGATTGTTAGATTGATTGTGTGGACCAACAACAACCCAACCAAATATAGTATTTTGGAAGATTGGGTCGTGAATTGAATATTTATCCTGTCCACTCTTAACTACATCGAAAAAGTGATCAGCTCCTGGCAGTATGTCCATGTCTTGGTTGTTGTAGAAGAATGGATCGGCCAGCTTATGCTTGTGAATCCAAGGCCATGATTTTGGTGATATGTCAACTAACGGCAGTGACGATGTCACCATTTGTATTATCAAAGTGCTCAAGTTAATTATGCCACTTGACGTATTCAGCTGGAGTGTTACCTCACCTTTAGTGACTGCGACTTCGACGGCTGATAAACCACAAATAGAAGAATGATCATGCTTACGTTTGAGACCAAGCAATTGTTCACATGATTCAGATACAAAAGACACCATGGTTCCAGAATCCAAAAGTGCTCTATATGCTTTGGAATTACCTAGTTCGTCTGTTTTTGTACTATTTGATGCCGAATATGAATGAGGTGGCAATTGTTTTTGCCGCTCATCTTGAGATGGTGTTTGAGTGCGACTCTTGCTGGGAGTTGAAATTGCAATGGTCTCTGCGTTGTCATTGTAGTAGCTACTGATCTGGTCATGCTAGTGGAGAGAGGAGTGATGTTTGTCATTGCAATAATGACATCTAAATGTTGAAGTTGCATGATGACGTGCGATGACCATCATATAGACAATTGAACCAAAACTTCACACGAAGAACTAATTTTCGTCTCTCTGAAACAGGCAAAGTTTTAAATAAGTGACATTTAAACTGCGGGTGAATGCGGCTGCACTTGGGGCACCGACTTGGTGATTGTTGCATTGTATTTTGTCGTTGTTTAGTGCCATTTGCATCGGAGAATGGATTTCGTGCTACATACCCAAACCTGTTTGTTGATTGTGTCTGTACCGTATTTTGTTATTGTCGAATATTATTTGAATCAGAGAATGGACAATGTTCTGCGTAGGCTTCTAATACGTTACACCTTTCGTTGGTTAACTTGATGAAATCATCGAAAGATTGAAATTTTTGTTCTGATGATTTGATGGCCCAAAGCTGTCTGGTGTAGTGGTATATCAGCCATGGGTCACGCTGCTGTGCGTCAGATTCAACTGTGCCTAAACCTCTTATAACCTCATCAGATGTGTCAGCTAGTCGTCTCAGTTGTATTGCATTTGCGAAGTTAATTTGCGGTTGCTCGATGAAAGTTTTTATGTAACTATTAATTGTTTGTTTTTTCGTATCATACCTGTCAACAATCTTCTTCAACGCTATATAATAGTTTTGCTCCATGACGAGCATATGACGAATTTGATCCGCTGCATCTCCAATTAGCAATCCCTTTAAGTATTAGAACTTTTGTATGTTAGAGAGTTTTGTATTCGTGTATACTATGGAATTGTAGAGATCTTGGAATGACGGCCAAGTCGCATACGATCCATTGAATTGTGGATTTGTAAGAGTTGGTATTCGTAGTTCACTTGCTACTGGAGCGCGGTCGTCATGTAATGCTTCAATAAGGTTCTGCGGTTGTGAGGCTAATATACTGAGGGTTTCATCGAGTGGGGCATGTTGTTGCTGATGTTGAAAACTTTCATTGTGATTCCTGTTTATTGGGTTGAGGTGACGAAAAAAACCAGCTTGAGCTCCATAAAATATTTCTTCTACAATTTCTATATGAAATACTTCGTAAGGTTGGATTGCAATTTGGTCATCGTATTCAAAGAAATCACGGAGTGCGTCTTTGAGGTTTTTAAATCTGCTTTCAACATCCACTGCATCGGTACCTTCTGGAAGTGTTAAAATGTAATTTTTTAATTGTTGCTTGGGCCCTACTCCTTTTTTGTTTCAAGCTTGGATGGAAACACCCCCTCCAGGATTGCAGGAAGAGGAAGACAGCAAATGGTTTTTGATTTGTTTGTGCCGAAAATACATAAAAGTTATATATTTACTACTATGAATAAATGTGTAATATATGTTACCTGGCGCTTGCATTTTTTGGTTATCTATTTATTGAATTAAATAATTCAAATCAATTTCAATATTTTTTTTTGTTTCACTCATCAGCTGATGTTCCAATAATGTCACTACATAATTCACCTTTGGATGTGGTTAGTTTTCTTGTGAAGATTGGGGGAGAATTCGATAAAATGTTATCGAGTAACAACAATCCTCACAAGAAATAGTCACAAGGGCTTGTGACTTGTCTCAAGGGGGAAAATTGGGCTGCTAATTTTCATGTGTGAATATATACTGACCATAGCCCTTTAGTGTCCTTATTCTCGCACAAAAATCCACCGTCAAAAATGACCAGAATACGTGTAGACCTAAGCGAATATGATTTTGACATAATATACAAAAAGCGAAATGAATACAAACGCAGATGCCCTTTCCAGAATAAAAATCGACTCGGACACATTAAAACAAATAATACCAACAGAAATCGATGAAAATAAAAAACATTAGTTTACACAAGGGACATGTCCAACAAGATGAATGCGGCCAACAACAAGGAGAAATGTACTTCTCAAGAGAAGCCAAATCTGGGAATGCATATCCATTAATGACGTCAAAAATATTAAGAAATTAAAATTTAATATTGATAAAAATGCTAGGAATTGAAAAATAAATATTGATGAAAATTTTATGCATGTGCAATGTAGCGATAAATCGGCGAATCTAAATTCAAACCAGATGAAGCTTGCATCAGATATAAACAAAGATAATAAGTTTACGTATTCGCGATCTAAAGATAATTCAGCGACAATAGTGTCGACACTGAAGAAATTAGTATCCAGAATGAATAAAGAAAATATAAACGAGCTAGCCCTTATAATCTTTAATGAAATATTTAAGCATTTTGAAAAAGATGAATTCAAAGAAACATATGCAAAGATCAAAATAAATGACCGGAATCCTAAGGTTAAAATAATAATAAACAAGGCCCTAAAACAAACACGGGGTGGCCCACGAATCGTGCTACAATAAGAAATTTAAATAATTTTTATTTTAATCGATGTATTTCATTAATTTTTTTTATTGTAATAAAAATTAAATTTTATTTTAAATAACTAATGGTTTTTAAAAATGATAGACCGGAAATTCCTGGGTTTGGTTTTGTACACTTCCTGCTTGACATAACCCCATAAAAAAAGTCTAGTGCAGTCAGATCATGTGACCTCGGGGGCCAGCGGAAAGTGCAGTTTCTGGATATCAATTTGTTTGGGAATTTCCGTTGGAGCTCCGCCATAACTTTTGTGGCTACGTGTGCATTTGTGCCACCTTGTTGAAGGGGATACGTCTTCGGCGAAGTTCTGGGTAAAAAAACTCCTTCAACATCTTTAATTAACAGTCCTCATTGACATTTTGTGTTACACCGTTTCCTTCAAAGAAGTATGGCCCGATAATACACCTTGATGAAACTGCACACCAGAGTGACTCGTTATGGGTACAGTTCCGTCTCATGGAGTATTTCTGGATTAGATTCACTCCATATACGGCAATTTTACTTGTTAACATTGCCGATTAAGTCAAAATGGGCCTCGTCAGACATGATAAAACAATTTTCAATGTGTTGTCTTCTTCGGCCATTGCAATCATTTTTCGAAAACATTCCAGGCGAACAGGCAAATCCTGAGTGATTGACTTGCTTGTAATTTGGACTTTGTACGGAAACAAGTTAAAGTCATCATGTAGAATCCGTTGTAATGACCGTCTGCTAACTCTAATTTGGCCCGATAAGTTTAGAGTCGAAACACTTGGATTTGCCTGTATTGCCGATGCAACAGCTACGATTGTATCCTGAACTTGAACATTGGTATCTCGATGACACAGTCTTCGTTCGATGCTTCCAGATTCGGTAAATATGTTCACCAAACTCATAACGGTCCATCTTCTCGAGGGAGTACCGCCAAACTCCAGCCTAAATTCCCTTTGGACGGAAATGACGGACTGCAAAGAATGATATCGCTGCACTATCCAAATCCTGTTTTTAGTATCCCAAGCATTTGTTTTGATAAATCTAAATAGTAGCCTATAAAATAGAAAAAAATAAGCCGATTACTCACACTGAAAAAAAGTTATTACGTTTTATTTTTGTAGCACGATTCGTGTGCCACCCTGTACAAATAGCTTAACACAAACAAATTTTAGCTTGTAAAAATATTTTTTTCAAACTATGTCTAGCATATAAATTTTCAAAATATAATTTTTTACATTGCTGCTGCATGTAGTTATAGATATCAGGATCGTAGAAGGCATATAGATCATTTGGTGAAAAGTATCCTGCTGGTTGTAACTTGAAGTCTGGGCGCATATTTGGTAACGGATTGTCAACGTTTATCTGGTAGGTTCTGTGAACTTTTGGTGGAGCTTTGTTTTGGATACAAAAAGAGTTTAGACTTGTGGCCTTTTTCCGGCATATTTAAGAGGTTGAAGATTATTCTGGTAATTTATCGCGGAGGATCTGATTGTAGATGTTTCCATTGGAAATGCTCTTGGTTTCGGTTTAGGCGGGCGAGGGGGAGCTAATTTAGGGTTCTAATTGGGTAATTATTGTAAGAGTAATGAAGGTGGTTACCGTGGGTTTATTTGGATAGTTATTGTTAGAATTACTAGGATAATTTGGGTAAGAATTATTTGGGTAATTAGAGCAGGGGTCATTGGGGTAATTAGAATAACTATCAAAATTATTTCAAAATTGCTCTGGCTGCGCCAAATATGCTATTTCGGGATAAAAATGTTGTTTTTGTTGGGGATATCTCTGCGGGGGAGAATACCTGTGTGTTATCGGTGGAGCTCGAGGTGCTAGCTGTTGCCATTTTCTGGGATAATTTTGATGATTATTTGCGTGCTACGACCTAAAATTTTTGTTCTCAAGTTTTTTTTTTTGGCATAAATTTAGTGCTGCGGGTAAATCGGTTGGTTTCCGCATACCCAAGAGCCTTGGAAGGTCTCCATTTAGTCCACGTACGAACGTGTCTAAGGCTATGTCCCTATATGTGCTCGTTAAGAGCGAGAGAGCCTCTGGACAAACTTCCATACAGAAAATTTTGTTTAGAATCAGAGACAAATGTTTATATACAGATTGGTAAAAATCTTGTATCGACGAGTTTGCTTGAATAATCGAAGTGATTTGATTCTCTAAGGTACCTAAATCTCTTTGGTGCACATAATGGAGTAAAAGGCATTTAGAAATAGGTTTCCATTCTAAGGGAGTGTTATAGGATTCCAACACTGCATCCGCATTCCCTACTACTTTGTTCCTTATAATGCTAGGGATACCGTAGTATTTCGGAGTCCCTTGGAGTGGTTCGTATATTTAAAGGATACGTTCCACGCTCTTACGCCGGGAGCCAAACTCTCCTGGTTTATTCGAAAAATCCCATAGGGGTCGGACTATGTCCGATATTTTATCAAGTTCTTTAATGTTCGCTCTAAATTCATCAAAACGTATCAAAAGTTGGTCCGACAATAGAATTAACTACATTTGCAATGATATTGATCGATTCCGGAGAAGGACTTATGGGTATTTGACCTTGTGCTTATTGTTGAGGGGGTTTCCCTTCATTTAATCTTTGCTGATGTAGAGGTGCTTTATTGCCAACATGGGGACGGAAAAGATTATTAGGATTGGACATTATACTAATTTATTTGGAAAAAAGGATTATCAAACTATAAATCCGTTTAATTAAATGTTAGATTAACATCAACTAATAAACGTATTTGATTGATTAATATATGATACAAATTTTAAAAAAAATTATTTTATTCTAATTCTATTCTTTTATTTCAATTATAAATTTGATTCTAAATATTATCTTGCTTTAAGCTTTCTCATTTTAGAGATAAGATAAGATAAGATAGGGTCTTTATTTTTTTCGAATGATTAAAAAAAAACAATATATTTGTTTATAAGATTTACAAAGCATGGCTTTAATAACCCGTCTGCCGGAAAAATTCATAAAATTAAAACAATAATACTTTTTGAAAATAAGACTGATTTCAGGTAATTTGAACTCTTCTCTGAAATAGTTCTTTTCCCCAAGTTTGAAATTAAGTTGTTTGTAAGAACATCTGGATGTCGATTCTGTCCCCCTTATAACACACCGCTGGTACATGTTATCATCTATGGAAGAAATACAGTCGTAAAGTAAATTTTTCAGTTGTTCCACATTGTTCGCTGTCAAAGATATTACCAAGTTATGTGATATAGCAAGATCATATCAATTCTTGATTGGGCTATAACCGCATCGAAATGAAATAAGGAGGATCCTCTTTTGCAAGTTTTGGTCAGATCGATTCATTACTTTTAAAATATAATCCCCATTTGCCTTTAAGTTTTGAAGGAATATTTGAGGCAAATCAGATTCCAGGTGAAAAGCGTAGTTCGGAGTGTTAAAAAGTAACCATAAAATTCTCTTGAAAAATTACCTTTGTATGTTTTCCATTTCTTCCATCTGTTCGTACCCATATACTTCATTCCCATAACAAAAACAACTATTCACAGTGGAGTTGAACACTTTGAATTTAGATACTGGGCCCACGTTTTTTGTTGGCAAAAAATTTGGACAACATTGTATTTATTGCAGATTTTGCAGCCTTTGTTTTTGCCTTTATATGTACGTGAAAATTCAGGTTATATGTCATTATATATCCAAGATACTTAAACTCATCTACAACTTCAATTATCTCACCATCTAATTCCAGTTCCGTGTATAACTAATGGATTTATTACGAGACTTGAATGCCATTATTTTTGATTTTGCAGTACTTATCTTAAGATTCCACATAATACAAAACTCATTTAGCTTGTTAATTTAAAGTTGTAGAGTTAGCGGATTTTTCGACAAAATAACGAAATCGTCTACGTACAGTTAAACTTTAACATTTACATCTCCAAAGAGTATGCCCCCAGGTATGTTGTTCTCGACATCGTTTATAAATAGTGCGAACATGAGCGGGCTCAAAACTTATCCCTGAGGAACACCTGTTGCATATTTAAATTGCTTTGATTTTTTGGTACCGTTCTGTACAGATGAGGTCATGTTTTCAAGAATTTTTGTATACACTCTAATTAATTTGGTCGTCACTCCAACTGCTGAGAGCTTATAAAGTAGAGAACTTCTATTGATCGTATCGTAAGCCGCTTTTAAATCGACGAAAAAAGCGTATAAACACTTCTTTTTATCAATAAAATGCCTGGCAATAGTGCTGAGTACAAAAATTTTATCAATGGTTGAAAGGTTGGCTTGAAAACCAGCTTGACAACAACTAATGATGTTATTTTGTTCGACCCAGTTCACAAGTCTTACAGATAGTATATGCGTAAATACTTTTCTTTACGAGTTTAGGACAGCAAAACCCCTATAGTTTTCTGGTAGATTGCGGTTTCCTTTCTTAAAAATGGGTATTATTCTGGACAGCCTAAAGTTTTCGGGAATCATCTCTTCACGGAATATTCTATTTGAAAATTCTAAGATATACTCTAAGAACTCAGGTGTAGCATGTTTATAAAACTCTACTGGAATTCCATCACAGCCAGAAGATTTTTTGTTTTTCATTTTATTAAAGCTACTGATAATTCCATCATCTTAAGGTTTTCATCTAAATCAGGAATATTAATATTTGTAATATTTGGTATAGCATAGCTTATTATGTTTGTATTGGGGTCGGGCGAAAAGAGTTTTTCGAAATAGTTTGCAAGTAGATTTTCGTCAACTATGAATGTCAGCATACTATTGTGTCCACTTAATAATCGTACAGTTTTCCAAAAAGATTTTGAATCCCTACATTTAACGAGCTTGGAGGCAGACTTTTTAATTTATAATTCCTTTTTAATATTATATAGCATTTTATATTCTTGGTTTGATTTGAGATACAGTGATTTGAAGACCGCGCTGTTTGTTTTGCGGAAAATTTTCAAAAGGGCAAACGATTTTTTTCTACTTCTTTTACATTGCTCGTCATAAGAATCTCTAAGGTTGGGAGAAGTAAGAGCAGAAGAGTGTCTCCCTGCTAAAAAAAAAAACAGAATTAGTTACGCTTTGTATTGTGGCAGATGTAACATTCGGCATATTAGCTAACTGTTGGTTAAGTTCATTTTTGTTTGCTTTTCTTACATTCCATTTTAGTTTAATATCCCTTTCTATTGGTTGGTGGCTTATTGAAAGACAATCGAGTTCGCATGAGACGGTAATGGGGAGATGCGCTGAGAAGTTAGTTGGATAAGTCTCGAAGTCTTCGATAATGCTTAGCCATTAACCTTTAATGAGACAGTAGTCTATCACTGAACAACCTTGAGCAGAGACGAAAGTAAAGTTTTCCATTTGAGTCATTACAAGAGGTTCCATTCAAAACAAAAAATTCAAAGTCTTCAATCAGTTCCAATAAAGATTTTCCGATTTGATTCAAGCAGTTGTCCAAAGATTTTCTTTCGAAGGAAAAACGATAGTTATTAAGGAAGAAATCACCAATAATCATCATATTTTCATTATTGTGGGCAATTAGAAAACTATAAAGGTCATTATACTTTATGGTCCATTCACTATAGTTTAAATGGATAGGCAGAATTTGAAAATGTTTTGTGCCATAATTAATATCAATGGTTATGTTTTTCTCACAACTCTTAAACTAAATATTATTATCAATGTAAGTGTTTTTTATACCACACATTATACCACCACTAGCTCTACCTACTCTATTATTTCTAATAGCTGGTATACATTTAATATTAAAATTTTTCAAATACTGCAGTTCTTTTCCATATTCTAAAAAACGTTTCTAACATAATAAAAACATCATATTTTGCAATGAGATCAAAAAATTCAGGCATTATAAGTTTTTTTCTGAATCCTGTTATGTTGTAACAAAAAAATTGTAATTTAAAAGTATTTGGAAAAAAAGTAATTATTTTGGAAGACGGCAACACTATCCTATCTATAGCTGGAACCAGCACCTCCTCTTTATTTCAAATAGACGTCACCTTTTGTTACGCTATATTAAAGATTGTTCTCGATGAACAAAGACCCCGGTGTTTTTCAGCTTAGAGGCGACAGCCATGATTTTGTTGAAAGTGTCGGCGTTGTCAAATTTTAGAACCATTGTTGTTTTTTTTGTTTGCGGGTTACTAAATTCTTGTGATTTGTGTAGCAATAATTCCGCATTTTCATTGAGAACAAGAAGGCTTAGACAAGTTTGTGTTGCAAAGCTAAGCTTATTTTCCAGTTTGTCTGAAAGAAAATTCATAACGACTGTGCCTTCATTTGTTTTTTGTGACACGATTTCAAGTTGTTTCTCCAGGGTGTGACAGTAAGTTTCAAGGACAGAAAGTCCTTTCTCACTTAAGCCCTTTTTACTTTTTATAATTTTTCTATATTAAATTGGCTTATGGTTCTTAAGCCGGTTTACCGAATTTCGTTTCAATCCTTGTGTGTACTTACTTATACATAAGGCGTTTTTCCTTTTATTAAATTAAACTATATTGTTACTTAAGACTTTTTTCTCTAAAGAATTTTCTATTAAGTTTTATTCAAATAAAAAATGTTGAAGGACAAAAAACATAGAAATAAGTTAATAAAAAAATAGGACTGCAAAAAAAGAAGAGAACTTAATACACCCAAGTCAAAAGTACTACGAGTATATTCGAATTCTTCTGTAAGATCCGGAAGAATGTCTGGTGCAAAGAGTCTTATAAAGGTCATGAAACTTCTCTTCGGTCAAAGGGAGCAACTCCAGAAAACCGTTTCAAGAGATCCTGTGTTTAGTACATTACAGCCTCGTAATTTGACTGGACTGTTTTCAAGTATAAAGACTCGTATGGAGGGATACTCATAATATGATTCACAACTTCATTTTTATCGCATCTGAGATTTTATTAGTCGAAACTGCCTTTCCTCGCACACCCTTCACCCTTTATTACGTCGGTACCTAGACAACGTACGATCTGTTTGCAATAACGGTCAATTTCATTCAACCGGTTTTGAAGCATTTTTGACAGACTTGTGTTCTAATGCCTTTCAGATTCAGAAAATATGAGTACGTAAACTTTAGATTTCGAGGTTTACCACTTTTCTATAAATGGATTTCTTGCTCGATTGAAATTAGTCCAGATACAAACGGCAACTTAACAATATAGTTGCCCAATACTTTTTAAAAATAATTTTTGTTCTGATGGTGAAATTTTTTACATACATTTTCTTTTCCAATCTGGCAACAGTCTTATCCTTTTGCAGGCACGTTTCTTCCAGTAATATTTAAGCTGTTCTGGCCTAATTTTCGTTCCCTTCGGCGATTCTTTCGTTGATATTGATACATTCTCACGGCTTGAATTATTACTTTCTGTGATATGACCCTAAATTTTGTTCTAATTGGGCGGCCATTTATTTAATGTCTGATTCAGAAAAGACAGTCTGTGGTGATTTTTTTGGCTAAGGAATGTCTGGATCTTTAACGCTGTTATGTTATGCTGGCAACGTCCAGCCAAAAGTGAGTCTTGGTCATTCTCTAAATCGAATAGTCATTTAAAGTCTATGTCCAACCATAAGTGCATTTTATTTCACGTACAACTTGTGTGACCTCACACTAGGCATTTAATGGTCCTTCGAGTCATGTCTGAATTTATATTTAAATATTAAGTTTTGTTAAATGAAAATACCTTCCACTGCGATTCGATTCTTCCGCCATAAAGTGCTATACATATAAATTTATATATGTATATATTCAGCGACGACAGAAAATTTTCGTCCGTTTAGATATGATCGGAAAAATTGTATACCCAGTTGATTGCGAGTAGTTCTTTTTCTATTACAGGTTTTTAAGGTCATGTTTTTGCAGCGATTTGTTGGCGTATGATATGGGAAGGTCTCCAGCAATTTTGCTTTGTGATAGGATTGCTCCTAGTGCATAATTTGATGCGTCAGTTGTTAAGATAATTGGTTCGTTGAAATTTGGATACTGTAATATGGGAGGTTCAATGAGTTTAATTTTTAGAATATCAAAAGCTATTTCACAATTTGTGTCCATTTGAGAGCATTAGGACTGTGCAATTTCAGCAAAATTTGGAATAAATCTCCTGTTATAAATGCAAAAAGCTATGAATCGTATAACTTCATATGCATTTTTTGGTACTGGATACTATTTAATCGTTTTGTGTTTGGCAGGGTCAGTTTTGACGCCATTACTTGTAAAAATATGTCCCAAATAGATTACTTCAGGACACATAAAATTGCATTTTTCGGGGTTAAGTTTTAGGTTATAGCGTTTGAGGTTTGAGTCGTTCCAGAACACGGAATAGGTTTTCGTTATGGTGCTTAAGACTGCAGCCGTATATTATTATGTCGTCTACGTACTAAAAGGCTTCGGATTCTAGTCCAGCTAGAGCGATGGTGAGCATTCTTCGATAACTGTTGGACGAGATTTTTAGTCCAAATGGAAGTCTTTTAAATTTATAATGTCCGTTGTTGGTAGAAAATGCCGTAAGTGGTCTAGAGCCTTTGGTGAAAGGAACGAGTCATGTCTAAAGTTGAAAACATTTTTCTCGCCCTAATTTATCAAGTACGGCTTCTAAGCGTGTAAGTGGAAACTTATCATTTATAATTTTTTTCCGTCAATTTGCCATAGTCTACTACCCCTCTCCATTTATTTTTGTCCGCTATATACTTCTTTGGCACGAGTAATAGTGGAGCATTGCACGGGCTTGCAGAATGCTCTATTATATCGTCTTCAAACATTTGTTCAACTTGTCCAGACACAACGTCTAAATGGCTGTGAGGAAGTCTATAATAATTTATATTAGTTGGTGTACTATCAGAGGTTTCAATTTTCTACGTATAGAAATTGTTTGTCGTTAATGGTTCGTTGTCTAAGTGAAATACCTGATGATATTTTTTAAAAATATCCATTAATGAGTTTTTTTGCATTTTCATCGTTCCAATCAATTTTTAATTTATATCTAACATGGTTACAACGATGTTCATTTTGCACACTTTTATATGTAAGTATGTCAGAATTCTTGAGGGGTTCTGTATTTAAGCTAACGTTGTTTTGGGTTACATCAATTTCGTTTGCCTTAAGCAATTTGATTTTTTTTTATAATCTACACGCGCTCAAGGGATTATGAATACCCTTTAAATGTTTCAACACAGCGCGGGCGTGAGGGTGAGGTTAAGGAAGAGAAAGACTGATAGGAAAGATGTGTGGCGCGATATTCGGAGACTGTAGGTGGTTGTTGTCTCAGATTTTATCTCCAGGGATGGCGGCTGATTTTCCGTGTCTTATTTATCGATGTCCCTTATAATTCGCATTATTTTTTTTATTCTTTGTCATATTTTATCGGTATACTAGTTTTACTCAATCACATGTTGTTAGTTCTATGCCTAAACAGCATGTAATGAGTAAACCAGCAACTCATTGTATGGCATTTATTTTTAGAATTGGTTTTTAATGGAAAAATACGAAGACATAGACTACGGCAGGGATCGATCTTGTGACCATGAGGTTGACAGGCGAACACACAACTATCGCGCCACGGCCACCCCCAAAGCAATTTGATGTAGGCCATTCTATTTTTTGGTATTATTGTGTTGCTAAGAAAAACACCTGGCGCTATATCTTTATAAGTATTAAGTGTGTCATCCGTCAATTGCATTTTTAAAGGTCATTTCTGTTCGTGCAGGTATTTGGTTCTTAGTGCATATAAGGATTTTGATTGCATTGAAAACGTTATTGTTTTTCATTGCTTAATGATATCGTCAATGTTTCGTAATCTATTTTGCAGACAAAATAGTAAAAAAATCTCTTCCTAAAATACCATCTGTAAGCTTTTCATTTACTAATTGGAATTCATGTAGATAGATAGTTTCACATAACTGGAGATTGAGATCGAGTGTTCCCAAGGAATGTATTTTCTCTTTCGTTATACCAATGAGCTTGCATTTTTCTTCTGGGTAGTATTCTTCATTCTCTAGCTTTCTTGATATTTTGCAGATAGATATATCTGTACCCGTGTCTATTTAAAATGTCATATTTTTATTTTTATGTTTTGCAACAATAAAATGTGTGTTGCTATCCGATATTCTATATACTTTTAATTTTGGCCGTCTGTTCCTTTCCCTCTTGTTGTTAATTATGTAATAACCGTATTTGCTGTCTCGTATTTCTGAATTGGTTTTGATGTTGCCTTTGGTTATTGTTTCTTTGCGCATTATTGTTCCAGTTATTATGCCGGTTGAAGTTATTGTTGTGGGTATAATTTTGATTTTTGATGTTGTTGTTGTAACGATTTTGATTCATGTTTCTTTGGAATCTGTTACGGCCATTGCCTTCTTGATTAAAGTTTTGTTTGTTAAGCCTGTTGTGTGAGTTGTGATTATAGTACATTAGTGCGTTAGAATTTGTTTTTTTCTAATTCTATTGCCAGGTTTTCTGCTTCTGTTAATGATTTAGGTTGAGATGCAAAAACAGTTTGTTTAACGTTGTCGTTAAGACCATTTTTGAAGATATTTAAACTATAAATGTCGTTAATTTTCCTTATCACATTTGGTCTACGTTTGTAGCATTATTGCCTAATTCTTTTATCTGGAAATTATTTAAATCAGCTATAATGTTCACTAATTTATCTTTAAATGAAGTTACTGAAAGATTTCTTTGACTAAAATTCGATAAGGAATTTTGAATTTGAGGAAGGGTTGTATTACTCTTATATCTTTCTTCGAATAAAGATTTAAGGGTTTCAAAATTATTGGGGTCTGTATTGCCTACTTCTCGAAAAAACGTACGATAAGTGCCCGAAGTACGACGTTAAGATTGTTCTTGGCGACTTCAACGCCCAGATCGGAAAGGAGGGTATCTTTGGTTCGACGGTCGGAGGACACAGTCTGCACGACGAAACTTCTGAAAACGGGCTTAAACTGATCGACTTTGCCGCGGGGAGAAATATCACCCTGGCAAGCACTCGATTCCCCCATCTCAATATACACAAAGGAACTTGGAAGTCTCCAGATCAAGGCACTGTTAAACAAATTAATCATGTCGTGATAGACGCCAGGCATGCATCCAGTATCCTGGATGTCCGAACTTTCCGAGGGGGCAACATAGACTCGGATCACTACCTGGTAGTATCTAGAGTCCGGATGCGGATATCCTTGGCGCCTCAGCGAAGAGAGGATATTAGGAGAAAGTTCAACGTCGGTAAACTTTTATCACCAGAGACTGCCACAACTTTTGCCGACCACGTCGCCCTCAATCTCTCAGAAAACGTACCAGCAGCACCAACTATAGGCGAACAGTGGAATCATTGCCAGCTAGCCATTACAAGTGCCGCCTCTGATGTGCTGGGTTTCAATCGACAACCAAAACGAAACCTCTGGTTCGATGAGGACTGTCGGCAGGCACATGCAGACAAGGACGAAGCATATGAGTCAATGCTGCAAGCTAGGACCAGAACTGGTGAGAGAGCAGCCCACGAGGTCTATGTGCAAAAACGAAGAGAGGAAACCGACTCCTAAGAAGGAAGAAGAGGGAGCACGAAAAGCAAGCGGTCGAGTCTATTGAGAGATGCTAAAGCAGGGGTAATGCTCGAAAGTTCTATCAAAGGGTGAAACCATCTAACCAAGGATTCCAGCCCAGAATAGAAGCCTGCCGTGATAAAAATGGTAATGTCCTAGGAGATACGCAGACGGTGCTGAGAATTTGGAAGGAACACTTTTCCAAGCTGCTAAGCGGCGAAGACTGCCAACCATCCGTTGCTATGCAGAACAACCCATTCAACTTGGACGATGATGGTCAAAATATCCGTCCTCCTGACCTAGAAGAAGTAAGAACGGCGATATCCAAACTTAAGTCGCACAAGGCCGCGGGTTCAGATGGCCTGCCAGCTGAACTGTTTAAGGCAGCGGGAGACAACTTGGTCAGGAACATACACCAACTCATTTCTAGAAACTGGTCGGAGGAAAGTATGCCCAATGAATGGAAGCTCGGCATAGTGTGCCCTATCCACAAAAAAAGAGATGATCTGAACTGCGCCAACTACAGAGGTATAATTCTCCTCAGCATCGCATACAAAATTATGTCGGCTATTTTGTGTATCCGCCAAGAACCTTTTACCAACGACCTGATCGGATTTTATCAGTGTGGCTTTAATCGAGGAAAATCGACTAACGATCAGATTTTCACACTCCGGCAGATCCTGGAAAAAACCCAAGAATTCCAAGCCGATACGCACCATCTCTTCATCGACTTTAAAACAGCCTATGATAGCATTGATAGAGACGAGTTATACAGAGCCTTGTCGCACCTCGGCATCCCCGCCAAACTTGTCCGCTTGTGCAGAATGACAACGAAGGAATCTCGCTGCTCCGTCAGAGTCGGTAAGAACTTCACCGACGACTTTGATGTCGAGAAGGGTTTGAAACAGGGTGATGCGCTATCATGCAATCTCTTTAACATCGTGCTGGAAGCAATTGTGCGCAACTCAAATGTCAACACTAGAGGCACAATTTTTCAAAAGTCCGTTTAACTCCTTGCTTATGCTGATGACATTGACATCATAGGCAGAACAAAGCGAGCTGTCAGTGGAGCATTTGCCAGTATTGAAGCGGAAGCGGAGAAGATGGGTTTGTCTGTTAACGAGACGAAAACTAAGTATATGCGGTCATCGATATGAGAAGTCCAGCACCATCGACTGGGACAAAACGTCACGATTGGCGGTTATAACTTCGAAGTAGTCAGAGACCTTGTTTACCTGGTATCCACTATTATATCGCACAACAATATCAGTGCGGTGATCAAACGAAGAATCACACTTGCAAATCGCTGTTTCTTCGGGCTTAGGAAGCATTTGAGTAGTAAAGCCCTCTCTCAAAGAACCAAAGAGACCCTATATAAAACTTTAATCATCCCAGTCCTGCTGTATGGGGCAGAGGCATGGACATTGACAAAAACGGATGAAAACCAGCTGGGTTGCTTTGAGAGAATGATTCTTCGAGTTATGTTTGGCCCAGTGTGCATCGGTGGTGAGTGGATAAGAAGATTTAACGACGAACTTTACGGGCTCTACAGCGATATCAACCTGGTCAAAAAGCTAAAAATACAGCGACTGAGATGGCTAGGTCACGTGGAGCGCATGTACATCGACGCACCAGCTCGACGAGTCTTCGTATCCAACCCCGGTGGACAACGCGACAGAGGAAGACCTTATCTTAGGTGGCGCGATCAAGTGGTGAACGACCTCAACCAACTTGGTGTGCGTAACTGGTGGCAGCTACCTAGGGACCGGGCTAGCTGGAGAGGCTAGCTGGTTGAGGCCGTGATCCATCCCGGAGTGTAAGCGCCATCTAAAGTAAAGTAAGTAAGTATTCCATAATGCTGTTTTTACATTAACTGCTAATTTTTCGTGAAAGACGAATTCTATGAATGGCTGAGTGCAAGTGGTTTTTAATCCTTTGTTGATTATCTTAACTATTTTAAGAAAGCTATCTAACCCCTTAAAATTTCCTGAAAACATTGGAATTGCTTTCATAGCCATTCCAAAATCATAATCTGCCATTTTATAGTTTATTTCTTTTTCTTTTTCAAAAGCTAATATGTGTTCTTGCAGTTGGTCCTCTAGTAGCTTTTTACTTTTTAGTGGTATATATATACCTTCGAATTCTAATTTAAGTGCTTTGTTATTTTCTTTTTCTTCACTATCTTCTAAATTATTAAATATATCTTTAAGATTCTCTATTCTTTAATTGTAGCTTTAACTGTTTCAAATTTATAAGGTCTACCTGAACTCTTCTTAATATTTGAGAGAATAGTTTCTAAGTTGTTTTTTATTTCTTCCATTTAGTTAAATAAAAAGTACTAAAATTATTTTTTATTGAGATGTTACAATCGGTTTGATATGTACATATGTACATATATAATAGTGTATTCTATTCATTAAATTGGTTTTAATATAACTAAACTTCTAATATATTCTAATATAACAAAACAATTATATTTGCTTAATAGGTACTGGGAAATTTAAAATTAAGTTTCTTTGTATTCTGTTCCGCTGAAGAATCTTAAAAATTAATTATACTACATACATATGTACATTTATTTTTTTGTTTTTTTTTTAAATTAAATTCATCATTTATATATTAATGGTAACGTTTCAGACTGTTCCCTCTTGCCGAACACATTTTTATTTGCAATGGTTGGCTGATAGTTGTCATCAATTAGATAGTTGGAAATCGAAAATTTATAATCGAAAAAAAATCATATATTGATGATTGAAGAGTTTTAAATCGTCTATTATTATAAAACAAATCATATATTGATGATTGAAGAGTTTTAAATCCTCTTTTATTATTAGTAAAGCCTGGATCGTAAGGCATTTGATTCTTGTATGCAGTTTGGTTGGCAGCAGTTGCGCTGTTATATGAAACTGGATTCATATTGTAGCATCTCGTTCAGTTCTGTAACATGTGCTAAATTTTTTCAGGATCGCCATGTAGTGTTTATACCCTACTTTTGGTATTTTAAGCGTACCACGCTCTATTGGTATAGGCGATTACTCGCCGTCACTTTAAGACAATGAAAACGTGTTGCTTCAGTATTCCAAAAACAAGTATCTCTTTATTAGTTTTAAATATTCCTTATATACTAATTTGTCTAACTGTTATAATTATTTTCTATCTTACTCTTACACATTCAATTCACATTCAATATTATTCTATTTGCCTATTGGCAACAAATCTAAATTAGGATCTTATTACTATTGAGTGAGAATCAATGCAATAGAGTGGAATGTTGATGTTATACATTGTATTTAAAAACTATAGAACTACCATGAAGCGGAACGACAGGGTAGCCTCCTAGCGACTCGCTTCGAGTTGCTAGCCTATGCACATTCTCAGACTGTGCAGTCTTTGGATGCGAGGGAATTTGAAAGATTACAGAACAAAAAATGAGCGAGAAGAATGCATAAAGTTAAAGCAAGATATCAGAAAATATATTTTCTGTATTTTATTTGTTCACATTTGTTAAAATCTGAAGAAATTAACTACGTAGAAAGAGTACAGAAGTTTCAGTTTCCAGTGTGTATTCCGTTCGACCTAGTTTTGGTTTGGGTTTTGTAAGTATCTATGTGTGTAAAATAAATGTTTGCCGTCGGGTAATGTGTTAAAAAAAATATTACACTTTGATTTCCTGGAATTTACGGTAATTCAATAATATTTGAATGCCTAATCCTTTTGTTGTGGCATAAACAAAATTCAAAAATAATTAAATACAAACGTTTGTTTGTCAAGTTTAAGTACCTTAGTGCTGTGCGGTGAAAAAATTGTTAAATGTAGGTTTTCTCTAAAATAAATAAGAAAGGTGTATGAATTTATCTGAAGTATAGCCTCGTAAATTTAAAATCGGCTTTCTTTATATTAAATACATACATGTAGCCTTTTGAAATTCATCTTCTAGTTACTAACTTATATATAATAATAAAAAAAAAAAGTATTTAGTACGCGAATAGACCGGGGAGGGGTTTTTAAAAGGGGATCAATGCGATAGTTAAAATACTTAGTAAAAAAAAAAGAAAAAAAAAGAGGAATAAAAAGGGAAAATCCCAAAGTTCCTTACAAATCGAATTCGATTTCATTTGATTAATTAAAGTTGTCTTGACATTTGCACAGAGTTTCCAACTTAAGGAATTCGATTTTCTCTAGTATTATTTAGGTACTTATGTAGGTATATCATACATTTATTTTTTTTAACTTTAAAATATACCAAATAAAAAAGAGAAAATTGAAAAAAAAATAAACCATTTAACATACATACATACCTACCTACACACAAATTGTTCATGAAAATAATTAAATTTGTGCCAAATTAGTAGTTTAAAAAGTGTTCTAAAAGGTTTGCTTTTGCAATAAAAAATCTTGGCAGACAACTTGTCGTCTGTCGTCGCCGCGCCGCGCCGCGCAGCGTGTGCGCAATGTGAATTAAAATAAAAATAAAGTTAAGTGAAATGAAGATCGATTGGGCGAATACATACTATGTGTACAAACAGTGTATGAATTTATATTTATTTGTCTATTAATTTGTGAAGTAAAAGTTAGTGCGTGCTGTGCAAAAAATAGTGAATTATTATTCCTACTTTCTTATTAATACGAAAGATGTATGAATTTATTTGAAGCATAGCCTTATAAATGTAAAATCAGCTGTTCTTTATAATAAGTACATATAACCTCTTAAAGTTCATCTTGTACTAATACTTTCAATAATTTAGTGATATACCTGATTGAAATAATGTATCTTTGTATAAAATTTATAGGTATTTGAAACAATTAAATATTATAGGTAGCCAAAAAATTGTAAATATTCTCACTACCTACCAATAATAACTAAATGTAATGAACCAAGAATTATTAAAATGGAATTATTATTATTATTATTATTATGAATTCTTTATTTAACCAAAACTTTAAATATACCTATTCTAAAATAATTTTAAGAACATTAGCATGGCAAAAAATATTTGCCGTCTGCCTGAAATTGACATTTATTGAGAATAAAAAATGAATAAAAAAGAAAGTTTAAGATTATAATAAGCTTAAAGTAAATATAAATAAATAATACAAGGATAGATAAATATACATATAAATTTAAAATTTTGAATTTACTCTAAAGAACTGTTTCGGTAATCTAAGGCAATGATCAATAAAACTGATAAGGACCTTCCAACCGCACTCTCCGTTTAAAATTTGTTTCGCTTCCTCGTTATTTAAAAAGCTCTTTGAGAAATAAAGTCTTCGAAGCTCTTGCAGAATAGGACAAACGGCTAAAAAATGGTTGACATCTTCGATTTCATTTCGATTGCAAAGGTTACACCTAGGATTATCATTTCTGTGAGGTTTATAATTCAAATTTAGCATCTCAGTCCTTGCCTTAAACAAAGTACTTATTTGATTTGCAGAGAGTTTACTATTAAAGTAATTGTTTACAACCAGAGTGTGATTAAGTTGCCTATAGACCAATCTGCTTGGAGAGGTTTGAGCCCTATTCAAAAACTTGAGATACAATGAATCATCGACAATTGCAATACAATCATAAAACCTACCTTTCCAACTAGCAAGGGAAGTTGCACTAAGGTTTAGATTAAATCCGTGTGCATTTGCTATCTCCTGCCATTCTTTGAATGGAGACAAATTCCTTCGGAATGCAAAATCCATCATTTGCTTATGAAGATTTTCACTTGACCTTTGCATTACCTTTATTATATAGTCGGCATTATATTTAAGATTTTTAAGATAGATTGGAGGGATACCTGATTCCACATGTATGGCATAATTTGGTGTAGCATTTGGAAGTTTAAAAATTCGTTTAAAAAAGAAGCGTTGCACGATCTCAAATTCATCGAGATCTTGGTAACCAAAAACTTGACTGGCATAGCATAAGCATGAGTTTATAGTGGCTTCAAAGACTCTAAATTTAGCTGAGATGGCTATGTATTTGTTGCAGAAGATTTTGTTCCATATAAGATTTATTGCAGTTTTTGCCGACAAGCATTTATCTTTAACATGAGGACGGAAATCTAGATTGCTACGAAAAAGAACACCTAAATATTTAAATTGGTTAACCACCTCTATAGGTTCACGCTCCAGAAACCATGCTTCTCGCGGGCTTCTCCTTCGACGGGTACTTTCAAAGATCATAATTTTCGACTTCGCGGTGTTTATATTCAGGTCCCATTTCTCACAAAAGCTTTTGAGTCTATTAATTTGTAATTGTAATGTGATAGGGTTGTCCGACAAAACGACAAGGTCGTCCGCATAAAGTAGAACCTTAATAAGAAGATTCCCAAACCGAACACCCCCAGGCAAATTACGCGAGACATCATCAATGAAAAGGGCGAACATAATCGGGCTTAAGGGACAACCTTGGGGCACACCGCTATTGGTACTAAAGAAGCTGGACATTGCACTCCCATTTGCCACAGCGGCGCAAGTATTGGTGAGGAGAAGTTTATAGAGTCTTAAAAATTTCGTCGATATACCTAACGTTGATAATTTATACAGTAGTGAATTCCGGTTGATATTATCAAATGCTGACCTAAAATCAATAAAAAAGACATAAAGTTTTTGTTTGTTATCGATGAATCGTTTTGCTATATTGAAGAGTGCGAAGATCTGATCCACAGTTGAAAGACCAGAGCGAAAACCAGCCTGGAAAGAGCTTAGCAATTTGTTCTCTTCTACCCACCTCATAAGCCTACCATAAAGAATTTGGATAAATATTTTTCTAAGACAAGGTAGAATCGAAATGCCCCTATAGTTTGCAGGTGAGCTTGGGTCTCCTTTTTTAAAAATTGGACAGATTTTTGACATCAAAAATACCTGAGGTATTTCTTCTTTTTCAAGAAGCTTATTAAAAAAATCAAGAAGAAGATTTAAGAACGCCGGAGAGGAGTTTTTATAAAATTCGGCTGGAATTCCATCTAGCCCGGCTGCCTTGTTGTTTTTCATATTTTTAAGAATTGCTTGCAATTCATTTATTGTAATAAGCTCATCTAGGTCTGAAACAGCAATTGAGGGTAAAGCATATTGAAAAATTTGTGAATTTGTTGGAGGGTTAAGAAGTTCCATGAAATGGTTTGCTAGTGACTCTATATTTATTGTCGTTGCTGGAGAATTCTTAACCCCACTTAAATATCTTATCTTAGACCAAAACGATTTTGAATCTTTACATTTTGATAAACCTACTGCTATGCCGTCCATGAAAGTTTTTTGTTTATTTTTGCATAGACTCTTATACTTTTTGTTTGTATCTAGGTAGAGCGATTTAAAGAAATTGGACTTGGTTTTCCTAAAAATGTTAAGCATTGCAAAAGATTTTTTCCTGAGTTTAATGCATTCCCAGTCATACCACTCAACAGCAAAATTTTGTTTGCCATTGAGTGGCATGGCTGAACGCTTTATGACTTCTATTATTTCACCAGCCGACTGCTCGCAGGACCATGATACATGGCTCGCTAGATTATTTACTTGAACATCGAGTCTACGCTTGTACACAGCTACCTGACTATTGACCCATTTATATTTTTTTGAACTGATTCGGTCAGCATAGAATCGAAGTTTTGAAATTTTATGGATACCACTATTGGGAGGTGACCTGAATAGATTGCGGGTTGTACCTCAAAATCCTCTATAAAAGTAAGCCAATCGCCTCTAGCTAAGCAGTAATCAATTACAGAACAACCCTGACCAGAAATAAATGTTAGTTCACCTCTGCTATCACTTTTTGTAATTCCATTCAAAATCATTAAACCGAAGTCCTCAGCCAGTTCCATTAAACGCCTGCCATAACTATTAACAGTTACGTCCAGAGACCTTCTCAAACTAACAAACGCGTGTGAGGTATTGTTCATCAAAGAAGCTGGGTTTTGAAATTCACCGATTCGTGCATTTAAATCACCTAATATTAAAATATTCTTAAACTCAATTTCATTTAGAAAGGAATGCAACTCATTAAAATCGTTAATCCAATTAGTACAATTCAAATACGTTGGAAGAATGTAATATTGTTCATGCCTATGATTTAACATTATCACAGTCCTTCTATTTACAGAGCCTATGCTAATAAAACTTTTTAAACTACTTCGTATAGCTATCAAGTAACCTCCGCTCGCTCTACCAAAACTACTATTGCGGGTGGCGGGAATAAATTTAATAAGAAAATCTTTGAAAAACTTAACAAATTGGGCTTCCTGACGATCTTCAAGAAAAGTTTCTAATAGAATAATAATGTCAAACTCTAATATAAACTTAAAAAAATCTGGAATTGTTAATTTGTTTTTAAGACCAGATACATTATAACTTAAAATTTTTACATTGAAAATTACTTGGCAGACGGCAACACTATCCTACAATTGATGACGATGTTGACTGGATCCTGGTTGTTGATGTTGACTGTTGGGTGGCACTGATATCGTATAGGAGTCTTTATTGTTGTTGTAGCTGTCAAAAAATCTTAGTCCACTATCTCCAAATGTGTTTTTGACAAAAGAATATTCCTCCGCATTGTTTACAATCAATCCGCGTGCAAAGTTGTAGGAAAATGCATAGTTATTAATGTGAATTTTTACTCCTTTTATCAAAATTTTCGCGCTTGGTGTTATGGCGAGTAGATTGTTTTTGATTCCGTAGAGTGATTTCCTTTTTTGGCGTGAGATGAAAGACTGTTCACGATGAATCGTAATACCAGAGTTTTTGAGTTTTGGCGTTGCGTTAATAACTTTATTTGCAGTGTCTCCCGGGTGAAATTTTAGAACCACAGTGGATTTGTTCGTATTGTTGTTTGTGAACTCTTGTGTGCTTTTTATCGGTAAATCTGCACTATCTTGAAGATGAAGAAGACCCATACAAGTTTGTTTTGCATAATCAATTTTATTGGTCTTCCCTTCTGCCGGAAAGTGCACCACAACAGAATTTTCGTAGTTTTTACGTGATATAATATCTAGTTGACGTTCTAACAGTTGGCAATAGTTTTCCATTGCAGTTACTCGTTGCATAAGATGTTCGTTTTGTGCTTTGAGTGACTGCATTTGTGATGCAATTGCTTGAATATCATCCTTTTTAGCAATGTCCTCAAATTTTGGGATAACGCATTCGTTAATGCAATCGAACAGCATATCCTTTAGTTTATCAATGGACATATTTCCAACTGCCATATTATTATTTTTTCCAGTGTACACCTTTTTTGAGTTGATTGAAAGTTCTGGTGAGTTTTCTTCTCTACCTCGCTTAAGCGGCATATGCAATTTTGTTAACGGTGCACTGTTGATTATGTCGCCGAGAAAAGTTAAGAATTTTGTGTCTTAAATGTGTAGTTCAAACAACAAAGACGTGCATTTCCCGCAAAACAGATTCACTCAACGATTTTAAAAGTTTTTATAATAAATTGACCAATTTTAAAAGTATAAATTAATTAGAAAAGAGGACCACCGCACACAGAATCTGACTTTCTCAGTTAATGACAGATGTCAATCTCGAAATGGAATTTTAAATGACAATAAATTCCGAAATTTAATATTTATTTTCAATAATAGCTGTGTTTTATTGGGATTCTATCCATTGTACCGTAACTAGTTCCCAAAAAAACGCATCGACCGTAACATGGACCGTAGCCTTTTTATTTTTGTAAAAATGGTACCCCTGCACAGCAGTGACAAGTTATGAAAGAGTCTTGTGCAAAATAAAATTAAGAAAATATCAAAATTATTAACAATAATTGGCTTTTATTCATATAAAATAGAAAGTAGAAAAACTTATCAATATTTAATTTATGTTTCAAACATATTTCTTGTTTTCATTTTTTCTGCATTTGCAATTTTAAATTCGAACATTCATTTTGCACTAATAGAAAGGAAATGATAAGTGAATGGGTTTGTTCATAGACTATGGTCAAGTCCCTTTTTACACAGGGCAATTTTTGTATTGCTGTAAAAATCGTCTAAGACTTTCACACGAAGAAACAAAATTTGCCGGAGATTTGAATGTTTCCTTTTAATGTTTCTTGGTTCTGAACGCACACTACAACGTAGTTTAAATTGCGCACACCCTTACATTTCCTTTATATTTCATGCTTTTATTTATTTTCTGAGTAGATCCATAGCTAGGAGTTTTATTTTTCAAGTCAATTTACAAATATATTTTCTGAGTATGTTTCGCTTTCAATTCCATATTCACACATCAGACTGCACTAAACATACGCGGAGTAAGGAACAAATAGTTAACATTTGGTTTGCCATTTTCATGCACATGTCAAAAAAAAAACAATGAGATCACAAAAATGTACGCCCAGTCGATATCCATGTAGTGAAGCCAATACAGTTCATTGCCAAACGTCCATTAAACAGTGAAGAAAAAGCACATTTTGTAAAGTTCAGTTGCCACTTAGTGTGTTTAGGCTAGGCGCGCACATGCAATTTTTCCGAAACGAACAAACCACACATTGATTTAATGTGCGCGCAGTTACATTATAGTTCGGTGTGATACAAACTGCATGAACTAATTTGGGGTGATCGTTCGATTTGTGCCAAATCACAAACTTTTAAATAGCTCGAATCGCGGGCTGAATAGTTTTTGTATGTGCGCGCACTCTCATATAAGCCCAACTGTTGATAACTAAAAGTTGCATATATGCACGCGCCTATCCTTATAGCTCATAGAATTTCATACGAATAAAAATTTTGCGGCGCAGTGTCGAGCAGTTCCTCTATAACACAGTTCCACCCAATGCGGTTTGTGTTCTCAAATTGCTTTTTTGTAGATCTAAATAAAAAGATGATTTTTTCAACAAACTCCGTTTATTTATAACAATCAATAAAAATTGAACACAAAACGATTATTGGTCTTAGTTAGTCAAAAATAAAGGTAAAACGGAATTCATTCAAAGGATATTGATTTCTTTTCAAAATGGAAATCGAAATTTGTTAAAATTGATTAAGTGACATTATGGGTATGCAAAATTGCAGATATAGGTGGAATTTTAGACCAAAGAATACATATTTTAATACTAAAAGTGAGAAACTTTTTAGAAGAACAGCTTCTAATTTATTAAAAAATGGAGTTATCAAAGATTTTAGAAATATAAACTGGCCAACTATAAACAAAAGAATCAAACAAATCGATTTGTCTTACGAATGAAATTAATAATTATAACACTCCATGAACACATCAATCGATATTCAATCCAATTATCAATCGTACCAACAAAACTAACAAAATCAAATTCGAGACTCGAATAAACGTGAACCAGCCATCCACCGTAGCTTCTACTTTAGTTTTTTATCGACCGTAGCGAATTGTATGTAAAATGTTATGACGGATAAACTTACGGTGGATAAATTTCCCAATAAAACACAGTTAATATAGACACCTACATATGTATGTATGTAGGTACTGTATGATTTATTGTTGCCCTACATTGCTTGAGTTAATAAACTTTAAAATACATAGGTAGGTATGTACAATAAAGTTTTTTTTAGATCAAAATAGATATGTACCTACCTGCTAAGTGAGACGCATTCATTTAGGCAGTCTAGTTATACTATGCAGGTTTAAGGCAGATATATATATAGTATAATAAAAACTAAATTACCTAGGCTCTTACTACAATTGTCGAATCGATGATTCAAAGAATAGTTATATAGTAACCTACGTGCAAATGTAGATTATATATTTTAATTATGTTAATTAGGAAGGTAATATACCTGCATACATAGAAGGCAATATATTTGTATTTATGTTGTAAATAAATTAAAATAGGTACAAATATTTAATGGGTACCTATTATAAAGATTAATAAAGTTAGAAATGGTATTAATGATTATGTATCCATTAACCTCAATTCGACGCCCTGCTCAGGAATTATTTTCGAGAAAACCGTTGAAGTGATTTATGTATGTATGTAATCTTAATTATCACGATTTTGATTTTAAAAAAACAAGTGTGTGCACTACCTTAGGTGTGGTCTACATTTTGGTCAGAAATTTTGGTACATACAAATAATATTGCTATTAAAGGTACCTACAAACTACAATACATCAATTTTTTGATTTTCGACTTCCGCTCGACGGACTTCGATCAAAATTTGAATATACGAATACCTTCGAACTATAAATAATAATACCAACATTTTCGAAACATATATTTTTGGATTTTTGCAAAAAAAAATATTTATTTTGTTAAATTCAATATTTCGAAAACATGTGGATAATTTTTTTGAAATTTCGTTTTTAAGTTTTTATTAATAAATGTTTAAGGTCGTCACACCATTTTTCGTAAGAAAAAAATTAAAGAAACTTTGTATATACAAAATTAAGTAAAAACGACTTTAAAAAAATATTTAGACTCGTAATAGAAATGTTTGAAAGAAATCATTCTAGGACAAAAGATACAAAAAACAGAAGGTAATTAGTGGCGCGAACTGAACGGGGGAATAATCATTGTACATACAATTTTTATATATAATGGGAAAATCCAAAAAAAAGGTTTCACTTTCGCATCTTTTATTTTTTTGCAGCAGGTCAAAAATCTTTTTATGTAGGAATCTTCAGTTTAGGTTTTGCATGTATATAAGAAAGGTTGTGTATTCATTAAAGTTTTTGTTGTTGTTGTATATAAAAAATAAATATATTATATACATACATATATAAATACTATAACTTATAACTACATATTTTTATATAGAATAAACAAGCCTTCATTACTTTTCATGGTTTGCATAATTTCTCGTATATGACTGTGTTATACAGGATTTCACCAAGGAATTTTTCATTGATGAGTAAATCTCGTACTATGTATCCACTCTTTCTTATGTACTTTTGATGTGCCTTATTTTTGTGTGGTAAAGACTTTTTAACGGCAATTAGCTATATAGGCGCTGTTTTGTTCCTAGTTTTTCATTATCATTGACAATTTCTTCTGGATTGGCAGTGATTTTAACTAAATTAATTTCATTTGTTTCCGATAGTTTTTTTTTCAAAACTGTAGAAAAGAATACATAACTGCTACTTACTGCTTTAAGTGTTTTAAAAGTTAACTTTGCATACATATCTCTGTTTTTTGGATTTGTATCTTGTTTTTATTTGGACTTCATTTGCCTAATGTAAATAATATTGTGCAGATACAAAAGAAAAACAATGTACCAGGTGAGATGCAGCAACCGACAGCGACCGACGACACATAATTCGCTTCAGAATCAAAATTATGTGTCATCATTCCATACATGTAATTAAAGTGCATTCAGAACTATGTGTCATTCCATATAGTCTATTAAAGTAACGTCGTCAGGAATATGCGACGACGAAAATATTGATTAATATGAAGTAACAATAAGCAGGCTAAGAAATGTTGAGTAATAAATACTAATAAGTTGGTTAAGAAAATAGTGATTAATAAAATAATAATAAGTAGCTTAGGCAATAAGAAATAAGTTAAGAATTCTGTGTAAAGTTAAGGTATAAATAGACTAGTAAAATATAAATAAATTGTCTTTTCCCAAGAACCACAGAAGACTTTTCATTGGATTAGAACTATTCCAAGGGTTTTTCTGCTGCAAACAACAAATTTAGATAATTATCTTAAGGATTTTTATCAACTTAAACATTGGTCCTTCGAGCCGGATATCTATTCCAAGCAAAAGTCGCAAAGGAAGAAGTCGTAGCCGCTTCAACGCCAGCAGCTACTCCAAGAATAAGTCGTTGCCGCTTCAACGCCAGCAGCTACTCCAAGAAGAAGTCGTAGCCGCTTCATTGCCAACAGCTACTTCAAGAAGAAGTCGTAGCCGCTTCAACGCCAGCAGGTACTCCAAGAAAAGTCGTAGCCGCCTCAACGTTAGCAGCTACTCCAAGAATAAGTGGTAGCCGCTTCAACGCTAGCAGCTACTTCAAGAAAAGTCGTTGTCTCTACAACGCCAACAGCTACTCCAAGAAGAAATCGTAGCCGCTTCAACGCCGGCAGGTACTCCAAGAAAAGTCGCAGCCGCTTCAACGCCAGCAGCTACTCCAATAATAAGTCGTAGCCGCTTCAACGCTAGCAGCTACTCCAAAATAGTCGGAGCCTCTTCAACGCCAGCAGCTACTCCAAGAAAAGTCGTAGCCGCTTCAACGCCAGCAGCTACTCCAAGAAAAAGTCGTAGCCTCTTCAACGCCAGCAGGTACTCCAAGAAAAGTCTCAGCCCCTTTTCATTCATTAAAAAAAAACCATGGCAGCACCTTCGGACGAAACACTTCAAAAATTTAATTTTGACAACATCGAACGGCTGAAGACGAACTTCGGAAAGGACTCAAAGGAAAGGTATACGCTGCAATACTTTGAAGTTCGTCTAGATAAGTTAAAAAAAGGCTGGAAGAATTGTGAAGACATGCATGGAAAGGTGTACAATCTAAGGATGCACAATGAATCGCTGGTCAAAGACTATATGGCAGAGTACTCCAAAATTGAGGAGACTGCCATGCATTTGTTAGCCGTCTTTCAACAGGCCATAGAGCGGTTTAAACCACAGTAAGAGTCTCCTCATACCGAACCAATAACCATAAGAAAAATGATGGAAAATAATAAAGTCATTCGTCTTGAACTAGTAAAGATCCCAATATTCGAAGGGGATTACCTAAAATGGGTACATTTTTATGAGATGTTCAAAACCCTAGTCCATGAGAATAAACAACTCCATGAGGTGCAAGAAATGCAGTATCTGGTGACATCTACTAAAGGCGAAGCTCGGCGCCTCATCGAAAATCTGGGGGTGACCGCAAGTAATTACCAGTGTGCCTGGAAAATGTTATTCGAACGATACAACAACAAGAAGACGATTATAGCGTCCCACTTTCAAGCATTCATCAACATCCCGATTGCCAAGAGTGAAATAGCGTACAATTATAAGAGAATATTGGATACGACCAACGAAACTCTCATTGCGATAAAGGCTCTGGATCGACATCAAATCCTGGGACTAATTTATAGTATACATGGCCTCCCAGATGTTAGAATTTGAAGCCAGGAAAGAATGGGAATTGCTATGGGGATCCCAAAATGAATTACCGTCATGGATAAATTTTTCTGAGTTTTTATCAAAGAAGTTCCAATCATTGGAAGCAGTTTCGAGTGACATAACCAAGAAAATTCACAACACAAGCCTACTCACACAATCATATTGTAAATGTTAAATGTACAAAGGGAACCACTTCATCCTAAATTACCTTCAATTTCTGAAAGCTGACGTTCAAACGCGACGAGACATAATAAAAGCCAAAAATATATGTTTTAATTGCATGGGCAATTGCCGAGGGCTTGAGTGCAAAACCAGACTCACATGCAAGATATATTCCAAAAAACACCAGTCCTTGCTGCATATCAACACAAGTCAATCCCAAATTAAAGACAACACCAAAAAAAACTTTTAATTCGCTAAAACCACTACCTGGGACATCCTATTGGCAACGGCGATTATCCAAGTGAAGAATGTAAGAGGAAAATTCATAAAGTTAAGAGCACTAATAGATCAAGGGTCACAAAATTCTTTCATTACTGAACACTGCACCCAATTACTAGGACTCAAGCGAGAACCAGCAAACGTCATAATCAAGGCACTAGGAAAGTCTACGAACCGAAGTTCTGGGCAAATCTCATTGGATATCAAGGAAAACTGGTCTAGTAAGGAGATCCGAACAGTGGCTCTAATCCTGGGAGGAATTACTCAAAATCCTCCATCAACTACCATCGACTCTACTATGGATCTACCAATCAAAATTACAGAATTAGCAGATCCAGAATTTCGCACAAGATCCAGAATGGATGTAATATTAGGAGCTGAAGTCTATGGAGGAATATTGATCGATGGACTAAAGAAAGGTTGGTAAACTACAGCAGAATTGGATCAACAACTAAACAGATTTTGGGAACAAGAGGAAGTTGAAAAGAAAATCTTTATGTCTCAAGAACAGGAAAATGCCGAAAAGCACTACATCAAAAATTTAAAAAGGACGAAGGATGGTAGATATCAAGTCAAAATGCCTTGGAAGGATAATGCTAGGACTAGACTTGGTCTTTCTGAAAAAGCACCATTGCCAGATATATTTCTAATGAAAGGAGGTTATTAAAGAGTCCAGATCTTTACACAGAATACAACAATTGCATCAATGATTATCTTACGCTTGGACACATGGAGGAGATTCCCATCAATGAAATTAACAAACATTGCTACTACATGCCGCACCATGCAGTGATCAAACAAGATATCACAACTACCAAAGTACGAGTAGTATTTAATGCTTCAACAAAAACGGCTTCAGGAAAATCACTCAATGACGTTGGAACTGTCGACGATCCATTTTAAGCCATTCGTACACTGCAGCAACCAGCAAAGGATGAAAAAAAGGCATACCCTTCAGCATCAACTCACCTGACAAACAAATTTTATGTAGACGATCTCCTGACGGGCGCAGACACCATCGCGGAAGCAAATCCTTTATACTTCGAAGTATCGCAACTCTTAGATAAGGGAGGCTTCAACCTTCGCAAATGGAACAGCAATCATCAAGAAGTTCTAAACAAAATACCAGAAACAAAGGCTACATTTTCGATGAGGAGGAAGGCGCAAAAAAAACACTAGGGATCCAGTGGCTCCTTTGAGAAGATCGATTCATCCTTAGTGCTGTTGGTTGGGAAACCAAGGAACAAGAAGTAACGAAACGTACCACAGCTTCCTTCTTGGCTCGCCTCTTTGATCCGGTGGAATGGCTGCAACCCATTGTCGTACGCAACAAAATTTTCATGCAACAACTTTGGCTAAAGAATTAATATTGGGATGAAGAACTTCCACCAGACCTCAAACATGAGTGGATACACTATGCAATGGAACTAAAAGACGTTCAACAAATTAATCTACCACGGTGGATAGGAACAACTTGTAAAGATACTTATGAGTTATCAAATCAGCTCTTAACACTCCAGCAGAAACCCAAGTATTCTGTTGCACCGAGTCAACGGTCGTACTTTCATGGCTTAATGACCATCCAGCCCGATGCAAAACATACTTGGCGACCAGAGTTAGAAAAATACATGGAAACAGCAAATGCAACAAGTGGTATCACATACCAACAAATGAAAACCCAGCAGATTGTGCCACCAGAGGGCTTTCTCCACAAGCACTTAAGGATCTCAGCCTGGGGTGGAATGGACCACGAATCATTTTATGATAATTCATGGACTATCCAAAACAGCCTCCTATAATGGACACAACTTTAGAGAAGAAAGTAAAGGCATACCACACTATGACCGAAGAAAACATACTTGAAAGATTTTCAAATTTGTCAAAGCTAATAAGAGTGATAGCATATTGTAAGAGAATGCTGCCTCACCATGAATACCGCATGGCAGACACTCAAAATTGGTTAACAACAGATGAGCTACAACAATCTAAAATTAGTTGCATCAAAATATCAGAAGAACGATCTTTCGCACTCGAAATACAATCCCTATTAGCAGGGAAACCAATTGATAAAGAATCAAGGATACTGCAGCTCTGTCCATATTTGGACGCTAACAAAGTCCTCAGGGGGGGCGGAAGGCTCAACAAGACGGAACTGACTGAAGCACTATCTAAACTAATAATATCGCATTTTCATCAAAAAACTTTCCACGGTTCGCAACAGCTTACACTTAATACAATAAGAAAGGAGTTTTGGGTCTTAAACGCAAACAAGTTAGTAACACTATGTTTTCATAAGTGTATTGCTTGCTTCAAATTCAATGCGAAGTTTGTTTGTCCAGTCAAACAATAATCAATGCAAATATGGAAAACAGTTTAGTTATAGAGAGGCTTCCAATTTAGGAAACCAAACCTTATGAATTAATAAAAGCAACGTCAGTACCAACAAAAATCAGTAACTGCATGTACACTGTTCAAAACATTCCAACTAAAGTACTAGGTATTCACTTTGATTCACAGACGTATTTAATATGCACAGAAGAAATGCTGGACAACAGTATTGAACTACCTTACGCCGAATATATAGTGCCAACACAAGCTCTATACAATATTCAATCAAAACCAAACTGTATAATGTCGGAAATTTATCAAAAATTTAGTGGAATAAGGTGCCCAAGTGAAACAATCTCCATTCGTGCGGTGCTATGGAAACAATTACATCAGACAAATACATGGCTCTATGTAAGTCCAACTCAGACAATAGCTCAATCAGTTTGTAATGGACAGTTAAACGAAATTTGCCTAGAGGAGTCGGGAATAATTCAAATAACGTCAAATTACGTAATCAAGACAAAAGAAGTCATAATAACCGCAGAACATCAAGATTCTACACGGACGGTGGAAGCATATATCAAACCGGGGGTGGCCGTGGCGCGATAGTTGTGTGTTCGCCTGTCCACTTCATGGTCACAGGTTCGATCCCTGCCGTAGTGTATGTCTTCTTATTTTTCCATTAAAAAACAATTTTAAAAATAAATGTCATACATTGAGTTGTTGCTTTACTCATTACATGCTGTTTAGACATAGAACTAACAACATGTGATTGAGTAAAACTAGTTTACTGATAAAATATGACAAGGAATAAAAAAATTAATGCGAATTATAAGGGACATACATAAATAAGGCACGGAAATTTCTCAGCATTAGTTCAGCCGTCATCCGTGGAGATAAAATCTGAGACAACAACTACCTACAGTCTCCGAATATCGCGCCACACATCTTTCCTATAATTCTTCTCTTTCTTAACATCACCCTCACGCCAGCGCTGTGTTGAAACATTTAAAGGGTAATCCCTTGAGCGCGTGTAGATTATAAAAAAAAAAAAAAAAATCATCATTCGTTCTTTACAATTATTCAGTACTCGAACATTCACAACTTTCGTTTCCTAAATTAAACAAGTCTCAGATCCTCCAGCCATCGGACTCATTCTCAGCACTAATTGAAGAAGCGTCATACATCGACGAGAAAGTAGACAACGCGATTTGGAAACCAATCCAAAGACATGCAATCTCATCAACAATATCTGTGATCGTCTCCGTTGCGGTAGTCATAATGATATTATCGATGTGGAAATATGTGCACAAAAAACGGGGGCTGAAATTTCCAGCAAGATGGTACGAGGCATCGACAGCGGACGAAATAAGCAAACCTACGCTTTAAAGAACCCATAGGTTCTTGGTGGGCGGAATATACAGATACAAAAGAAAAACAATGTACCTATGTACATATTGTACATACATACAGGTGATGTGCAGCAACCGACAGCGACCAACGACACATAATTCGCTTCAGAATCAGAATTATGTGTCATCAGTCCATACATGTAATTAAAGTGCATTCAGAATTATATGTCATTCCATACAGTTAATTAAAGTAACGTCGTCAATGCGACGAATATGCGACGACGAAAATAATGATTAATATGAAGTAACAATAAGTAGGCTAAGAAATGTAATAAATAATAATAAGTAGGTTAAGAAAATAGTGATTAATAAAATAATAATAAGTAGGTTAAGAAATAAATAGTTGATTAGGCAATAAAAAATAAGTTAAGAATTCTGTGTAAAGTTAAGGTATAAATAAATTGTCTTTTCCCAACAACCACAGAAGACTTTTCATTGATTTAGAACCGGATTTTGGTTAGAACTATCCCAAGGATTCTTCTGCCGCAAACAACAAATATAGATAATTATCTTAAGGATTTTTATCAACTAAAACAAATATATTAAATTGTTGAATAATTTTTATCGATTGTTTTTTACTCTTCTAGTGCCATTTTTGTATTTATTTTGTTGAACCCATTTAGTGAATGCAATATAACTGCCTGGCGGCTGCCCCATAATAGTCTTTTTGCATTTTTATCGTGTGCGTTTTTTGTATTGCTTTTTAATTTTATTTTTTTTTCAAACTTTTTTTTTTAAATAACTTAAATTTTGTGCCGCCATTAATGTAGTTAACCCCTGTCTCATTAGTGATTTTGTTTTTTACATTTTTATTTTTAGTGAACTGTTGTTTTGTACGTAAGTTTTTTTAAATCAATTTGTATTTTTTTCTTCAATTTAGGTGCATATGTTTTTTAAAATATATATTTTATAACTGTAAAGAAAAGATCCTATGTGTGTGAAATGCATTTCTGTGCTAAGGACATCATTCCTCGATGCGAAAACAAATGTCTTCAGAAATATGCACTGCCGATTGCTTGCGATTCGGCTTGCAATTGCACTGATCTTGTTAATGATGCAGCAGGCCTTCGCTTGATAGATGCTTATAGAATTAGAAAGCAGCCAACCTCCATTGTTATTAGTGCTAACCATTCTTCGCAGCCAACCACCACGGTTATCTGCGCTAACTAGGTTTTGCAGCCCACATCGACTGTTACCCGTTCTTACCAGGCTTCGCACCCAACATCCACGGTTACATGTGCTAACCAGGTATCGGATGTAACAATTTCACCTCCACCGGCACCTCTTCCTGTAACTTGCAGCCCCGCTTTATCATTGGTAAATATGGCGGCAACATCTGCAAAAAATTAGATCAAAGATTATTCTTTGCCACAAATTCCTACGACTTCGCTAAATTCTCCCTCTCAATTCCCTTCGCCTGGATTGGCTTCATATAAAATGGAGCGAGAATTAAGTCGCAAAAGCTTAATTCCGCGTTATATTTTCAACACTCCAAAAAAACTGAAGGGCGATCCAGTATACAAATTGAGACAGGATGTCGAAGCCCACATGACGGAGGAATATGCGGAAGAGGTGCGCACTTTCATATTGTCCCAACTGTTCCACAAGCGGAACACACCCTGGACAACTCAAGAAAAGGACTTTGCCTTAAAGCTTAAAGCTTTTAAAGTCCCCAGCGTGCTACAACTTCATGATCCGCACCGGATTTAAACTGCCATCGGAAAACACTATTTACCGATGGCACTCACAAATCCGACTGCCTACAGGGCTAAGTGCAAGGATGCAGAATTTATTGAGGGAAAAATCTAAAGGAAAGTCAACGATGGACAGGAAATGCGTTCTGCTCTTCGACGAAATGCTTATAAAAAATGAATTGGAATATAACATAAAGGATGACCTCATTTATTCGGAAGGTCCAAAGCAATAGCCTCTAAAGTACTTGTATTTACACTTAGAGGCCTCAGCAAAAATTTGAAAAAAACAGTTGCATACTATACTGGATCTCCAAAATCGGTAATGCTATGTCATATGATCTTCAGCCTTATTACTGGAGTAATAAAATGTTGCATGGCGATTGTCGCAACAAGCTGCGACCAAGGATCAAGTAATACTGCCGCATATAAGCATATGAAAGCCATGACCATTGGTAAGTTGGAAACCGACCCATATGTGGAAGTAGAAAATCATAGAGTTTTCTTACTCTATGACAACCCAGATTTATTCAAGAGCGTGGAGCATCTTGCTAACGCACACAATACCTATTGCTAATGATGTTGTGCACTAGCGGATACTGGACAGGGTGTAAAAGGGATATTCCAAACGATGTTCAAGCTCACGCACACCCATATCCGACCAGGTACTTTAGATAAATTTTCTGTGAAGTTGGCGACGACGGCTTTCAATATGTCTGCAGAGGAATGGAGCATGCGATTAAAATAGGGTTCTTCAAGACCGATGCAGATATTAAAGTTGCTGAGTAAGCAGCTAGGCTTGTTCAAGGACTGAACAACCTATTCGATGCACTAAATACAGGATAAATCTATTCAAGAAATCCCAAGAAGCAGTCCTATCGATGTCCACGAACACGGAAATCAAGCATCAAATATACTACCCCACCATGCTTTAAATGATTAAAGCAAACTCTGCTATGGATTGAGCAGATGTGGGATTATCAGAAGAGTAATGAGCAGAGTTACCTCATGTGACAACATCTAAGCTCAGATGTTGCAGAAAACCTATTTTCCATGATGCGGTCTAGCAGAGGTTCGTATGAGCAAAATCCATCCGCATTGAGATTCACACGTAATCTTAAACTGGTCGTTTTCCAGCATATGACTGCAGCGGAACATTCAGGGTATGAAGATGCTGGAGCAGAACTATTGCTGCACGGAGTGGAACCTGAAGAGGAAGCGAAAACGGAAAGTGAAGAACAGTACAACGATTACCTGCTCGAAGAAGAAGCGGAGAATATTTTTGTTCAGTGTTTTTGCAAGTGAACATCTGGAGAGCGAAGATATTAACGATAATGCTGCAACTTTTTACTCGGGATTTGTAGCTGCCAAACTCAAAAAGAAGCTGCACTGTGAAACTTGCTCTCAGCTTATGATCGACGGGGAAAACAAAGTCAGGGAACAGACTTTGCTAATTGAACTGAGAGCTTACAAAACAGTAAGCACTTCTTCACAGTTCGGTAAACTGACAGTTTCTTCAGTCCGTTTTGAAGAAACTATCAGTTTATTTCATAAAATGTTTTCTGAAAAACTTTCAGAAAAGCAATTAACCCACAGTGTTTCGATCTCAAGCGTACGAGTTCTGCAAGCACTAATATTAACAAGACGGCAATTCTACATATTCATATTTTACATGTATCGGCTTATATTATTCATTATTATTGTATTTATATTCTACCTATATACGAAAGCGCATACAAAAGAAATTGCGTCTTCCTTTTGTGCAATAGGAATTTATATTATATTGTTAGTGAGTCTTCATTCGCCATCGGCAGCGCCCAGTCGGCTTAGTATACAAAATAAATATTGGGTTTTTTCTTATGCTTTTTCCCAATTAAAATCATTGTGTTTTATTTATATCAAAATAAATGAGTTTCTGGTTTCGGGTTAGTTCGGGAATATACATTTAGTCCATACGAGCCGGATAGCGAAAAGCGACATATGGTGAAAAAGTCCGCGAGTAATACAAAAAACCCGCGAGTTATATACATAAAAAAGAGAGTCCGCGAGCGAATATTAAATAATAAATCAGCGAGCTAATAATAATAGTAAAATGAATACCGCTAGCTATGACATAAGTCCATAATTAAGAAGCAAGCTACAGCCCATGTCGAAATCGCGAGTTTTTTGTGCCAGCTTTGATTTAATCCATGTTAAAAAAGTGCGAGTAATAAATTCGGCAAAGTATTCCGGCTACATATTGGTTCCAAAAGCATCGAATGCTATATGGAACACACCAGGTGAAGTATACCTATATTCAGCAAGACGATCAGACACGGCAAACTGCCTTATGGTAAAGTATGTATATATTTCCTTTTTTGCAAACAAGTCTCGACACGATTCAGCCAACCTTTAGTAAATTTAAATTGGTGGAGGAAAATAAATTCCAAATATCCCCTTTATATTACGTCCACAGCCAGTATGAGTAACCCGGCAAGCAACAATATACCGAATACATACACAATGAGCAAGTGTGAAGAACAAATGGAAGGGGTATTAGTGCAACCGACGGCTGCTTGTTTTTTTAATTTTTTCGTTATTTCTTAAGTGTCAGGCAAGCAAGGCGGATCGCCACGAATACAAATTTGAAATAAGTGCATAAAATGTTTGTTTTGCTAGCGTTTGTGTTTTCGGCATTATTAATATCAGTAAGTGATTGTTAATATTCTTTACATTTTCTATACAAATTGCGTTTGAGCTAATGGTGCAAATAAGTTATATTGTGGGTATTGTTGTGGTAAACGAAATTGGATCGGCTAGGCGGCAAGCTTGAAGAAAATTATACATGGTGCGGTGTAGATATGTATATCTTTTGTGTGTAAGCAACGGCGACGGCGCGGCGTGGTCTTCATCACTTTTTTTCCTTTTTTTTGTTGTTGTTTTGTTTCTTTTGCGTTGCTTCGGTCTGTGCTGTGACTGTGATGCTTGTGATATAGGGGTACTTTTTCTTTCTTTTTGTTTTCTTGCTAGGTATATTTATATAAGCGTGCGTGTGTGCTAGAGAATGAAGTGAAGGGGGTCGCTAAATTCATCGTACACAAATTAGGTACAGGGTGTAACAGGTATCATCGTAGGGAATTATATTTTATTTTATTTTTTCTAAGGCGGGGTTTATTTTTATATACAAATTTTGAAACTTTTTACGTTGCGTTAACATGTACAGACGAAGCATTAGGTATGCTAGGGAGTAACAATGTGCATGGTTAGGGGTGATAAATCGTAGCCACCGGCAAGTATACGGTAATCTTATTCTAACTCTTTAGGGTTTACAATTTAATTTATTAGCCTAACAGTAAGGCAAAATGGCAAGGGAGGGGCTACGACGGCGGCGGCAAACAAAAACAAATAATTCAATGAAATTATTTTAATACATTTTCCGAATTTTTATGAGATTTGGTGAACATTACGAAAGCTTAATTAAGCTGGGCGAGCTGTCATGACCAGAACAAGTCGGCGAGGCAGTATATTATTATGGCAATATATACACACCCAAGGGCAGGGAAAAGATTGTGAGTGCGGAAACTAAGGTCTCATTGATATAGCGAGCTAAGATTTTTTAAAGAGAAGACCAGTGCCGAGAATAATTATTTGGCAAAAACTTAATCACAAACGGCATAGTAGTATATCGGCAATATGTACACATATTTGTAGGGCAACTAAGTAATCTAATTTGATAAGAAACAGGCAAGTGTCCTATTATATAGTGTAGCATAGGGAAACAATTTACATTTGATTTGTTATATGGCGAGTACCCACATTGATTTTTTGGAAGATAATTACAGCAAATTTTAGGCAAACGCTACGGCAAGGTATATTGTTGTGGCTAAGCATATATTGAATGGCAAGTTATTAGCAACAGGCTCATGTCAAATTTATATATACTTACCTCAAATTCCACTTTATTTATTTTCCTTTTTTCTATGTATAAGGAATGGCAAATAATAATATTCACGAGACATGCCTCAAGGCGATGCAAAGAATCGCGAAATATGTAGAGGAAGTTGGCGAGCAACCAGACAATAGTGACGGCGAGGACCTCCAGGTAAGGCTGGGGCGGCTAGAAGACATATGGGCGCAGATGAATACGAACCATATGAAATGGATGTACGGTAAGGCAGATAACGTAGAAGGCGTAGAGGAGCGGTTAGCGGAGGCAGAGGAACTTTTCCTTAGTACCTAGGTTAAATTCAGAAAGCACATTGGGCTTCTGAAACAGCAGGTGGGATTACGGCCAGGTGCAAGCGGCGAGCCAGGGGCAAGTGGACAGCCCATTGAGGTGTCGATTCAGATACCACAGAAGAAGTCAGAAACACGTGGGGGAGTTCTATGGCTCCCTCACCAAATGGAAGACCGTTTTGTGGCAGCGGTCCATTCCAATGAGCAAGTACCACCAGCCTTTTAGTTTCAGCATTTAAGTAAATCGCTCACCGGGAAGTAGCGCAGACAATGGGGGAATGGCAGCTGACTGACAGCAACTATTTGGATGCATTGGCCAGGCTCAATGAGCTGTACGATAAAAAGTACCAAATATGTCGCCAGCTACTAAGGCAATTCTTTCAACTGCAAGGTCTGAAAGCTGTTACTCCGTTAGAACATATTCGGCGGCTGTCAAACGTGACGCATGAGACGATGAGCCAGCTTAAAGCGCAAATGGTCCAGTCCAGTAGATCGGCAAGCAGCAGCATATGCACAACCAGCGAGCAGTCACCAGGCAAGGGCAGCGATAATTATGAGTGGCACAGCAGAAAGGATAAATGCGAGGCAACGGTTTGATAAATTCAGTAGTGAGCGAGGGATGCAGCAAGGATGCACGCCAATGCAATTTCAGCAGGAGAAGGACAAGCTGATGAATCCGCAAGTAAATAGGGAAAACCGATCGGCAAGGATGCAGCGCAAATGCGAGCAATGCGGCGAGGGGCATTAATTGTACCACTGCAAGCAGTTTAGGGCCCTAGAACAGTCGGCAAGGGTTCATTTCATGCGCATGCATATATTATGCGAAAATTGCTTCAAGCAAGGGCACAACGCAGACTCCTGTTTCCAGGCGCCATGGCCTATGTGCCCGTTCAAGTTGATGCACAACAATTTATTGTGCCCAAGCCATAGGACGCCTCTATTGGCTATGTCGGCAAGAGCAGAGCTTAAACGCAAGGGGGATTGACAACTAAAGGTCCCAGTCAAACGGCCGAAATTACAAAGGGGTATCAAAAATAAACATTTGCTTTGGGGGTGGCCGTGGGGCGATAGTTGTGTGCTCGGCTGTCAACCTCTTGGTTGCAGGTTCGATTCCTGCCGTTGTCTATTTCTTCTTATATTCCATTAAAAACCAATTCTAAAAATTGTAATAAAATAAGTTGCTGCTTTGCTCATTACATGCTGTTTAGGCATAACACTAACAACATGTGATTGAGTAAACTAGCATACCCATAAAATATGACAAGAAATAAATAAAATAATGCGAATTATAAGGGATATAAATAAATAAGACACGGTAATTCTCTCCGCTTTATTTCAACCGCCACCCCTGGAGATAAATCTGAGACAACAACCAGCTCTGGTCTCAGAACATTGCGCCACACATCTTTCCTATCCTTCTTTCTCTTCTTCCACCGGATGCCCGCGCTGTATTAAGAAAAAATATTTAAGGGTATTCATAATCCCTTGAGCGCGTGCAAAGTTATAAAAAAGAAAAAAAAAACCTATTTAAATGTTTTTAATTCATATTCTTCTTCCATTGAAAATCCTGCTGATTTACTCAGTAGGGGTCTGTCATCGGCAGAGCTAATTGGAAGCAAGCTATGGCTACATGGGTCATCCTGGCAAGAAGCCAATTGGCCAGTTAATTCCATAGGTGTTGATATTTTACCAATTGCGGCAAGCGAAATGCAAGTATGTGTAGTCACACAGCCAAGGGAAATTTTAGGTATATGGGTACCTGAACGGCAAGCAAACATTCCAATAGAAGAGTATGCTTCCAGATTAGAAAAGGCAGTAGGGGTACTAGCATATGTATATTATTTTTTAAATCGGCTTAAGGCTAAGGCAAGGGAACGTTAGTTACGGCGAAGTAGTAGGCGAGCTATTTACAGTATCGGCACAGTATCGATGGCACATACGGCTGAGGAGAGAATGCAGGGCATGAAATATCTTATTAAGAAAGCTCGAGGACAGGTATATGGCAAGGATATAGCATCACTTCAGAAAAGAGGACAATTGTCCGAGAATAGCAAGATTGAGTCCCTCAAACCAGCGTTTGACACCGAGGGTATATTGCGAGTAGGAGGGCGCCTACATCGAGCCAGCGAGGAATGCGAGATACGTCATCCAGCCATAGTACCGGCAAGTTCGAGGTTGGCATGGTTGGTGATTGATCATGCTCACTGGACAACAAAACATGGAGCCAAACAAATAATGATGCACTTCATTCGGCAGGAATACTGGATACCACGATTTCGCAGCGAGCTTAGAAATAATCTACATAAATGTCCAATTTGTGCACGTTTTAATTATCAGTTAACACTTTGTCAGAGTTAGAAGCTAATGTTAGAGTTGCGAGCGGATAGGGTGCGAGTTGGAAAGCTTTTCTTACATACTGGGGTCCACTATGCAGGCCCTTTTAAGATGAACGCATCGGATAGAGACGGCAAGCGAATCAGCATAAGGAAAGTCTGGATGGCAATTTTTGTGTGCTTGAAGACAAGGGCGGTTCATATTGATATGATAGGGGATTGGAGCTCATTGTCGTTTTTACAATGTTATTATGAGCGATTTGTCAGCCGGATAGGGTATTGTCAGCATATGTAAAGCGACAATGGCACGTTCTTTCTTGAAGCGGCAAGGGTAATAAAGAAAACCTGGCGAGAATGGGAAAGGAACGATATATTCAGCGAGCTTAATCGGCGAGTTACGGAATGGATATATTTGGTGCCAGCTACTCCGCATCAAGAAGGCATATATGAGGCCGCTGTTAAGTCGATGAAGTATCACTTACAGCGGATACTGGCGCAACGAATGCTAGAGGGCGAGCAATTTCTAACACTATTAACCGGCATAAAGGGACTCCCGTCCAATACATCCACTATGCGATGATCCATCTGACATGGCTTTGACAACAGGTCATTTTTTAATTGGTGAGCCAATTGTGTTGCCACCAGTGTTTTCAATGGCTGAAGAATCAAGAGCAAGTAGAGCAAGGCTTTTCAGAGAAAGACAAATTTTGTTTTAGCATTTCTGGCAAAGGTGGCGAGAAGAACATCTTGCAACGTTGCAAGAGAGAAAAAAGTGGCGTAGGGAAAAGGAAAGTTTAAGGGTAGGGCAGCTAGTAATTATAAAAAGCGAAAATTTCCCTCAAGCCCAATGATCCATGGGGAGGATCAGCGAGCTAATCGAGAATAAGGACGGCATAGATAGATCCGTAATTTTACGGACAGTGGCAGGACAATTAGCACTGCCAGTTCAAAAAATATGTATGTTACCAATTGAATAGAGGTTTCGAGAAGGATCGGCAAGCTTGTGCAAGCTAGACCAAGTTATTTGTCGTAGGCAAGCTTATCAAGTAAAATTTCTCTAATCCAATCTTTAGTTTCGTTACAGGAAAGGCCAGTTATTTGATGAAGCTCAAGGAAAAGTGTTACCATTTGTCAGCAAGAGAGTGAGCGATATGCTTTACGGCAAGCGAAATTCGCATTAATAGCAAGGACCAATCAGCGGCAAGAATCAGCAATTGGGCGAAAACCTAGCGAAAAAGTTCCTTTTTGTCGGGACTTTATCGAACGCACGTATTCAACGACTACTGTAAGAAAATCAAATAAGGAATTAAAGGAAAATCCAAAGGTAAAATACGTTAAAGTCTAAATTGTATTTAATTAAATTTAGTATTATTTAATTTTTAATATCTTATAAATAAATATTTTATGTATTTATTATGTATATTCATAATAAAGTGTAGTTTTGATTTTATTAAGACTAATGTAGTGATAGGCTGAAGACTATATGCCGCCCGGTAAACCTCATTAAAAAAACACAATTTACGAAAGCATGTGCAATAATGTACTAAGTATTCATTGTATTGTAGTTTTTTTGACTTTATTCAATTTTTATTCAAAAAAAAAAAATAAACAAAAAATTAAAAACAAAAACAAAAGAAAAATTTAAAAAAAAAAAAATTATTAAATCACTAAAAAAAGAACGACCTATTTAGTAACATATTCAGTAGTTATTGAATTTTCAGTAGCAATAGAATATTCAGTAGGAATAGAATATTCAGTAGTAATAGAATGAGGAATAGGCCTACTGGGAAACCTAAAAAACGCATCTAGTCTTCTACCTCAATGGGTAATGTGGAAAGGAATACATAATCAACATTGCAAATTATTAATCCTTAATTTTCAAAAAGAGTAAATATAGTAATAACACACTTTTAATAGCAAACCTTTAGCTCTTTTTCCAGCATGAAAATTATATTTAACGTGCACCGAATGCATCAAGGATTACATCTTTCGCTCTTGGTTTGAGCAAACAATCGAATGAAGCCTACATATCTGTGTTTTAAAAATTGGAGTACGGCAAGCAAATTATTTTATTTTATTTAAAAAATTGTAAAAAAAAGAAGTACGTACTTATGCATGTATGTACATAAAATATAAAATAAACCATAAATAAAATAATAATATGCACTAAATTCCTTGTTAAAATATACACATATGTTTTGACTTTTGAGACTACCTATTTGGAAGACTGCCTATTATTCATTTTATTTTTTTCAGAAATGTAATGTAAAGAATTTTTATTAAAATCGGTAAATAAAGTGGAAAATTAAAAAATCGTGAATGTCAAAAATCAAAAAAAATGGTTCATTTTTTAATGCATTTACTTTCTTCTTTGCGAAAATAAAACAAAAAATTAGCATCTGCTTGTTACCTTATTTTAAAATTAAATAACATTTTATGTTTTATTTTTTTTCTGACAAAAATGTAGAACATACAACTACACCAATTAATAGCACACACAATTTTTCGCATCAGAACCCATAAAGCCGATCTCATGATAAGTAAGATAAAAATAAAAAATAAAATATATTAATTGATGCAGATGTCGGTTTCTTCTTTGAAGAACACAAAATGTAAATAAGTTTGTACTACCTTACTGTATTTTTATTTGATTGTAGATATTTATATTTATTAATATATTAAATCTTTGGTTTTGGACATAACTTCAACACAAAGAAAAACATACAAATCTATGCATATGGTGTTGTTTTAAATGTGCAATTTTTTTTATTTTTCAATAAATTTTATAAATAACATGGGTCCATAACAACATCCATAACGATTTCTTTAAATTTACTATACCTTATATTTTTAAACTCCAATAAATTTAATTATCATTGCATACCCACATTACTTAAATACTCCAATTTGGGCTTAGAATAAATTAATTAATTTGTAAGTAGGTACCTACTTTTAATTAAAAACTCTGATTATGCACCTGTGCATATTGTTTTGACAAGATAAAAAAGCAAGTTGTATTATTAAAGGCTCCTGAAAGAGTATTCAATTTTGTGGTTGTTAAACGAAATATAAGCTCAAAAGCACTTTTAATATGGTCTGTTAACACTTGTGGGCGAGTCTTTTAAAAATCTGATCATAAGAAAAGGAAGTTTTAGCTGAAAAAAGATTTAAAAAATTTGCATAATTCTCACTGTCGGCTATCAGACACATATATTATATGCAAAAAATGCCTCATAACCGTACACCAACAAAGGTTAGCGAACAGGACAACAACACAGCACAACCTTGCTCTAGTAAGAGATGCTTAGATAAAACCTCAACGGAATATTTCCCCCCGCAGAAAATAACCACTGACAGGGATAAAACTAATATGTACGTTGGCAATATGCAAATCCCGAATCTTTTAAACCTGGTGAAAGACACGCTGGCCTCGCTTCTGGATGAGAAATTGAAAGATCTACCCACCAAATCTGATATGGACATGCTTGGAACAGAAATAAAATCTCTGAAACCAGATAATCTTTTGCTTCAAGCTCAGCTTGACAAAATGCAGACCAGATGCCTCTCTCTTGAGCGACAAGTAGAGTCTCTGTCAAAGAGGGTATATGAAAAAAATATAATTTTACATTTTCCGGCTCAAATGGGTGTTCAGCCGGTGGAGAAAGCGAAAGCACTGTGTATGGATTTGCTCGAAACACAAAACCAAGGAGTAATTTCAGATACACGTCTTATTCGCTCAAGAAATGCTCAAATTGAAAACGTAATTGTGGAATTACAATACAGAGAAGATGTGGGACGTATTCTAAGATCAGCAAAAAAATTGAGAGGTACCGGTATTTCCCTCCATAAAGATTATCCCGCTGCGAAAAGAAAAAGAAGACGAAAACTATTCGAAATGAAGACAAAAATAACATCTAAAAATAGAAATATTAAAGCATTTATTGGAGGAGAAACACTACAAATCGAGTGTAAAATATTTTATTATAACCTAAACAATGTTTTGACATGTGACGAAGACGGAGGAATGACGTTTATGGAGCAGCTGTTAGATGAGATGTCAATAAACGAAAATCATACCCGAGCTTCTCAAACTGCAAGACAAGAAGTGCTGCCAAAGCGTTTTTAACGTAAATGCCGCCAGCCACGATCACATTAAGTCTTTTAAATGAAACAAAAAATAATAGTATTCCTTTTAAAATTAAACTAGTTTCTAAGAATTTTTTTGATAAAATAAGAGATGGCGACATTTTTCTACTATTTGAAACTTTCATCTATGGTGACACAACACAATATGAAAACTATTTCCCAGAATTTATATTGAAATGGACCCTAGCCACGAGAACTCATGTATACGGAAGAGCAAGTGGAAGATGTCTATTTGGAATCAAAAAATCATTTAAGGAATGTACTAGATGCCGATTTGGCACGGAGATGAACAGGATTGTTATTGAAATGACCATAACACATCAGAAATTTTACATCGTTCCGGTTTATATTAACTGTAATAAATGGATGGATGACTTCGCAGGATTGTACGACTTCCTAATGGAACTAGGCAAAGAAAATATTATGCTGATCGGAGACTGCAATGCTAGGGTAGGAATTTCTCCGATGTTACAGATGGAACCAGACTTTACACCAGCGTCAATTAGTATAATTAGATCTGCTCGGGACGAGAAAATAGATGGAAATGGGAGAATATTTTTAGAAATGTGTGAATCGATTGGTCTGACAATGTTGAACGGGAGAACTGAAAGTGATCGAGAAGGTAATTTTACTTTTATAAGATCTATCTTGTTCCAAAATAGATTACTGTCTCATACGTGGAAAATTGTTCGAGTATGTAGATGATATAAAAGTAGATGAGCTGGTTTATTCTGGCCATTTGCCACTGAATGTTAAATGTCGATTTGATGAAGAACCGGGTTACACCAACGAAAACATGAAGCTGTTACCAAACCTTCAATGGAAGAATTCTTTTTTTGGAACTGTATCAAATAATTCTTAACCAATCTCTTGATTCTGTAAGTAATGAGCAAATTGAATCGGTCCATGGTATTATTGAGACATTAGTTACATGTGCATCTCAGGCCACACAATCATTTCAAACAGTCCGTTTGCAAAGCTGGAAAGATCCATGATTTGATGCAAATTGTGAGAGAGCAAAAAAAAAGTCGTTTGGTTTTTTGCGACTCCTCAGGGCAATAAAATCGAACTTCGCAAAAAGGATGTATCCGTTTGCAAAGCTGGAAAGATCCATGGTTTGGTGCAAATTGTGAGAGAGCAATAAAAAAGTCGTTTGGTTTTTTGCGACTCCTCAGGGCAACAAAATCGAATTTCGCAAAAAGGATGTATCAAGAGGCGAACAAAGCTTTCAAACACCTTTGCAAACAAAGGCAATGATCCCAATACCTCATGCAAAGATTGTCGGAAGTAAGAGACAGTCGATCTTATCCTTTTGGAAGCTGGCACGTACACTCAACGGTATAACTTTAGCAAGGAAAACAATAATAAGTACGAGTATACTTGCTCACCATTTCGAACAACTTCTAGGTGCACCACCAAGACCAAGTCAAATATTATATGCTAGTCCTTTAGTAGAAAATGAAGATTTCGACGGTGCTTTCTCAGTTCAAGAAGTAATGAGAGTCCTACACAGATGCAATCTTAACAAGGCTCCAGGGGATGACCGTGTTCCGTACGAATTTTACAAATACGCTACTGAAACTTTTTTGATTAAGCTTACTGAAAGCAATAATTATATTTTCAAATCTGGTGAAATTCCAGAAAGCTTTAAGAGCTATATTATCGTCCTACTGTTTAAAAAAGGCGATGCAAACGACCCTAACCATTACAGAGTCATATCCTTTATGAACTCTGTTATGAAAATTTTTACTGGTGTCATTCAAGACAGACTGTTAAACTGGATACAATAAAATATTCTTCTAAGCGAGTTTCAAGCCGGCTTCAGGAAAGAATATGCGATAACATATTTTCACTAACTTGCATTGCTAGATCATACCTAGACAAGGGGAAAAAGTTATATGCTTTCTTCGTTGACTTCAAGGCTTCCTTCGACTCAATCGACAGAAATACCCTTTTCTACAAATTTTGTTGTCTAGGCTTATGGTCGATAATACTCAAAACATTACGAGGGCTGTATGAGCAAAACCTCACAGCAGTATGGGATGGAAATAAAGGATCTTCCTGGTTTCATACTTCTTCCGGGGTCAAGCAGGGCTGTCTTTTGAGTCCACTTCTGTTTTCGCTTTTCTTGGATGACCTTACATCGTTTTTGCCTGGAGGTATTAGTTTTGCTGGTACAGTAATAAAAACTTTGATGTATGCGGACGACATTGTCATTTTTGCGGAGACTCCAAATATAGTGCAAATAATGATTAATAAATTGCAATTGTACTGCCGTAATTGGGGTCTTACAGTTAACTATAACAAATCCAAAGTAATGATATTTCGAAATGGCACAGGGCGATATGCACGGGAGGAGAAATGGATGTGGGAAAATGTGGAGCTTGAGTTGGTGAGGGAATATAAATATATTGGAGTCATAATTACGCCTCAGATGTCGTTCAAAAAGCATCTGCAGGCAAAGCTTATAGAAGCAAAAAAAGCCATCAACTGCAACTGGAGGGGGGTCCTTGGGAAAAACCAGATAACTCCGAGTGCTAAATATAAACTTTTCGAAGCAGTTATGAGGTCAGTGATGTGCTATGCTGGTCAAGTATGGGGATTTCTTCAATATGAGGAAATAGAAAAATTACTGAGGTATTTTTTGAAAAAGATCTTTTGGCTCCCCGAAAACACACCTACATATATGCTACATTTGGAGACCGGGTGTCTCCGCTCTACGTCTTTTCCCTCAAGTTGCATTTGTTCTACATTGGAAAGGTTATGGCTCTCCCAAATCACCGTCTGCCAAATATTATCGCAAAATATCTTTTATCACAAAAATCACAGTTCTTCGAAGAATGGTCACGACTTGAAGTTCAGCATGACATCCAGTTGGTAGAAACAAATACTGGTGATTGGAAAGACGTTTCTTTTTAAATTTAAGGAGTCAGTCCAACGGAGTTGTACCCGAAACATGTATAAACTCCTGAGATACGACCTTGGACCTAACAATTACTTCAACGACCGATATACAATAGAAACAATCTCTTTAATTTTCAAAACCAGAGGAGAATTACTACGACTGAACTACATACCATATGGACCTGATGGAAGTACGGAATGCAGTTTATGCAGTCTACGTACGACAGAAAATGTTCTCCATTTTATAGGAACATGTCCGATCCTGCAAGCAATACGGGACAGCACTTGAAGAAAAACTATTTAACTGTTGATGAAGCTGCAAATGTCTTGAATGGTCAAGATTGGATAATGTTATCAAGCTACGTTAAAACAACCCTTGACTACAGAAATCAAATTTTAAATGAAGCTTTTTAATAAGAAAACAAAATATGTATTTTAATTTTTTATTGTGATCATCTTAAAGGAGTCTAATCTATTCAATTTCAATTTTACTTTAATCTATAATATATATAATGTTTGAATAATACTCTTTTTTCTGGCTGACGGCAAACGCCAATGCTATACTTGTGAATTTGTAAATATATGTAAACTTCTGTAAATTATCAAATAAAATCACATTCTACCACATTCTTGTTTTGACAAAACTATAATATAATTAATGAAAACACGCGTAATGACACCCACACACAATGTTGTATTGTATAATCATATTGAAATAATAACATTTGAAAATAGTTAAATTAGTCAAAAAATTATTTCAATATATACTTTAGTACGTATGTACATATATAAGCCCAAATTATCTTATGTTATTAAGTATACCTACCTAACAATTTCAAAATTATCTAAATCAAAATTAAAATTACCTATCTTCAGTATCAACGAAAAATGGCTAAAACAGATGTGCAGCATGTCTGCACGCATCGCTGCATACAACGCTGCGCCCGAAACACATATGTACATAATCTTTGAAATTCATGATGCATAGTTATGCCAAAATTATGTCCGCATTCAGAAATCGATATATTGCTAACCGTATAGGTTGTTGTTGTTGTAATGCCGTCTAAAACCACAGCTGGTGAAAAAAAAACTGTAACCAAAAAATAAATTTCAAGCTATTCGAAAAACGTTTGTATATTTTTGTATCCCATGGGGTGGCTACTGGCTTTCGCCAGGAAAGAACGTGTATGTGCCTCGTCGCCATTAAAAATTAAGAAGCAGTAACAAAAAAGAAAAAAAAAGGTATTGTGTTTTAAACAAATAAAAATTAAACATAAAAGTAAACCGTGCCTTCATAAATGTCGTGCAAATTAACCAAACGTAAGGGTGATGTGTCGAAACTAACGATCGGAACAGCAACAGAAGAAGCCAACCAATCTCCATAAATTCCCAGTTTCAGGTTTCGCACATTGACCACAACCGCGCACATCTTCCTCAATGGAAGATGCTGTATTAAAACTGAAGCATTCTCAGGATAGGATATTACATAGCAGCTCTTCCTGCGAAATTGGAGCTACCGAAAACGAAACCCGCAAAGGACACGCCATAATACACCAAAATACAGTTCTCGAATCGAACTATCAAAATTACAACAATTCCACCAAGCAACAGTGAAAATTATGTCTACGATAAATATCCATTCATAAATGTACAAGTGTTTTCTATATGTATATTCTATTAACCTATTCGCGACAAATAGGTATCAAAAGAAATTGAATCTAACAAAAAGAAAAGAACATATTCTTTAAAAAAAATGTAATTATTCATTTTTAAAAATTCTGAGATTTCGCTTCTCATTATCAAATAAAAGTTAAGTGTTATATATGTATACACACATGTAAATATTCAAAAGAAAAAAAATTAGCTTTCGCTCTATTGACAAAAAAAAAGATAATGCAATTTATCGGCAATATATGGCTTGTATATATGTATATATCTTTTGGTTTATTATATATATTTTTATTTTATTTATTTAGTGGCAAAACGTCTACGCGCAAAAGTATAAAACAACCCTTGATGGAGCAAGAGGGAAAACATTTTATCGACAGCCATGAGGCAAACATTGTATAACTTAATACAAAGCAATAGAAAGAGCAGGCAATACATTATAGCCGCCTATGTACTAATATTAAACCAGAAATAAGAATTGTATTAGAATAAGACAGAAACTGTAACCATAAAGACTCAATAAAATTCAATTCAAAAAAATCTTGTATCCCATGAGAAATGTAATAACAAATGCACGAAAATCTACAAATTTAATTTTTCTCGTTTTGGGTGTTCAGGAACTTAAATAGATATTAACCTATCCTAGATAGGCTATCCTACCGACATCTGAACGCGCCCAATGAGAACAGTCATTCTGCGGTAAAAAAATTTAAATTTATTAAAAATGGATATTAATGAATTTAAAAGGGAAAAACAAATTCGTGGGTGCATTTTGTCGCTCATGAAGATTCTTATAACAAGAGCTTATGATATAAAATATATTTTCCTTGATCATTTTATAGATTTTCTTCCAGTTTTAAAATCGTAAAACAAAAAATAGTTTTTTAAGTCAATATGAGTAATGCCAAAAAATAATTATTTCAGATTTTTTGCTTTGCTGTTGTGGCTGCAATGAAAATTGGCAGCCAATTTAGAAATAGAGTCATCGTTTTCTACCGATAACGAAGAGCAATAATTCAATAAAATATTCGCTCAATTGGTCAAAATCAATCAATTAAACAACATTCATTTGTATTTAAAAGTTCGATTTGGGCTTACATACCTAATAACGAACTACATACCTACATAAGTATGTAGCAAGTTTGAAGAAAATCGCTTCAGCTTCAATCATGGTAGGTAGGTACCTAATGTTGAAAATATCGACTTAGACTTTTATTTCAAAATAAAATACCTACCTAGAATTATTTTTTTTCCAAATAGTAATACCTATAGTGAGTTAACGCACCTGTAAATTCACAGTTACCCACGAGCGGATAACCAAAATGCTGCATCATCATATTCATGCATAAGCCTGTTCCCACGAGTAGCGGTGCAGTGGTATCATGTATCTCAGGCTGGCTGACACCTTATGCCTATACTGCGAGCGAGCTAGCGAGTCATTGACCAGTAATGAAGAGTCAGCATAAAGTGCATACTGACCTGGGAGTATAGCGGCACATCGTGGGACAGTTAATCGAGGGAACATTATTATTAAGTTAGTTTTAAGTAGAGGCTAGAACTGTACGGTCGTGCTAAATAAATATCCTATTAATAAAACTTTCGGTTGTTTGAAATTCTGTAAGACGAATCATTGGGCCGGCCCCTCGTGGGCCGGCGTTCGAATTTTTTTTGAGGTATCCCTTCTGGATATCCTTAATTGGCGCCCGAGCAGGGACGGTGTGTAAAACTGTGTCCTTTTTGCCAAAGGATCTGTGCCAAGGCCAATACGCTCTATATGAGTGAACGTCTCTGTATCCATGGGAACACAGTTGACCATTTTGGTACCTTGAGCACAAAATTTCCACATACCCATGGGAACATGTGGATATCCTAATAGGCTAAAGGATACGACGGTGATGGTGTTCGCGCCATTAGTAGGCTGCTTGCGGCTAAACGGGATTAACGCGACACCTCCCATACATACCGGTTCCTAAGGAAACCCTATTCGAGGGGAGTACTTAAAACTAATATACGTTTTTTTCTTCTCTCTTCTCTTTTCACAGTATTAACAGTAATCAACATTTATCAAGAAAGTGAAAACGGAAAATGAAACTTTTGTGAGGGAAGAAAAATTAATAGAAAAAAAATTGTGAAGTAAGAATTCCACAATACTGATTTATAAATATTTACTGGTGCTGAAAAATTCCACCGTAATCTAATTAAAAATAGTGAAGCAAAATTCCACAGTTATCTAGTAAAAAAATTGTGAAGTTAAATTCCGCAATACTATTTTTTTTTTACTAGCACCAAGTGAAGAAAAATTCCACTGTGCTTTATTAAAAATTTTTGAAAAAAAAGCATCTAAATAATCCATTAAAAATTGTGAAGTTAAATTCCACAATACTATTTTTTTATACTGGCACCAATTGAAGAAAAATTCCACTGTGCTTTATAAAAATTTTTTTGAAAAAAATTTCTTTTTGAAGTTTAAATTCTAAAATACTATTTTTTTATACTAGCACCAAGTGAAGAAAAATTCCACTGTGCTTTATTAAAAAATTTTGTGAAAAAAAAAATCTAAATAATCCATTAAAAATTGTGAAGTTAAATTCCACAATACTATTTTTTTATACTGGCACCAAGTGAAGAAAAATTCCACTGTGCTTTATTAAAAATTTTGTGAAAAAATCTAACAATAGTGATTTTATTCCTTCTCCTATTTTTTATATTATCATTAGTGAAATAAATTTTGCTATAATTTAATTTTAAAATTCGAAAAATAAAACAACACTGTAAAATTGTGAGGAAAATCCCACAATAGTGAATTCTAAATCTTTAATTATCAAAGGAAAAGTAAGAGTTCATTACAATTTAATTAAATTCAAGTAATTTACGAAAAGGAAAGTGTTTAGCGAAAGGCGAGGTACCTCAAATATATAAATTTAAATTTTAGTTTGGATTTCCCTTTGAGAGGTGAGTTTCTTTTTTTCCCTTTAATTTTAACAAAAATAATAAAATATAATATGGATGCTCTCCAAAATGCAATTACACAGCTCCCGGGAGCTGTTAACAACGTTTTAAAGAGGCTTCAATCAGTCGAAGCCAAGATCAAAACGTTGGAGGAAGGGCGGCGAATGATGTAGCCACCGCCGTTCCTACAGAGGAGACCCCAGTAGTGTTGAGGGGCCCTAGAACTGAAGCTGACTTAAGAGAGATAGGGAAATTGCCCGGATCCCCAACCCAATATATTTCATGGGTCCATACTGTGGAGGGGATCCTGAAGGACTTCTCTATAGTGAAGGAGAAGCCTTTTTACCGCGCAATCCTACAACATGTGCGACAAAAGTTAAGGGGTAGCGCTGACGTTGCCCTGATCTCTTATAATATCTTTGATAACGACTGGTCGTCTATCAAACAATGTCTCTCTCTCTGCATTATGCAGATAAGAGAGACATGAGGACCCTAGAGCATCAGCTCAATCAGTTGATCCAGAGGGGTACGAGGCTAGACGAGTTCTACGCCTCGATAAATCATCAGTTATCTCTGATGATAAACAAGGTCAAGACCGAAAACTACTACAGAAATAGGGCATTAGATGTTTTCATCCGCGGATTGAACGGCGATCTCTCTAGGATGCTTATCATCCAGAAGCCTAAAACACTTCCGGAAGCCTATTCGGCTTGCCTTGAAATACAAAATCTAAATTACCGTAGCCACGAGATCAACAAGTTTTCCAACAATACTATCACATCTCCCATTAATCAGTTCAGAACAGATCCCTAGTTACCTAGTCCTAGTTACCCTCCAAATAATTATGTGAAAAATAAACCATTTATTAATCTCAAACCTCACTACCACTACCCTTTGTCCCAGGGGCCACCACCAAGGCCACTTGGTCCTAAGCCTCACCCAAAAATGGATATATCGGTACAAACAAGGAATGTTAATTACATGAATCGCCCAAAACCAAATAACCCCTTCAAAAGAAGGGCCAGGTCCGATAATTACCCTTCAAAACAGCAGAGGGTTTACAACACCCTCGCCCTCGAGAACACAGCTGAGGTTGAGGAGGAACCCGTAGACGAAGAATTAAATTTTATGACGGACGGCTTACCAGCGTACCATATATAGAGTATGCTTTAGGGGACGGCAAACTTCTCGAATTTCTTGTTGACACAGGGGCCAACAAGAACTTCATCAGTCCATCAATTTCAGATAGGTACACCCCTGTAAGTGTTCCCTTTATAGTCCATTCGGCGGGTGGTTGCATAGTGATCAATAAGAGTATCAGTGGGAAGTTCTTTAAAAAAATTGGCAATGATTCCATTTTGACCTTCTATGTCCTACCTGGCTTAAAATCCTTTGACGGAATAATTGGCGATGACACTCTAAAAAAACTAGAAGCTGTCATCGACCGAAAGAACAATATTCTTAAAATAACTCCGAACATAGAGATCCCTCTAAAAAATAGACTTTCAACCTAAGTTAATGCTCTTGTAGAAGCCGGAATCCCTAAAGGACAAACTAACACTTATAGTCAAAAAGTTTGGCTCCGTATTTGGTCCCGTAAATAACATCGAGATGATTCAGACAGCCGTGAGAGCAGAAATTAAAACTAACACTGACATACCAATCTACACTAAAAGCTACCCCTACCCTGCTTTGATGAGAAGAGTGGTTGAGAATGAGATCAAAGATCTCTTGGCTGATGATATAATACAACCATCAAAGAGTCCCTACAATTCCCCGATTTGGGTAGTCCCAAAAAAGCCGAAGCCGTCTGGTGAAAAACAATACCGGATGGTAATAGATTACAAGAGTCTTAACCACGTAACAATATCAGACGCGTATCCCATCCCTGACATTAATTCCACCCTAGCCAGCCACGGAGAAGCTAAGTTCTTTACAACAATAGACTTAACCTCGGGATTTCATCAAATCCCTATGCAAAACTCTGACATTGCTAAAACCGCCTTCTCGACTATGAATGGCAAATATGAGTTTTTGAGATTGCCTTTTGGTCTTAAGAATGCACCAGCAATCTTCCAAAGGATGATTGACGACGTATTCAAAGAATACATTGGCCGAATTTGCTACGTCTATATAGATGATATCATTATCTTTAGCAAAACTTCTGACCAACATTTGAAGGATATTGAAATGAAAAACTCGATTTATGCGAAAGGAAGTCGAAGTTCTGGGATACGTTGTGACTGGCGATGGCATTAAAGCCAATCCGAAAAAAGTAACAGCAATCCAAAACCTCCTTCCTCCTGAGAACTTAAAAGAATTAAAGAGCTTTTTAGGTCTAACCTCGTATTATAGGAAATTTATACGAGATTACGCTAAGGTCGCAAAAGCCCTAACAAATATCACTAGGGGAGAAAAGGCCCAGGTCAAAGCAAACCAATCTCGACGAGGTCCTATTGAACTCTCCGGGGAAGCCCTTCAAGCCTTTAACGAATTGAAAGAGTTGCTGACATCCTCAGAAATCCTTGCTTTCCCCGATTTTAGCAAACCATTCGAGCTTACCACCGGCGCCTCCAACTATGCGATTGGGGCAGTATTATCTCAAGATAATCTTGGGAAAGACAAGCCAATCGCATACATATCCAGATCATTAAACAAATCGGAAGAGGGTTACGCTACCATTGAAAAGGAAATGTTGGCCATCATTTGGGCCTTGGACAACCTGCGTACTTATGTATATGTGGCAAAAAAGATCCGTATTCATACAGATCATCAGCCACTGACATTTGCTTTAGGTTCAAGGAATTTCAATGCGAAACTCAAGAGGTGGAAAGCGCGCATGGAAGAGTATAACTACGAGTTGATTTACAAGCCTGGTAAATCAAATGTCGTGGCAGATGCCCTTTCAAGACTTAGGTCACAACTGAACCACTTGTCAAACTCAGAATTATCTGAGAATGAAAAAGATTCTAGAATTGTAGAAACAGGTTCAGAAACAGACACAGTAACGGGAATTAGCTCCGAAACTGAAAGCGCGCTTGAAAATGGAATCTAATCAAGACACGACACAAAAAGTCTAACAGATACCGCTAGCGAAACTTTTCATAGTGCGGAACAAGATGGCTCCGATCTTATTCCTCACGTTGAAGCACCCTTGAATGGTTTTAGGAATCAGCTGATTATAAAGATAGGTAGAGGATGCGATGCTTTCGAAGAACCGCACCCAGGATATACTCGCCATTACATAGCTGTTGATTCGTTGGACAAATCTAAGCTGGTTAATCTTTTGAAAACCAAACTCAGACCTAACATTCTGAATGGTATTTAAATTCCCGAGTCCTTCCATGGTCTGTTGCAACAAGTCTACCTGGAAAATTTTGTCAACTACAAAATTGGAATAACACAAAGGTTGGTAGAGGACGTTGCAAATGAAGATCGCATTTATCAGCTTATAATGTACGAACATAAAAGAGCCCACCGAAATGCAAGGGAAAATAAGGAGCAGCTGTTAGAAAGATATTATTTTCCTAAAATGAATAGTATCATTAACAGATATACAAAAAATTGTAAAGTTTGCATAACCAGCAAATATGACAGGCACCCTGTAAGCCCTGATCTGCAATCCACACCTTTTCCATCATATCCTTGTGAAATTCTTCACATGGACATAATGGAAATTCAAAATGAGAGATTTGTAAGCTGCATTGATAAATTTTCTAAATTTGCAAAATTATTTCACATCAAAAATTGGTCAGTTCTTGATTTAATAAACAAAGTTACAAAAATTTTACATTATTTTATAGTCCCCAAAATTCTTGTCACTTACAACGAAAGTAGCTTCTTGAGCCCAATTATGCTTAATTTCATTAAAAATCTAGGTATCAAATTGTACCAAACACCTGTTCAAAGTGAAGTGAATGGACAAGTTGAGAGGTTCAACTCAACCGTGCAGGAAATCTTTAGATGCTTAAAAGCAGAATATAAAGACCTGCGGTTGAAAGAATTGATCAATATAGCTGTTGATCGCTACAACAATTCCATTCATTCAGTGACCAAGAAAAAACCATCCGACATCTTCTTCAATAGAACTTCTAGAATACATTTTCAAAACATAGTAGATTATAAAATTAAAGTTAATAATGATTTAAAAGAACTAATTAAGAAAAAACAAAAAGAAAATAATGCCAGGGGTAATGCAAAAAGATCCCCACCTAAGAAATTTAAAAAAGGGGAAATCATTTATGCAGCATTCAAAAAAATTAAAGGTAAAAATAAGCCCTTGTACCGAAGAGAGGTGGTAGCCAAGGATAACAATGTTACGGTAATCACGGCTAGTGGTCGAAAAATACACAAGGCGCATATCAAAAACATATAAAAAATGAAAGGGAAAGGGGAACCACCAAAGCTAAGGGAAATATCAAGGTTATAACATAGCATTTGAGATTCAGAGTTGCTCCTTGTTACATCACTCCCCAAACGCGAAAGCTTACACTTTTCTTTAACGTAATCATTATGTTGTCATATGGAAGACATCCCTTTTGCATTAAATTCAAAATACAATTTTTTATTGAAATTATTCTATCACAAACCCACAAAAAAATATTTAAAAAATTGAAAATGATTATTGCTAGTAAAAACTAGAATTACTTTTAATGTCTATATTAAATGAGTAGAAAATACTAAGAACTCCTACATATAAGTTATTCGTAATTTTACTTTAAATATCTGCATCAAATAAGCCAAATATCCTTACAACTCCAACATATGAGTTATACTAAGAGAATGTATATATATTAAGGATTTTGAAAATTAAAGTTAAAATTGCTCTTATCTTGATTTAGTTGTTATTTGTATGATTTGTTTTCTCCTTTCCCTCGTAAAAAACTGGTGTATAAAAAATTAGAATACGTTAAATATTCTTTACAAAAAACATTTTCAGATTGATGATGTTAGCTGTCACTCAAGGCTTGCAAGTATTCGAATACAAAGTCCTATCGTAACAATAAAAGAATCGAAGAGATGGGTAATCAATGGCAACTTTAAACTCGTTCATATCATCGAACTCGCAAGGTTTGACCCTCTTCTAGAAGGTCTTTTGAACACAACGGAATATAACCTGAAGCAAGACAATAGCAGAAAAATCCTCGAATTTCATATTCAACAGATAAGAGACCGAATAAGACTACTCATCGGGAAATCAAGAAAAACCAGATCAATCAATTGGATAGGCTCAGCATGGAAGTGGATAGTTGGAAGCCCTGATGCGACAGATTGGGATATGATCCTTAATAACGAAAATATGATCATCAACAACAACAACCATCAATACATGATAAACGAGAAACTCATCAATATCACACATGAAATTACACAGAAAATTTATCTTGTAGTCGAGAGATATAATGATGGCATACAAGATGTCATCTCTGGTAAATTTGAACAAGATATCCTAAACGAAGTAATGGTTATCAAACCTGAGGCAAACGAGGTTGTTCGAGCCTGCCAAATGGCAAAAAAAGGATTAATAAACACGAACCTCCTGGTCTTGGAAAAAATCAACCGAATTGTAAGTGAACTGGAAACCCTGCCATATAATAATGAAATCGAAGCAATAGAATATGGAACGCCTTCTAAAGTCACCAACGGTACAACACTGTTGTACGTTCTATCAATACCAAAAATACGTCAAGAGGACTTTAATGTTCTGATTACCAGACCGTCAATACATGCAGGGAAGCAAGTTGAACTAGAATACTAAAAGATGCTGGTCAACCAAAAAGAAACCTGTTTCATAATAGGTGACTGCCTCTCGATTAACAACTTAACTATATGCAGAGAGCCAATGTTGCAAAGAGTCCGAGAAGACGGATGCATACCCAGAATTCTTAAAGATGGACATGCTTCTTGCAATTTTCTTACAAACGGAGAAGAAGTAATAGAACTAATCAAGGACGGAGTTATATTCCTTACGAACTTTATTGGGAATCTCGTGCACGAAAATTCTTCGACACAACTGAATGGAACCTACGTAGTCCAATTTAACAATGAAAGAATTCGTCTTAAGGATAAAACTTATTCAAGTTAAGCTTTCTCGAACCTTCAAATACTACCATCCGTAATTACAATGGTAACTCTGAAGGAACATAAACTAGATATTGAGTATGTGCACAGTATGAGCTTAAGGAACTTGGAAAAGCTCAAAATCATATCATCTAAACTTGGGAATTCTTTATTATTCGATACGAGTACTCTTATAATAATGATAATCTTTGCCTTGGTAGTGTGGCGCATACTTGCGAGAAAATTGAACATCCCATCGATCAACATGCAAACACTTGGGCCTACCCCAGGGCCCGAAATGATTTAATCCTGACATTAAACATTTTCGATCTACCGGCCGTAGATTTTCGAAGGGGGAGGAGTTAACGCACCTGTAAATTCACAGTTACCCACGAGCGGATAACCAAAATGCTGCATCATCATATTCATGCATAAGCCTGTTCCCACGAGTAGCGGTGCTGTGGTATCATGTAATGAAGAGTCAGCATAAAGTGCATACTGACCTGGCAGTATAGCGCCACATCGTGGGACAGTTAATCGAGGGAACATTATTATTAAGTTAGTTTTAAGTAGAGGCTAGAACTGTACGGTTGTGCTAAATAAATATCCTATTAATAAAACTTTCGGTTGTTTGAAATCCTGTAAGTCGAATTATTGGGCCGGCCCCTCGTGGGCCGGCGTTCGAATTTTTTTTGAGATATCCCTTCTGGATATCCTTAGTTGGCGCCCGAGCAGGGACGGTGTGTAAAACTGTGTCGTTTTTGCCAAAGGATCTGTGCCAAGGCCAATACGCTCTATATGAGCGAACGTCTCTGTATCCATGGGAACACAGTTGACCATTTTGCTACCTTGAGCACAAAATTTCCACATACCCATGGGAACATGTGGATATCCTAATAGGCTAAAGGATACGACGGTGATGGTGTTCGCGCCATTAGTAGGCTGCTTGCGGCTAAACGGGATTAACGCGATACCTCCCATACATACCGGTTCCTAAGGAAACCCAATTCGAGGGGAGTACTTAAAACTAATATACGTTGTTTTCTTCTCTCTTCTCTTTTCACAGTATTAACAGTAATCAACATTTATCAAGAAAGTGAAAACGGAAAATGAAACTTTTGTGAGTGAAGAAAAATTCCTAAAAAAAAAATTGTGAAGTATAAATTCCACAATACTGATTTATAAATATTTACTGGTGCTGAAAATTTCCACTGTAATCTAATTAAAAATAGTGAAGCAAAATTCCACAGTTATCTAGTAAAAAAATTGTGAAGTTAAATTCCGCAATTCTATTTTTTTTTTACTAGCACCAAGTGAAGAAAAATTCCACTATGCTTTATTAAAATTTTTTGAAAAAAAAGCATCTAAATAATCCATTAAAAATTGTGAAGTTAAATTCCACAATACTATTTTTTTATACTGGCACCAAGTGAAGAAAATTCCACTGTGCTTTATTAAAAATTTTTTGATAAAATTTCTTTTTGAAGTTTAAATTCTAAAATACTATTTTTTTATACTAGCACCATGTGAAGAAAAATTCCACTGTGCTTTATTTAAAATTTTTGTGAAAAAAAAATCTAAATAATCCATTAAAAATTGTGAAGTTAAATTCCACAATACTATTTTTTTATACTGGCACCAAGTGAAGAAAAATTCCGCTGTGCTTTATTAAAAATTTTGTGAAAAAATCTAACAATAGTGATTTAATTCCTTTTCCTATTTTTTATATTATCATTAGTGAAATAAGTTTTGCTATAATTTAATTTTAAAAATCGAAAAATGAAACAACACTGTAAAATTGTGAGGAAAATCCCACAATAGTGAATTCTAAATCTTTAATTATCAAAGGAAAAGTAAAAGTTCATTACAATTTAATTAAATTCAAGTGATTTACGAAAACGAAAGTGTTTAGCGAAAGGCAAGGTACCTCAAATATATAAATTATATAAATTTTAGTTTGGATTTCCCTTTGAGAGGTGAGTTTCTTTTTTTCCCTTTAATTTTAACAAAAATAATAAAATATAATATGGATGCTCTCCAAAATGCAATTACACTGCTCACGGGAGCTGTTAACAACGTTTTAGAGAGGCTTCAATCAGTCGAAGCCAAGATCAAAACGTTGGAGGAAGGGCGGCGAAATGATGTAGCCACCGCCGTTCCTACAGAGGAGACCCCAGTAGTGTTGATGGGCCCTAGAACTGAAGCTGACTTAAGAGAGATAGGGAAATTGCCTGATTGCGTTAAAGAGTTGCAGGTCTTCGACAGATCCCCAACCCAATATATTTCATGGGTCCATACTGTGGAGGGTTTCCTGAAGGACTTCTCTATAGTGAAGGAGAAGCCTTTATACCGCGCAATCCTACAACATGTGCGACAAAAGGTAAGGGGTACCGCTGACGCTGCCTGATCTCTTATAATATCTTTGATAACGACTGGTCGTCTATCAAACAATGTCTCTCTCTGCATTATACAGATAAGAGAGACATGAGGACCCTAGAGCATCAGCTCAATCAGTTGATCCAGAGGGGTACGAGGCTAGACGAGTTCTACGCCTCGATAAATCATCAGTTATCTCTGATGATAAACAAGGTCAAGACCGAAAACTACTCGGAAGAAACAGTCAGTGCTCTTATCGGCACGTACAGAAATAGGGCATTAGGTGTTTTCATCCGCGGATTGAACGGCGATCTCTCTAGGATGCTAATCATCCAGAAGCCTAAAACACTTCCGGAAGCCTATTCGGCTTGCCTTGAAATACAAAATCTAAATTACCGTAGCCACGAGATCCACAAGTTTTCCAACAATGCTATCACATCTCTAATTAATCAGTTCAAAACAGATCCCCGTCCTAGTTATCCTCCAAATAATTATGTGAAAAATAAATCATTTATTAATCTCAAACCTGAATACCACTACCCTTTATCCCAGGGGCCACCACCAAGGCCACTTGGTCCTAAGCCTCACCCAAAAATGGATATATCGGTACAAACAAGGAATGTTAATTACATGAATCGCCCAAAACCAAATAACCCCTTCAAAAGAAGGGCCAGGTCCGATAATTACCCTTCAAAACAGCAGAGGGTTTACAACACCCTCGCCCTCGAGAACACAGGTGAGGTTGAGGAGGAACCCGTAGACGAAGAAGTAAATTTTATGAAGGACGGCTGTCCAGCGTACCATATATAGAGTATGCTTTAGAGGACGGCAAACTTCTCGAATTTCTTGTTGACACAGGAACAACAAGAACTTCATCAGTCCATCAATTTCAGATAGGTACACCCCTGTAAGTGTTCCCTTTATAGTCCATTCGGCGGGTGGTTGCATAGTGATCAATAAGAGTATCAGTGGGAAGTTCTTTAAAAAAATTGCCAATGATTCCATTTTGACCTTCTATGTCCTACCTGGCTTAAGATCCTTTGACGGAATAATTGGCGATGACACTCTAAAAAAACTAGAAGCTGTCATCGACCGAAAGAACAATATTCTTAAAATAACTCCGAACATAAAGATCCGTCTAAAAAATAGACTTTCAACCCAAGTTAATGCTCTTGTAGTAGCTGGAATCCCTAAAGGACAAACTTACACTTAAAGTCAAAAAGTTTGGCTCCGTAGTCGGTCCCGTAAATAACATCGAGATGATTCAGACAGCCGTGAGAGCAGAAATTAAAACTAACACTGACATACCAATCTACACTAAAAGCTACCCCTACCCTGCTTTGATGAGGAGCGTGGTTGAGAATGAGATCAAAGATCTCTTGGCTGATGGTAAAATACAACCATCAAAGAGTCCCTACAATTCCCCGATTTGGGTAGTCCCAAAAAAGCCGTAGCCTCGGAGAAGCTAAGTTCTTTACAACAATAGACTTAACCTCGGGATTTCATCAAATCCCTATGCAAAACTCTGACATTGCTAAAACCGCCTTCTCGACTATGAATGGCAAATATGAGTTCTTGAGATTGCCTTTTGGTCTTAAGAATGCACCAGCAATCTTCCAAAGGATGATTGACGACGTATTCAAAGAATGCATTGGCCGAATTTGCTTCGTCTATATAGATGATATCATTATCTTTAGCAAAATTTCTGACCAACATTTGAAGGATATTGAAATGAAAAACTCGATTTATGCGAAAGGAAGTCGAATTTCTGGGATACGTTGTGACTGGCGATGGCATTAAAGCCAATCCGAAAAAAGTAACAGCAATCCAAAACCTCCTTCCTCCTGAGAACTTAAAAGAATTGAAGAGCTTTTTAGGTCTAACCTCGTATTATAGGAAATTTATACGAGATTACGCTATGGTCGCAAAAGCCCTAACAAATATCACTAGGGGAGAAAAGGCCCAGGTCAAAGCAAACCAATCTCGACGAGATCCTATTGGTCTGTTGCAACAAGTCTACCTGGAAAATTTTGTCAACTACAAAATTAGAATAACACAAAGGTTGGTAGAGGACGTTGCAAATGAAGATCGCATTTATCAGATTATAATGTACGAACATAAAAGAGCCCACCGAAATGCAAGGGAAAATAAGGAGCAGCTGTTAGAAAGATATTATTTTCCTAAAATGAATAGTATTAACAGATATACAAAAAATTGTGAAGTTTGTATAACCAGCAAATATGACAGGCACCCTGTAAGCCCTGATCTGCAATCCACACCTTTTCCATCATATCCTTGTGAAATTCTTCACATGGACATAATGGAAATTCAAAATGAGAGATTTGTAAGCTGCATTGATAAATTTTCTAAATTTGCAAAATTATTTCACATCAAAAATTGGTCAGTTCTTGATTTAATAAACAAAGTTACAAAAATTTAACATTATTTTACAGTCGCCAAAATTCTTGTCACTTACAACGAAAGTAGCTTCTTGAGCCCAATTATACTTAATTTCATTACAAATCTAGGTATCTATTTGTACCAAACACCTGTTCAAAGAAGTGAAGTGAATGGACAAGTTGAGAGGTTCCACTCAACCGTGCAGGAAATCTTTAGATGCTTAAAAGCAGAATATAAAGACCTACGGTTGAAAGAATTGATCAATATAGCTGTTGATCGCTACAACAATTCCATTCATTTAGTGACCAAGAAAAAACCATCCGACATCTTCTTCAATAGAACTTCTATAATACATTTTCAAAACATAGTAGATTATAAAATTAAAGTTAATAATGATTTAAAAGAACTAATTAAGAAAAAAACAAAAAGAAAATAATGCCAGGGGTAATGCAAAAAGATCCCCACCTAAGAAATTTAAAAAAGGGGAAATCATTTATGCAGCATTCAAAAAAATTAAAGGTAAAGATAAGCCCTTGTACCGAAGAGAGGTGGTCGCCAAGGATAACAATGTTACGGTAATCACGGCTAGTGGTCGAAAAATACACAAGGCGCATATCAAAAACATATAAAAAATTAAAGGGAAAGGGGAACCACCAACGCTCAGGGAAATATCAAGGTTATAACATAGCATTTGAGATTCAGAGTTGCTCCTTGTTACATCACTCCCCAAACGCGAAAGCTTACACTTTTCTTTAACGTAATCATTATGTTGTCATATGGAAGACATCCCTTTTGCATTACATTTAAAATACAATTTTTTATTGAAATTATTCTATCACAAACCCACAAAAAAATATTTAAAAAATTGAAAATGATTATTACTAGTAAAAACTAGAATTACTTTTAATGTCTATATTAAATGAGTAGAAAATATATACTAAGAACTCCTACATATAAGTTATTCGTAATTTTACTTTAAATATCTGCATCAAATAAGCCAAATATCCTAACAACTCCAACAAATGAGTTATACTAAGAGAATGTATATATATTAAGGATTTTGAAAATTAAAGTTAAAATTGCTCTAATCTTGATTTAAAACTCTTAATTGTTGTTATTTGTATGATTTGTTTTCTCCTTTCCCTCGAAAACAACTGGTGTATACAAAATTAGAATACGTTAAATATTCAGATTGATGATGTTAGCTGTCACTCAAGGCTTGCAAGTATTCGAATACAAAAGTCCTATCGTAACGATAAAAGAATCGAAGGGATGGGTAATCAATGGCAACTTTAAACTCGTTCATATCATCGAACTCGCAAGGTTTGACCCTCTTCTAGAAGGTCTTTTGAACACAACGGAATATAACCTGAAGCAAGACAATAGCAGAAAAATCCTCGAATTTCATATTCAACAGATAAGAGACCGAATAAGACTACTCATCGGGAAATCAAGAAAAACCAGATCAATCAATTGGATAGGCTCAGCATGGAAGTGGATAGCTGGAAGCCCTGATGCGTCAGATTGGGATATGATCCTTAATAACGAAAATACGATCATCAACAACAACAACCATCAATACATGATAAACGAGAAACTCATCAATATCACACAGGAAATTACACAGAAAATTAATATTGTAGTCGAGAGATATAATGATGGCATAAAAGATGTCATCTCTGGTAAATTTGAACAAGATATCCTAAACGAAGTAATGATTATCAAAACTGAGGTAAACGAGGTTGTTCGAGCCTGCCAAATGGCAAAAAAAGGATTAATAAACACGAACCTCCTGGACTTGGAAAAAATCAACCGAATTGTAAGTGAACTGGAAACCCTGCCATATAATAATGAAATCGAAGCAATAGAATATGGAACGCCTTCTATAGTCACCAACGGTACAACACTGTTGTACGTTCTATCAATACCAAAAATACGTAAAGAGGACTTTAATGTTCTGATTACCAGACCGTCAATACATGCAGGGAAGCAAGTTGAACTAGAATACAAAAAGATGCTGGTCAACCAAAAAGAAACCTATTTCATAATAGGTGACTGCCTCTCGATTAACAACCTAACTATATGCAGAGAGCCAATGTTGCAAAGAGTCCGAGAAGGCGGATGCATACCCAGAATTCTTAAAGGTGGACATGCTCCTTGCAATTTTCTTACAAACGTAGAAGAAGTAATAGAACTAATCAAGGACGGAGTGATATTCCTTACGAACTTTATTGGGAATCTCGTGCACGAAAATTCTTCGACACAGCTGAATGGAACCTACGTAGTCCAATTTTACAATGAAAGTATTCGTCTTAAGGATAAAACTTATTCAAGTTATACTTTCTCGAACTTTCAAATACTACCATCCGTAATTACAAATGTAACTCTGAAGTTACATAAACTAGATATTGAGTATGTGCACAGTATGAGCTTAGGGAACTTGGAAAAGCTCAAAATCATATCATCTAAACTTGGGAATTCTTTATTATTCGATACGAGTACACTTATAATAATGATAATTTTTGCCTTGGTAGTGTGGCGCATACTTACGAGAAAATTGAACATCCCATCGATCAACATCCAAATACTTGGGCCTACCCCAGGACGCGAAAGGATTTAATCCTGACATTAAACATTTTCGATCTACGGGCCGTAGATTTTAGAAGAGGGAGGAGTTAACGCACCTGTAAATTCACAGTTGCCCGAGCGGATAACCAAAATGCTGCATCATCATATTCATGCATAAGCCTGTTCCCACGAGTAGCGGTGCAGTGGTATCATGTATCTCAGGCTGGCTGACACCTTATGCCTATACTGCGAGCGAGCTAGCGAGTCATTAACCAGTAATGAAGAGTCAGCATAAAGTGCATACTGACCTTAGAGTATAGCGGCACATCGTGGGACAGTTTATCGAGGGAACATTATTATTAAGTTAGTTTTAAGTAGAAGCTAGAACTGTGCAGTCGTGCTAAATACATATCCCATTAATAAAACTTTCGGTTGTTTGAAATTCTGTAAGTCGAACCGTTGGGCCGGCCCCTCGTGGGCCGGCGTTCGCGTTTTTTTTTAGATATCCCTTCTGGATATCCTTAGTGCTTATTTGTTTTTATTTTGTTTTATTTTTCATAATACCTACATTAAATACATTTATTTACATTTACATATTAGGTATAAGTATACGATTTTCACCACCCACAACCTGCATACTGTCCTTGAAATACAGTAATTAAAACATCAACTCTGAAAATGTAATAATATATAACGTACCTATGATTTGTTAGAATTATTTTTCTTTTTTAACTTACCTGGGTATTTACGATTTTCATTACGGGCGGCATTATATTATCCGCCGCATCGCACATTATTTGCCACAAAAATAAAAAAAAAATAAGTAGGTACCTCCCAATAATGCGTGAAAATAAAAATCCATCAAAAACAAAACTACCCACAAAATTGATTATTTAACTTCGTATAGAAGGAGCATTGTGGGTATAAAGATGCCATACAATGGAAGTAACAAAATTACTAACATTTGTGCATTCAAGCAAAACAAAAAACAAAATACATTCATATGTTATCTTCTATGAAGGTCAAACTTTGTATTCCTCTTTGGCTTATCCTCATATAAAACAAAAAACAACAAATGTGATGTCAAAAAATACACCACATTTGGTTTTCTCTCTTATACTCATCATTGTTATAAGAACAGAAATAAGACTACCTCATCTCTTCTTTTCCCCCTTTCTTTCTCTGCCCACACCATCAAAACAGATATCTGCAAAACCGAATTTTCCGACATCAAGTTCGTCCAACCAGCTACCCATGCATATGTACTTCTAAAAGTTATTTGCGCTTACAAACACATTTTCATGTTCCATGGTAGTACTATAGTTTTTATATACAATGTGTTATGCTATGACTAACATATAAGGCCGTACCCACCATATGTGCAGGATGTGCAAATGCACAGGGCGCCAACCTTTGGGGGTGCATTGTCAAACCACAATACAAAAAACAATTATGGATACACGTAATTTCATTCTTCAAATTTAAGTTCGTCCAACCAGCTACCTATGTCTATGGACTTCTAAAAGTTATTTGAACGCAATAATTATCTTCCAATAAGTAATTAAAACTAAGCCATTTTATTGGCTCACACGAAAGACCATTCATATAATTACACGAGAAACATCATAGTGTGAATAGAGTAAAAATAAAAAAATCCCATCAAGATTACGTTGGTCCAGACTTGCAAGGTAAATTCATCCACAAAAACCCAACAAAAATCTATACAAACCAGCTTATTAACCATTTATACAAGAAAAAAGTTCATATGAGCCAAAACAAAAAATCAAACCAAGGCTGTGCAAGATAATTTCTCGCACAAGCCCCAACAAAAATCCATAAAAATTCAGATACCTATCCATTTACATAAGAAACAAGTTCGTATGTGCCAAGCGCACGAAGACAGTGCAAGATTAATTTCTTGCACAAGCACTCAAAAGGTTCATAGGATAAAATCTCAAAATAATAAACTCAATCTACAATTCCTTTGGAACGCTTTGGAACCATTTGAGTGAGACGTGTAGATTTTAATTCTGCATTTGTTTGAATGAAATATTTTGAGTTTAATACATGTTCGATGCCAGAGAACAAAAAAAGCACAAGAAAAAGATTTATTATGCATATATAAATAATTATGAGGTCCTACATTGTGTGTAGTATTTAGTGATGTACGCGAAAATTCATACAAATGAAGTATAATAAGGTAGAAATAAATGGATAATATACATAATAAAATGTTCTTATATTGCTTAGTTGTTATAGTTTGAGGGAAAACAAAGATGCCAATTGAATTCCTAGATAAATAAGAATATATCAAAAAATAAATTCAAAAATCGTTGGAGCGGTTTCAAAAACATAAAAAAAATTTGAATCGCCATTTTGAAGATATTTTTAATGTAGATTATAAAATTCAAATTTCACAAAAAATCAGTGACTGGTTTTTGAAAAAATCGATTTTTCAAAACAAAACTTTTATTTATTTTATAAAAATCAATTTTTTTCTGAAAACTTGAGTACGTATGCAGTTTTATTAATACTTAAAGGGAAAATTAGAATAAACAAAATTATTTTTAATCGGTTCATCCAATTGTGAGAAAGCCGAAAATATGAAAATTGGTTTTATGGGAAGTACCGTTAATTAGTACGCAAAATACAATATTTTTATACTTCAAAGTGGACTGTACTAATTTAAGAACATAGGTACGCATTTTTTTATAAAAATTCTGGGAAAATTCTTTTTCTTAACGGTTTTTTAACATTTGTATGGCAGACACCATTGTTTTTTAAGTTAGTTTTTTTTTTAACTATTCAAGATAATATCAAAAAACTACCAAATACAAAGTTTCGAAAAAATCTATTTCGTCGTTTTCGAATTTTTTTCAAAAAAAACAATAATTTCTTTTAAGGTTTTCGCGGTTGTTTACATATAAAATATTAAGTTTTTAGGATAAGCCGCGTTATATCTATTTAGTATTTAGCGAGTTCAAGGTCGACCCAATTGCCGCTACACACCTACGCGGATACAGTGAGCATAGTTTGCTCCCAACTTGCAAACCAACAACAACATCAGCAAGAGACAGGAACTTCGACGCAACTTTACAACCTACGTAGCCCAAATCACTCTTAAAATCTCCTTGGCAGTTTCCCGGTGACCACGCTCGATGTAATTCGTAGCGAAACTTTCGGGGTGATTACAGAATTGAACTCGCTAAATACCAAATAGTTATAACGCGGCTTATCCAAAAACTAAATATGTTAAATCAATTTCGAAACAAAATTTTTTTTGAAAAAAAATTGGTTTACAAAAGTGTTTAACCTTACTAGGAGCGTCTGGATAAAACAAATCGAATTAACCGTTTCCCAGAATTTTCGATTTTCTGGGAAGCGATTAATTCGATTCCAACAAATAACAATTTTTTTAGAAACAAAAATTATCACAAGGTACCCTTTAACTTCATTAATGAACTAATTGTTTTTTTTATAAAAATCGTTGGAGCCGTTTTTGAAAAAAAGTTTTTTTGTTTTGGCCCAAAAAAATGTAAAGGAGCTACTGTTATTTGTCGTCTTTAAGAAAATGAAAAAAAACGTGTGGGTTACCGAAAAAACAATATGCACCGAGTTTGAAGCAATTCCATCGAATCGTTTAGACTGCCGTCTCGAGGACAGACTGACAGACAAACGGAATTGGGTTACCCACTTTTTTGTGTTCTCCATGATAGTAATGCAATGCCTGATTGTTAAAATTTTATTTACGAATGGATAACTTGCCTTATAGTACCTACCTATAATCGAAAGTAAATGTAATGGAAAAAAGAACAAATAACTGTGCGTAGCGTTGGTGAATTATTGTCTTGTCCTTCTGCCATTGTTTTTGTTTTTGAGTTCGTCTGTATAATTCAAAGTTCAGTTGCTGTGTAATAGAGAATACTCTTTTTAATATTGATTGTGTTTTCTAATACATACATCTCAGGTTTTCAAAGTCACGGCTTATTTTTTAGGAAAGTGAAGTGAAAGGTGCAAAATAAAAAGTGTGTGTTGTGAAAAGTGTTATTAATGTCAATATATGAAGTAAAGAATGGGGCGCTAAACGTCGAGCTTGCACAGGGCGCTCATTTAGCTCGGAGCGGTCCTGCTAACATACTCGATTGTACTTTACATGTTTTGTTACTCATTTGTTAAATGGACAGTGGATGTGCATATGTCGATACACTAAGAAAAATTTTGGTGGTAAAATTATATTTTGAAAATTTATATACTAGACATAATTTGAAAAATTTATTTTTACAAGCTAAAATTTGTTTGTGTTAAGCTATTTGTATTTAAATTTAAAGATATGTTTAATGATATTAGCATGAAATTCATAATTTGGTCTATAAGGTTTAAGAAGGTTATTATATATCTTTACTTATTCCATTTTTATCAATTACTGAATTGACTATTTTTCTTTCTACTATTTTAAATGAACCAATATCATGTGATTGATTTTTCTTTCTATTTCCTACTTCGAGTAACACTAAATCACCTATTCCTAAATCTAACCTTTTATTGTATTCCTTATTTTCCGTTGCTTTTTATTTTTCTTTTATTTTTATAGTCATTTCTCTGGCTTTGCTAAGCGCAGAGCTTAACTTGACTCTCAGTTCATAAGCATAGTTGTCATAGTCATAAAATTTTATATTATTATCTATGGTATCTGCCTTAAAGCATGGTAATTTCCCATAAACGAGTTCATATGGTGATGTGCGGCTGTATTGTATGCAAACGTGAAATATGGAACCCATTTGTCCCATTCGTTGTCATTGACACTTGATAATAAAAATTCGTTAAGTGTCCGATGATTTCTTTCAAGAGCATCTATGGGTTGGTGGTGATATGAGGAGAAAAATGGTTGTTTTATCTTGAATAGCGAACAGACATTGCTCATAAGTTCGTTATTGAATTCTGTACCTTTATCTGATCTTAGAATCTTAAAGTGTCCATATCTAAGAATAAATTCTTCCAATAAAATCTTTGCTGTTGCTGTTGCCTCTTTTGATGTCATTGCATATCCGACGACAAATGTAGTCAGTTCACATTGCATGGTTAAAATATATCTTTTATTAATTGATTTTCGTAGGGATCCGACTGTGTCAATTGACACCACTTCAAAACTGTTGCTTGGAGTGTCTGTAATCGTTTATTGTGTTTCTATTTTATTTATTTCTTGCACATGAATCACAATTTGTTATGAATTGTTTTATCATACATCTTTCGCCATATGTATCTTTGCTTTAATTTTATAAGAATTTTTTGTATACCTAAATGTCCTCCGTGTGCAGAGTTATGGAATTCGTCGATTAGTTTCTATTTAGTTAAATCATCAAGTATTTGTTTTGGTTCTTTATATATTATTATTTTAAGCTTAGGATTCTGGACATTTATTTTTATCTTTGCATATGTTTCTTTGAATTCATCTTTTTCATATTGCTTAAATATTTCGTCATTGCTTATAAGGGCTAGCTGGTTTATATTTTCTTTATTAATTCTGGGTACTAATTACTAGCGTCGTCGTTGAATATCCCATATACGTATACTTATTATCTTTGCTTATATCTGATGCAAGCTTCATCTGGTTCGAATCTGGATTCGCCGATTTATCGCTACATTGCAAACGCACAAAATTTTCATCAATATTTATTTATTTCTGAATTCCTAGCATTTTTATTTTATTTTTGACGTCATTAATGGATATGCATTCCCAGATTTTAAGTACATTTCTCCTTGTTGTTGTCCACATTCATCATGTTGGACATGCCCGTTGTGAAAACTAGTGTTTTTTTTACGGTTTCATCGATTTCTGCAGGTATAATTTGTTTTAGTATGTCCGATTGTATACCCCAGTGGATTGCGAGTAGTTCTTTTCTATTACAGGTTTGTTAAGGTCATGTTTTTACAGCGATTTTCTTGCGTATGATATGGAAAGGTCTTTACCAATTTTGCATTGTGATAAGATTGCTCCTAGTGCATAATTTGATGCGTCTGTTAGGAGTTTATTTGTTAGAGTATCAAAACTTATTTCACAATTTGTGTCCCATTTGAATTTCTTGTTTATCTTTAAGAGAGCATTAAGGCTTTGTGCAATTTCATCAAAATTTGGAATAAATCTCCTGTAATAATTGCAAAAAGCTATGAATTGTGCACCTTCATCTGCATTTTAAGTCATTGGATACTCTTTAATCTTTTTATGTTTGGCAGGTTCAGTTTTGACGCCAATATTTGTAATAAGATGTTCCAAGTAGATTACTTCGGGACACAGAAAATTGCATTTTTCGGGGTTAAGTTTTAGGTTATAGCGTTTGAGTCGTTATAGAACACGGACTAGGTTTTCATTATGGTGCTTAAGGCTGCAGCCGAATATGATGATGTCGTCTACGTATAAAAAGGCTTCGGATTCTAGTCCAGCTAGAGCGATGGTGAGCATTCTTTGGAAACCGTTTTACGAGATTTTTAGTCCAAATGGAAGCCTCTTAAATTGGTAATGTCCGTTGTTGGTAGAAAATGCCGTAAGTGGTCTAGAGTTTTTGGTGAAAAAACTAGTCATGTCTAAGGTTGAAAACCATTTTGCTCGCCCTAATTTGCCAAGTACGGCTTCTAAGCGTGTAAGTGGAAACTTATCATTTATAATTTTGACATTCAATTTTCTATAGTCTACTTTCCCTCTCCATTTATTTTTATCCGCTATATTCTTCTTTGGTACGAGTAATAGTGGAGTATTGTACAGGCTTGTTGAATGCTCTATTATATCGTCTTTAAACATTTGCTCAACTTGTCCGGATACAATGTCTAAATGGCGTTAGGAAGTCTATTACTTTTTATATTAGTTGGTGTACTACCAGAGGTTTCAATTTTCTGCGTAAAGAAATTGTTTGCCATTAATGGTTCGTTGTCTAGGTGAAATACCTCATGATATTTAAAAAAAAATTCTATTAATGAGTTTTTGCATTTTCATCGTTGGAATCAATTTTTAATTTATTTATAACGTGTTTAAAACGGTCTTCATTTTGCACACTTTTGTATGTAAGTATGTCATAATTCTTGAGGGCTTCTGTATTTGAGCTAACGTTGTTTAGGGTTACATCAATTTTGTTTGCGTTAAGCAGTTTGATGTGTGCCATTCAATTTATTGGAATAATTGTGTTGCTAACAAAAACACCTGACGCTATTTCTTTATTAGTATTAAGTGTGTCATCCGTCAATTGCATGTTTAAAGGTCGTTTCTGTTCTTGCAGGTATTTAGATTCTTAGTGCATGTAAGGATTTTGATTGCATTTTCAACGTTATTGTTTTTCATCGCTTAATGACATCGTGAATGTTTCGTAATCAATTTTGCAGAGAAATATGGTAAAAAAATTTCTACATAAAATACCACCTGTTTCGATAGGAAACTTTTCAGTTACTAATTGGAATTCATGTAGATATATAGTTTCACATAACTGGAGATTGAGATCGAGTGTTCCCAAGGAATATATTTCCTCATTCGTTATACCCATTGTATTTATATTCCATAGTACTATCATGAAGCGGAACGTCCGAGGCGCCGTCTGGTGACCGCGCTCAGATTTACAACTCTGCTGATTGGGCAGACTCTCAGAGAGCGAGAATTTGAAGAATTGACAAATAAAAAATAAGGTAAGACAAATAGATAATGAGGGAGAAGAATGCAAAAAGCTAAATCAGGATAAAAGAAAATATATTTTTTGCATTTTTCTTTCACATTTATCATAAAGTGGAGAAAATACCTATGTAGGAAGAATATCCGAATTTCAATTTGTAAGTATCCCGTTCGACCTACTTTTGTTTAGGATATAGGTACATAGGTATGCATATTTCGCTTTGTTTTGTTTTTTTTAACAAAGATTTTGTGTAATTTTTCTTTGGTGATTGTAGGTACGTGTGTGAAATATATTTTTCCGTCGGTTGTTTGTAAAAAAAAATGCAATTCGGTATTTTTTATTTCTGTGTGATAAAGTGTTTTTGTTTGTGAAGCTGAAGTTAATTCGTGATGTTGGGTGAAAAAATTGTAAAATATCTTTATACCTATATAGTAGTTACCTACCTATAAGTAGGTAGGTACATAAAAATATTTTTTTCAGATAAAAATACTTCGGTATGTAGGTACCTACCTGCAGTGAGTAAAAATGCATTCTTATAATAATAAAATGCGCCACTACTGGATCGTACAAACTGGATATTGTTGCTAACAACTTTAATGTAGGTAAGAATTGAAGCTGTTAGAAAGTAGGTATTCTAGTTATCAATTGAATATGCAATTTGAATATGCAAAATTATTAAACATTTTTGGAAGCATTTTCATTTTTAAAAAAATATTTTGAATGGTTCATTCAAAAATGATAAAGTATAAAATATGAAAAATGGTGCTATACCTACATACCTACATATTTGAAATTTGAATTGCACATATTACATTATATATCAAGCCCTGAAATTGAATTGAAATATTATGTAAATAAATCCGAAAGGAATACCTACATATACAAATATTTTATGCATTTACAAACATTTAAAATTAAAATTAAAAAATGTTTCCATTATATATTAATAACAGATATTTAATAGAAAACCATTTATCTCTTTTCCCAGTAGGACAATTATATTTCACGTGCACCTATTGCAACCAGGATTGGATTTGACTTTAAAAACTATTCGGAAGATTGCCTATGAATATTTTTAACTTTTTGCAAAAATGCAAAAAAAAAATTGATTCATATCGAGGATTTTGAAAATCGTAAAAAAATGATTCCATGGTTCTTTTTTGTATGCACTAGAACTTGGAGTTTGCCTGCGTAAGTTAATATTGTCGTTATTATGAATAACCAACGGAGAATTCCACTGAAAGCTAACGTATTTCTATTACTAATTTTCACACATTTATTTAAAAAAATCGAGTTGGATTTTCGACCAATAACTAAGAGAATAGTTCAGTAGAATATTCACTCCATATGTCAAAATCAATCAATTAAAAAAAGTTCGCCTTTCTTCTAACAATCGATTGGATTTTTATAATGATGAACAAAACAAAACTATGTAAGTACATATGTGTCTACCAAGTTTGAAGAAAATCGCTTCAGCTTCTAGCATTGGAATGCTGAGTTTGATGAAAATCTTAATATATATAAAATTTTTTTATTACATTACCCAATTGTGCCTAAATATATACACCAAATGTATCGCAATTAAAAAAAAAGATTTTTGTTTTATTTGTCAATAAATTCTAATTTAATATTTATTTACTTGTTTGGTTTTTGTTTTAAATTATGTTCTAATATTTATGGAGTCTGCTCATAACAGCAAAAGTCAATTTTTTTTTCGAAAATAATACACCGTTTTTTTAATCAGTTCATTAATACAGGGAAAAGGTAGTTTTTGGTAATCTTTTCTTTGAAAAAAATGGTTATTTTTGGTACCTCTAATAAAAAACATTTTTTGGCTTTCGATTTTCTGTAAAACGGTTCATTTTATTGTTTTCAAATTATTCAAAACATTCAACCTTCCATGAAAATAGATTAAGCACGAAAAGATGGTTTATCGTTTCCTATTTTAACGTTTCATTATAACAAAAGTATATATATACTTGATTGACAGGGAGTTAAGTTACAATAAAATGTTTTGTTTCCTTAACCTCTTTTTTCGAACTCTCCAAGTGCTTGGAGTGCTGTTCTACGGTACCTTTTGGAGGGCGGAATTGATTTTCCTGGTTTATCTTGGCGTTAGTGAGTCTCGCCACATGAGCTGACATAGCATATTTTTTAATATTGTACTTGATATATTCTCCTGCAAGGAGAAACTAATTGGCGAATCTTACGGCAGCTATATCTGGGTAAGTGGGTGTTAAAAAGAAAGTCATTGATGCTTGTCCAATGGCTAACTAACGTTTTAAATTTAGTTTAATTCCGATCACTTAAAAATATATCGGAATTAAAAGTTTTTCTTGGCAGTGTTAATACTATTGTCCATTTTTTTTAACAAATAAACTAAATGTTCAAACCTTTTAAAGCAAATAGCCAACCCACGAAAGCCTGGGTTATCGGAAACTGGCTGGTATTATCATTCGCGAATAATTAACGCCATTTTAAACTGTAGATTAGATACAATTCTAACTTTTATTAGAATATTAGACAACCCTAGTGAATGGGACACTGACTCGCTTTCTATTGCCGAGAGCTTGTTAATTATATTAGAGACACTAGATTTTTGTTTTTTTTATTAATAGTCTTTCTGAAATTTTTGCTAAGACTGACTTTCTTTACAATTGATTCAAAATTAGCAAACGGATGTTGAATTTGCAAAAAGAGAAATCGAAAGTTTTGAGTCTTGGCATAGCTCTGACTCTTTTAATAAATTTAAATCCATTTTGGAAAGCATAAGCGATTGCGCGGAAACACCACAAAAACGAGAATTGCTCGAAATTGATTGCAAAACACGTTACAAACGTCGTTTTGTAGAAATAAAAGACAATATTATATCCCAAATAAATACAAGATATACAACTTTCACGAATTTATTTTTTTAGATTTACTTAGTAAATTATAATATGATAATTTCGAAGTTTCCAATCAAAATTAAAAAAATATCTTCTTTAATAAATTTTCGCCCTTGGCTTTTTGATTTTACAGCTTTACAAAATGAACTTAAAGTTTTGTATACAATTTCTTCTCTTCGACAACTTGACGTTTCACCACTTCATAACCTTTTAGAAAACGAAATATTGCGTGATACATTCCCTCAAATTTTTAACTTAACAATAAATTTATTTAAGATATTGTATTTGCATCCGCCAAAAAGTTTTCTTGCGAAACCTCTTTTATTATGCATTAAGCTCATTGTTACATTTAACTTAAATGACTTAAGGTATAACAAATTTGGTTTAAATTGCTGAACCTTATGGTTTCATACTAACTTATGCATTGAACGAAATAATTTCAAGTAAACTTCCGAAATTTAATTTTTGGTGACTAATTTTCTTCGACCTACTTTTTTAAATTATTCACGCCTCGGCACTGATACATACCCACCTACATATATATTTCACTTTCACTATTATATGTACATATTTACATACATATGTTTCGGACAGACCGACATTTTTTGTCGATCACTTTTATAGGCTTCTCTATGATCGTAATGTCATGTTTGATTGTTAGAATTTTTTTCTTGTTTTTTACGAATGCATAACTTGCCTAGTACCTACCTATAATCGTAAGTAAGAATAGTTAGGTGTGTATGTAAGTACATTTGTCTTATACATTATAAATGTTAATTTACCTACCTACGATTGTTTTAAGCGCGACTGAGCCGCTTTTGGTAAAGTACCTACCATATATCAGAAGAAATCAACTCTAAAAGGCTAAATAAACTAATACCTAGGTACTTAAAATTTGTTAGAATTATTTCTTCTTTTCACCAAAACCAAATCATAAAAAACTAAAATCCAAACATGTAGGTACACATCTAAACTACCCCAACAATTCAGTACCTAACTTATAATACGTATGTATCATTGTAGGTACGTATCCACGTATTAAGAATCAATAAGCGATGGAAGTAACAAAATTACTTACTTTGCTACATTAAGGCAAAACGAAAAATAAAATCCATTCATAAATTCATTGTATTTATATTCCTCTTTGCCTTATCCTCATATATAATAGTAAACAACAAATGTGATGTCAAAAAAATATACCACATTTGGTTTTCTCGCTTTTATTCAGTATTGCTATAAGAACAGAAATGAAACTACCTCATCTCTTCTTTTCCCTCTTTTATTTCTCTGCCCCGCTCTCGAACAATTGCCGGCAAAAGCAAATTTCTCGACACAAGCGCCATCTGCACAGGCGCGCTAATAAACAGATTTTCATGTTCCATGGTAGTACTATATAGATATAAATACAATGGTTATACCAGTGAGTTTGCATTTTTCTTCTGGGTAATATTCTTCATTCTCTAGCTTACTTGATATTTTGCAGATCGATATATCTGCTAAAATGTTTTATTTTTATTTTTATATTTTGCGACAATTAAATTTGTGTTGCTATCCGATATTCTATAAACTATTAATTGTGGCTGTCCAGAATATTCATGTATTCCAAGATATATACGTTTCCCTCCTGTTGTTCATTATGTAATTACCCTATTTGGTGTCTCGTATTTCTGAATTGGTTTTGATGTTGCCTTTGGTTATTGTTCCTTTGAGCATTTTGGGTTAGTTATTGTTCCAGTTATTTTGTCGGTTGAAGTTATTGTTGCAGGTATAATTTTGATTTTCGATGTGGTTTTTGTAACGATTTTGATTCATGTTTCTTTCCTGTTAAAGGCATTGCCGTCTTGATTACAGTTTTGTCTGTTAAGCCTGTTTATGTCGTTTGTGTTGTGTTTATAGTACATTAGTTCTTCTTTAATGAAGAAGGTTGAGATGCAAAAATATTTTGTTTTATGTTGTCGTTAGTTTATTTAAACTATAAACGTCGTTCATTTTCCTTATCACATTTTTTTCTACGGTTGTAGCATTATTGTCTAATTCTCTTATCTGTAAATTATTTAAATCAGCTATTATGTTCAGTAATTTATCTTTAAATGAAGTCACTGAAAGATTCTTTGACTAAAATTCGATAAGGTATTTTGAATTTGAGGAATGGTTGTATTACTCTTATATCTTCCTTCCAGTAAATATTTAAGGGTTTCAAAATTATTGGGGTCTGTATTCCCTAATGCTGTTTTTACATTAATTGCTAATTTTACGTGAAAAACGAATTCGATCAATTGCTGTGTGTAAGTAATTTTTAATCTCTAGTTGATTATCTCAGCTATTTTAAGAAAGCTATCTAACTCCTTGAAATTTCCTGAATTGCTTTCATAGACATTCCTTAATCATGCCATTTTATCGTTTATTTCTTTTTCTGATTCAAAAGCTAATACGTGTTCTTGCAGTTGGTCCTCTCATAGCTTTTTAGTGGTATTATATATACCTTTCGAATTCTAATTTAAGTGCTTGGTTATTTTCCTTTCTTCACTATCTTCTAAATTATTAAATATATGTTTAAGATTGTCTATTTCTTTAATTTTTGCTTAAACTGTTTCAAATTTATAAGGTCTACCTGAACTCTTCTTAATATTTGAGAGAATATTTCCTAAGTTGTTTTTTATTTCTTCCATTTAGTTAAGTAAAAAGTACTAAAAATTTTTTTTTTAAATGTTACAAATGGTTTGATATGTACATATGTACATATATAATAAAGTGTATTCTATGCATTCAATTTGTTTTTTTATTTAATAAAACTTCTATCGTATTCTATATCTTACAAAACATTTATATTTTTTTAAATAGGTACTGTGAAATTTAAAAATAAGTTTGATTGTATTCTTAAAAATTAATGAAACTACATATTTAAATTAATTTTTTTGTTTTTTTAAATTAAATGCATCATTAAATTTTTGCAGGATCGCCATGGAGTGTTTATACCCTACTTTTGATATTTTAAGCGTACCAAGCTATCGGTATAAAAGCGTACCACGCTGTATTGGTTTATGCGATTACTCGCCGTCACTTTTGAGACAATAAAAACGTGTTGCTTCAGTTTTCAAAATACAAGTCTGAATTTATAAAGTTTTAAATATACTTTATATACTAATTTGTCTAACTGTTATAATTATTTTCTATTTTACTCTTATACATTCAATTCACATTCAAAATTATTCTATTTTCCTATTGGCTTTTAGGACCTTATTACTATTGAGTCAATGCAATCGAGTGGACTGCTGATATTATGCTATGACTAACATACTCGCTTGCACTTTACATGTTTTGTTACTCATTTGTTAAATGGGCAATGGCGGCGCATCACTGATCTCTATAATACACTGGATAGTGTATTCCCACAAAAAAAACGACCCCAATAGAAAACTGTAATAATTGTAGTGGGTCCATGTCAGTATAACAGTATAACAAATTTGTTGCCAAAGTGACGTTACAAGATGGTTGCTTATGTTTGAAATTATGTTTAATCAGAGATCAGTGGTTTAATCAATCATAGCAAGGGCACTTTCTTCAAAAAAAAAATATATAAAATTACACATCAATTTTCACCCCACAAAGGAACAAATGTAAGTACGAATTTTTCTTACTAAAAAAAGCCATAGTAATGATATGTTTGATTGTTTCCAGTGTTTAACTTTCTTTCTCATTCTCTTTCCAGGATGAATTTCTTAAACCCCTCAATATGGTGCAACAATTTTTGTCCACTCTTGGAAGAAATGTCGTCACAAGATAATACTAAACAACGCTTGGGATTGTCCTTCCAAATTATAAAAAAAAAGCAACATGACATTCATCCATCGGGAAATCCTAAAATGCTTAGGTTTACAATCACTCAAAATCTTGTATAACACACACCGCTAATTGAGCAGTTCAAGGATGTGTGGAAAAGCGTTCCATAGCACGGCTGGGTAACAGTGAAAGTTGCACAAATTTTAGAGAGTCCACTGCAAGCTGGAGGTACAGTTTGGTTTGTTACGTAGCCTAGTAGAGAAGATTTTAAAGTGTAAATAAATAAAAGTGAGAAATAACCAAATTTTGTAGAAACCATTAGTATTGAATTGTTTTTTTTTCTTAAGGATATGATGAAGACTATGGAGATTGTATTTGCTGTAATGCACTTAGATATTGAAAGAAACATGGTAGCTATTCTGGAACGTATTGTGCCACTTATTCGTTTAATAAGACTGGAAGGTTTGTAAAAAAATTACAAAAAAAAATTAAATTCAAAGGAAAATTAATAAATACCTTTCTTTTGTACAGTGAAGATATAACGGAGTCCCAATCTTTTGTCTTGGCACGATTGTATTTATATTGCATTATATCAAATCTTGAGACACGAACTGCTCCTTTAAAGAAACGTTCGCCAGAATATAGACGAAACAGATATGGGAAATGCAGCAAAAATACCCAAAATTACAAATCCTGAAAGTTCAGATAACTCTAGTTCGAGTGATTTTGCAATGGAAGCTCACCAAAACAATGGAGCCTCCTTCGGTTATCGCGGATCCTCTTCAGAGTAGTCTACAAGGAATGTTCAAAGTATGTGCTCCTCAGTTTGCAGCTACCGATGAGCTCTCGCCTAGGATTTATTTCATTTTTCAATTTATCTCACTTCTTGTCGAGTGCGGTAAAGATCGTGTGAAACCTGTTCTTAAGTTGCTACCAAATAATTTGATTCAAAATTTACTGAAAGTTATGGTAACGGATGAAATTACAGTTGGACTCATTTGCCGGTAAGCTAAAAAATTTATAAAAATTGCTTCATTTATTTTATAAAAATTTCTTTTATTGATTTTTTTTTAGAATTTACGATCTGAGAATTAATACAGGTAGACAATCTGCAGTTTCGGATTTGTGTCTGTTACGGAATATTAACTTAAGAAAATTAAGTATTCAAATGTAAATAGTTAATAAACTTACTGTTTCTACAATTAATTTTTAACACAGGGAAAGGGACAAATTAGAAGTTTCAAGATTTGTTTTGTTTGTATATTAAAAAATAAAATATTGAAAATAAAAATATGATGCAAACCATTTTTTTCAAAGAAGCTGTCGAGTTTTGAATTTTCAAAACTTTGTCAGCATGTGGTTTGCATTAAGAAACATATTTTTTTTAGATATACAAATTTTTTCTGCAATAACCATCCTTATTTCGTAATGTATTTTCTTACACCGGTGAAACGACAACGCCATGCATCTAGAAGCTAAGAAGTTTTAAATTATAGTCGTTATAATTGTGAAAAAAAGTACAGTTAAGAGCATAAACTAATAACATAAGGACCCGGTCGTGAGAAGTTACTTTTTGTTGGCCAGATTTTACATCATCCGGCACAGCGTCAGTTGTGAGTTTGATTACAGCTTGCAAGCTAGCTATGGATATGGGCTAAGAAAAGTGATGCAAAAAGATCACCAGTACCAGTAAAACATATATCGTTTCCCTGCAGTGGAATGCTGAGTATATAACCAGGACCATTCTATTTGCTTAGAAATGCCAGAATTGAGAGAACACGCTTTAACAAGTTTCCCGACATTTTTATGTGTATTTTTTAAACAAAAATTAGACTATATATAAATATATATATATATAAATTTATCGATGGCAATAGTTCAATATGAAATTTTAAAGGTGCAACTTAAAAAAATAATAGATTGATACGAATTTGTATGGGTGTTTTGCACGATTTTTTTATTACCTGGTATCTAATTTTAGGTAACTAAGGTATAGAACAATGGATAACAAAAAACTAAACATATTGAAGACGAAGCCTAATACTGATTCGATCTTTATGACGAGCTGCCGATGGATATACTGCGTGACATCTTCAGGACAATTCAATTGAATTACCCAATTTACTGTAGGAAAGTCGAGGCCACGTGAGGTGATATCGGTTATTGCAAACAACACTAGATTACTCTACCGGCAAAACTCCAGATATATAGCAACTCTGCGATCCTGTTGGAACGTTCCATAGAGTGCAAGGAGACTTGTTTCAGGACGCAACTTACAAAAGATTTCGTAAATGTACTTAACGTGTTTGCAACTGGAGATGAACACTATGCATTACTGCTTTAAATGGCTCTTGATAAATGACCACAGCATCGTGATTTTGTCGTCAAGATTAACCACGACATAGCTCTGCTTTAGATTGTTTGGTGTGACAGCACCTAAACTGCATTGTACAGGCTCAGCCTTGCCAGATCTTTCACAGAAAACAAAAGTGTTTGGCCTTCTGGCGTAAGGTTTTCAATTATGCCGTTCATTGTTTGATCAAATTCCATATCAAGGCAACGATGAGCTTCATCAACAATTAAAACTTACATTGTTGAAGCATAGAAGAGTGGATTTTCGTGTATGCCAATTCCTCAATTAGGCCCATTTTTTTGATGAATAAGTTCTCAATCACCCTGAAAATTTAAGAATATTAAACAAAAATGTTTCAATTTTTATTATTTCAGAAAATTACTTTATTCTGGTTTGTAGTTCTTATCCTGAAACTGACAACAAAAAAAATTGTTTGGCAATTTTTTTTTTTAAAGAGTAATCTCTCTCTTTCTTTCTTTTTATAAATGAAACGAGATAGACAATTGTATTGGTGCTACTGTCAAATTCAATTGGAGTCAAAAAAACTGTTATACTTTGTATGGAATACACTATCCAGTGTATTATAGAGATCAGTGCGGCGCATATGTAGATATACTACACTCGTTAATAACGGGCTCAAAATTTATATCTTGTCTTGCCTCATTTTCGATCGCTAAAATTATACGATTATTGATCCTCTTTTCTGTCATTGTTGTCCGAAAATAGTTTTAAATTAATCTTAATTTACTAAGACTCGTCTCACTTGATGCAACTGAAATACATATTGTCATAAATAGTTTTAGTGCGATCATATAAGATTCGGTAAAGTTTCTGTGAAATCCCGTTCAATGATGACCTTTAGAAAGTCAAATTTTTCAAATTTCTTTGCTCATCTTATTAATTTTGAAAACAATCACCTGCCAAGGCGGTGCTTAATTTACATGAGGTATGTTCGTGGTTTATTGTTCAGTTTTCTAAAAGGTATTTAATCATTGTACTCATTAAATCTCTTGCATTTGTTCTCTTGAAACCTACCTCTGCGCAACTGACCATTGGCCAAGTGATTTGGTTCAAGCTATAGATACCGTAACTTTGACTGGTTTTAAATGATTTCGCAGCCGTGGTATTTCTAAGAGAAGTTCTATATCTGATATCTCATTATAAAAAACGGCAAATTTTTAAACAGCTAATTTCAATCGAGCGATGTTTGCCAAAAAAATAGTCTTCACCTCAACCTTAAGCAACAGCTGCGTTATTTTGGGAAATCTATTGGCAGTGAAGAAGGATTTCCAAAAAAAATATCGATCCGCAGCAGCCAGCTTGGTATTACCGACCATGTGTCTAATAACTAAATGCAAAAAATCAGCAGTTGATTTGTTTATATTTCTTCAGATTAAAGCTATATAAGGATACTGAAACTTGAATTGAAAGACGCAAATAAAATGGAAAATAAGTTAATAACAGAAACATTCATAATATGAAATATTCCACAACTTCCCACGATTCTACCCTGCATCAGCAACTTTCCGGGTTCATGAGTGCCCACACTGGTCACCGGACCGAACGAGCAAAACGGTAGGAAATGCAATCTTGCATTTTCATATTTTCCTAATAAGACATTGTATGTTAAAAAGTTAGTTCTAAGTTATCCAGCGAAGTGTTAAGACGTTTAATAATAATAAATAAAAATATTTGTTTTTAACAAAAATAAGTATAATTGGATATTTATAATTGGCGCCCGGGCAGGGACGGAACTGTGTAAAAAGTGCAAAATCATTAAATACGTTACTGTGGAAAAGTGTGTGATAATAGTAAAGAAAAAATAACTGTGCGAATACGAAAGTGGGCCTAATTTTCTAAAAGGAAAATAAAAATTGGCATTAAATAAAAATTGATTAATTAAAATTGATAGTAAATAAAACAGACTGAAGGAGTGTAAAAAATAAATAAAGTCAAAAAGCAGAACCCAAGGAAAAGAAGAAGGAAGGGTACCCAAGTCACTGTGGGAGCTAGGAATCTCAACTGGAAAAAAGGAATCATACTCGACCGACGCAGTACCGTAGCATAAATATTAAAAATATTTTTTTTATTTTAAAGACTAAAAGAACTAAATATTTCCAAATAAAAAAAAGTATATATACAATACAATACAAATACATTAAAAGAACCAAATATTTCCATATAGAAAAATTTTCTTAAATTTGCTAGAATACGGAAAAATATATTTATTTAAAATTTTTTCAAAAAAAAATAAATAATTTAAAAAAAAATTACCTTTTAGAATTATAAAAAGGGAAAATACTGATAAAAAAAAATAAATTTTAATCCTTTTAATCCAATATTACTACCTTCCCATCCCTAAAATGTTTATATTTTAAAAATTTTCCAAGCAAACAAGTTATTAATTTTAATAATCACAATGGTCAACCCAGACGGAAATGGTCAACAAGCTTCTTCGAATTCAATACCTTGCCCACCACCTCGAAATCCTAACGTATCGCACGACTTAAGCGATTACATTAACGCAGAAGTCGCTAACGCCTTCACCCAAATGGGAACTCCTTCAAGAGAATTCGACATCTAGACTGTCTAGAAAAAATACCTGACGTAGTAAAGAGTCTGAGACAATTCTCAGGGGAAAGATGAGAATTTAGCTCTTGGAAAAAGAACGTCGACAGAATCTTAAGAATTCGCGAACCTATACGTGGTTCACCTAAATATTTTGGCATCCTGAGCGTTGTCCGAAATAAGATAGTTGGACAAGCAGACATAGTCTTAGAGTCCTATAACACCCCGCTTAGTTGGGTCAAAATATCTAGGTGTTTTATGGTGCACTGTGCATATAAAAGTCACCTTGGTACCCTCGAGTACCAAATGATGGTTTTGGTTCAGGGAAACCAAATAATTCCCGAATTTTATCAGTAATTCTACCAACATCATTCTCTTATCTTAAATAAACTAAACACTGAGTCGCTTACCACCATGATAAGTGCATATAGACACGTTTATACGTTGTCTAAGAGGAGATCTTCCAAGGCTTCTGAGCATAAGGGAACCAATTGAACTTCCTCAGGCATTACATCTCTGCCTAAAACTAGAAAATGTTAATTATTTAAGAATTTGAAGACCTGCCATCTCCAGAGCATTATGGCCATGGTGATGGTTTAGCCGACTACATCGAACTACAGGAGGATGAACAAGTAAAACAAGTCCAACCTGAAGAGGTTCAATTTTTAGATTAAACAGCTCGTCGCTGCGGTACTTTGAGTTCACTGCGAAGAGCTGGAAAACATTAAAATTTTTAATTAATAATGGATCAAATAAAAATTATATCCAATCATTTTACATTCGAAATCCCATATCTTACGAGACCATCTTTTTCGCGAATTCCATTAGTGGTAACACTAAAATAACCCAAAATGCATACTTGGAAATTTTCGGGCTAAATATCCAGAAAATTAAGTTCTTTATTCTTCCCGATCTAAAAACCTTTGACGGCATTCACGGGAATGACATCATAAAGGAATTGAATGCTGTAATCCATATGAAGGATAACTTTTTCGTAATTAATAACGACATCAAGATACTTCTCAAGCAACAAATTTCTCAAGCAGTTAATTCTCTGTAAGATCTCTCATTTATCTTCAGCCCAAGTTCAACTCCTCACACAGATTTTTAAAATATGCCCAAATCTCTTTGCCGACCCCGATGTAAGACTCACCTATTCTTCTAGACTAAAAGGGGAAATTAGAACTGTGACTAACAAACCAGTCTGTTCAAGGGCATACCCATATCCAATGGCTCTAAGAGGAGAAGTCGGGTCTCAACTCAATGAACTCCTGCAGAACTGTGTTATTAGACTGTAGCATGTTTTCTTCTGGCAATGCTGCACGTTACTGGTCAGCCGATCATTGCAAATAATTATACATAGCTACCTATGTACAGTACTCGCGTTTGTAGAGTAGTCAGTTGCATTTCGATCTTGTTGAGTGGCATACCACTTTCGTAATTTAATCTTTAATCTGTATAGTTTGTTTGTACAAAAGAAGTTGCTAATATTTAAATAAATTGAATTTTGCTGAAGTTTAATTGTGTAGTCTGATCAATCTTTCCACATCTTTCACAGTGCTTCCACAAAGTGGTGACCCCGAGAACAGAGCCTTCGAACCATGACTCAACCAACAGCGCAGGTTACAACTGTACAAAATATACCAGCTACTGCCTCACTGGTTGCACCTACATACACCACGTGCCTCCAGCCACCGAAATGCATAAAGTTTCAGTTAGGATCCCGCCATTCTGGCGCACAAGACCCGAGTTGTGGTTTTCCCAAATTGAATCTCAATTCTTCACATCAGGTATAACAGCTGACACTACTAAGTATCATACGGTGGTCGCAGCTATAGAAAGTAGTGTTCCTGCTGAAGTCAGCGATATCATTCTGCAACCACCAGCCGAACAAATGTATGACACCTTAAAAGCGAGGCTTATCGAAAGATTCACGGATTCAGAGGAAAAAAAATCAAAAAACTTCTCCAAGAAATCGATTTGGGCGATAAGAGGCCATCCCAGCTTTTGCATGAAATGCGAGATCTAGCTGGAAACAAAATAAATGACGAAATTCTTAAAGCATTGTGGATGCAGCATTTGCCATCTGGGACGAGAGGTATTTTAACCTTAAGTAGCGATAAGCTTTCTCAATTAGCTGTTCTTGCCGACAAAGTAGTGGAAGCAAGTCAAGGCAATACCATTTCAGCAATCACCTCACATTCCACCAATGCTACAACGTCAACAACATCAGATAAAACCTCTTACAATTCAACAGATGGGCAAATTGTTAGTTCACGTCGCCTATTCGTTTTTGATCCACATACCAATTACAAATTCTTAATTGATACTGGAGCTGATATCTCTGTCGTTCCCCGTTACGCAAAGAAAGACAAACCCCCTGTAATTTCAGTTTATTTGCCGCAAACGGCACAAAAATTTTAACATACGGTACAAAAAATTTGGTAGTAACACTCGGCCTGCGGCGCAGCTTCCAATGGAAATTTATTATAGCCGAAGTATCCAAACCAATTATTGGAGAAGACTTTTTGCAGCAACACGGACTTCTAGTGGATCTCAAGAGGAAGAAATTGATAGATAAAACAACGCATCTGGAAATAAGTGCAAGTATTAAAAGTTCATTTTCTTCTCAGGTGACCTTAATAGAAAATCCATCACCTTTTAGTGCACTTATTAAAGAATTTTCTGATGTTTTTTCTCCTTCTGTCATAAGATCTCCCGTCAGTTCCAGTGTCACTCATCACATTACCACTAAAGGCCCACCTGTTCCCTCAGGCCCTCGTCATCTACCACCAGACAAGCTGACCGCAGCTAAGAAAGAGTTCAAATTCATGATGGAACAGGGAATGTGCCGCCCCTCCAAAAGCCCCTGGTCGAGTCCTCTACAAATGGTAAAAAAATCTGATGGATCATGGCGCGTTTGTGGCAATTATCGTAGCCTTAATGCTGCAACCGAGCCAGACAGATATCCTCTTCGAATTTTGCAGGACTGTACACATTTTATGGAAGGAAAACAAGTGTTTTCGGTCATCGACTTGTTCAGGGCATACAATCAGATCCCTATTGAGGAGTCAGACATCCCGAATACTGCCATATCCACACCGTTTGGATTGTTTGAGTGCTTGGTTATGTTTGGTGGTTTGAAGAATGCCGCTCAGACATTTCAACGAATAATTGACGAGGCCCTGCGAGATCTTGATTTCGTTTTTCCTTACATCGATGATATATGTATAGCATCAAATAATATGGATCAGCACACCGAACATCTACGTCTAGTGTTTGAACGACTTAGAAAGTTCCATCTCGTAGTCAACGTTTCAAAATGCCAGTTCGGTAAACAAGAAGTGAAGTTTTTAGGCCATCTCATTAACTCCAATGGAATCAAGCCGCTTAATGAAAAAGTTCAAGCAATTTTGAACTACAAACTGCCAACTCAGGTAAACGGCTTAAGAAGATTTGTTGCTACAATTAATTTTTACAGAAGATTCCTGCCTCACGCCGCTGAGAAACAATTGAAACTTCAAGCACTTATCAAAGGTAATAAGCGCAACGACAAATCACTTATCCAATGGACGGAAGAAAGCAAAGCTGCTTTCGAAAGCTGCAAAACAAATCTTGCTGATGCAACATTGTTGGCTCATCCTTCGCTTAATGCTCAATTCTCGTTGTATGTTGACGCATCCGACTTCGCTATCGGTGCTGTTTTGCAGCAAACTAGGCACGGTATCACACAACCGCTAAGTTTTTTTTCTAGAAAGCTTAACAAAGCAAAAAAAAAGTATTCTGCCTACGACAGGGAGCTGCTTGCTGCACATTCGGCTGTGAAATACTTCAGGTATATGCTTGAAGGGCGTACATTTGTAATTTTCACCGACCATAAGCCGCTGACCTTTGTGTTTCGTCAGAAACCCGACAAAGCTTCCCCTCGTCAAGAGCGCCACACTGATTTCATTAGTCAGTTTACTACAGACATTCGTCACATTGGTGGTAAGGACAACATTGTAGCGGATACATTATCTCGAATCGAGATAGTGGAAAAAGGACTCAACTATGAAACTCTAGCAGCAGCTCAACAACTTGACCAAGAACTGCAACAATACCTCAATAACTCAACATCATCGCTACGGCTACAAAGTTTTCCAGTTTCACCAACATCTTCGCAAAACTTGCTTTTTGACACATCGACTGGACGAGTTCGACCATACATCACCAAACATCTGCGAAGAATAACATTCGATACCATACACAACCTTTGCCATTCAGGAAGTAAGGCAACAACAAAGATGGTAGCAGAACGATATGTATGGCCAAATCTTAAAAAGGACTGCGGTAAGTAGGTTAAGGAATGCGTACCTTGTCAACGAGCTAAGACGCAACGCCGCGCCATAACAGATCTGTTCTGGGCTCATTCAAACTCCCCGATGGAAGATTTTCGCACGTGAACGTCGACATTGTTGGACCGCTGCCGTCATCACAAAACAAAAAGTACTGCTTAACATGTGTTGATCGGTTCACAAGGTGGCCCGAAGCTTTCCCAATGGAAGATATCACTGTAGAAACTGTGGCTCGAACCTTGTACGACGGATGGATCGGACGCTTCGGTGTGCCGACGTATATAACAACCGATCAGGGTCTCCAGTTCGAGTCAGCACTCTTTCGGGAGCTTACCAAGCTACTTGGAGTTGTTCGGATCCGGACAACACCATATCATCCAGCAGCAAATGGATTGGTGGAACGCTGGCATCGAACTATGAAGAGCGCAATTAAATGTCATCAAACGGAGTGGTGGACAGATGTGCTTCCAACAATTCTCCTCGGGTTAAGATGTTGTTTCAAGGATGACATTAGTTCCACATCAGCTGAATTAGTATACGGCACAACGCTTCGCTTACCAGGAGAATTTTTGGAAGAGGGTACATCAAGTAAGACGTTGAGTGAAGGTCTTGTAAATCAACTGCGATCGTCGATGAACACATTGTCGCCAGTTCCAACATCTCCTCACTCAAATTCTTTGAAGATTTTCGTTCATAAAGATTTGAACTCTGTATCACATGTATTCGTGCGAAGAGATGCAGTTCGAAGACCGTTACAACCTGCATATGATGGACCTTTTAAAGTACTAAATAAATTTTCTAAATTCTTTACAGTTCTCACTACAAAAGGCGAGCAGAAAAATATTTCTATTGATCGGTTGAAGCCGGCATTCATAATTAAAGTAACGCAAGATGTTGGCCACCCTCTTGAAAAGGATGTGAAAACTCCGGTTGTTTATCCTAAGCCGGACTATATTTCTAAATCTGGACGGCACGTGCGCTTTAGATTGAAATACTAGATGAAATCATACGTTAATAAATATCATTATCACTGAGGGGGGAATCATGTAGCATGTTTTCTTCTGGCAATGCTGCACGTTACTGGTTATTTTCAGCAAACCCGAAGAAGACCACTAAAGAGATGTCTAATTTGTCTTTAAAACATTGGAAGCTGCAAATATATTTGAACTAGAGAAATCAAATTTTTTCTGGTTGAATTCCTAGGTTTTGTCATTTCAAAACAAATCCTAAAAAAGTTCGTACAATAGCAAATTTTCCTCCACCCAAAACACTAAAAGATCTCAGATTTTTTCTTGGTATGTCGGGATGTTATGACATTTCTTTGAGAGGGGAAGATGGACGAGTGTCCAAAACTCAATCAAAAAATAAAATTGTCCATATAGATCAAAAAGCCATAGAATCTTTTGAAAAAATAAAGAACATCCTTATTACCAATGAAATAATGATGGCCTACCCAGACTTTTCAAAAGAATTTCACCTCCCTACCGATGAATCGGACTATGCAGTGCAGTTCTCTCACAGGATAATAGACCAATTACCTACCTTTCCAGATCATTGAATTACACCATAGAATCATACGCTACCCTTTCCTAATTATAACCGCCATATCTTTACAGAACCCAAATCTAAATCCCAATTGGATAAATGGTCTCAAAACGAATGAACCAACTATGGCTATCATTCAGAAAATCTATCCACTCCACTTTATAGACTATAGAATACGTTACACTCAGTTAGAACTTATAGATGTTGCCAACGATACCGAACAAGCAGAGCTAATCATTAAAACACATACAACAGCTCATAGAAATACATCCGAGAGCCGGCTCCGAATCGTACAAAAATACTGTTTCTCAAGAATGAATTCCCTGATCCAAAATCCAGGTCATATTATACATATAGAAATTTTCTTCATAAAAAACTTTCTGGTCCTCACTGCAATAGATAAATTTTCAAAATTAGCTCACGCAAAAATTATAAATTTCCGGTCCGTAGAAGACATACGACAAGCGTTATGGGATACACTGTTCCACTTTGGTGTCCCTGAGCACGATGTCATTGATAACGAGAAATCCCTAAATTCAGTATCTCTTAGAACTATGATGGAAGAACTTAATATTATAATTTACCAAACTCCACCCTACAAGAGTGATGTTAATGACCAGGTAGAAAGATTTCATTCTACTTTATCAGCGATAATGTGATGTATGAGTTCCAAATTTCAGATTACTGAATTCAACGAGCTGTTCGGAAGATCGCTCTACGAATACAATTCCACCATCCATTCGACCACAGGGAAAAGCCAATAGACGTATTTTTTGATCGCGATCAGATAATTTCTACCGAATTATATGGAGAGGCAAGAAAGAGTAATATCGAAAGGATAAAAGGGAAACAGTTGAAAAACATGCAGATTCAAATCACGAAAGCCCCATAAGACATACCAAGTAGGAGAAGCAGTTTTCGTAAACATAATAAAGAATAGGTTCTTAACTACGCTATAAAATCGAGAATGTAAGGGAAGATAGGAACACCACAATACTTACTGAATCAGGGAAAATAGTCCATAAGAGCAACATTCGAAACTAATTTTTTACATATAACTTTCAGGTGTTTTCTTGCAATAGCTTGCACCGACGACGTCCAAATATTGGACTACTCAAACTCCCAAATTGTCGCCATAAATAATGGGTTAGCTAGAATTAAGAATGGAAATTTTAAAATCCTTCATACTATTGATCTCGACAAATACGAAGAACTTATAACCCAAACCAACACTACCCTCCGCTCTACAAACATCAAGTCCCATGTTATTTTCCCTCTAATTCAATTTGAATTTACACAGATAAAAACATACTAGCATTAAACCCAACAGAAATAAAAGATCTTTAAATTTTGTAGGTTCAGCATGAAACTCGCAGGCAGCCCTGATCATGAAAATTTTGTTTTAATTGAAACTAAAATAAATAACTTTGTCGAGAATAATGAAAACCAAATTGTAATAAATGAATTGTATAATAATGAAATAAAAAAATAAAATATAACAATGGTCACTAATAAAATTTAAAAAGAAATAAGAGAAAATAAATATCTAGATAATCAATAGTTTGTTACAGTAAAATATAAGATTAAAATTATTAGGGAAGAAATTATAAATATTAATTACGCCATTCTTTGGCGTTTGTATGTTAAAAAGTTAGTTCTATGTTATCCAGTGAAGTGATAAGACTTTTAATAATAATAAAAAAAAATTGTTTAACAAAAATATAATTGGATTTTTATAATTTATATATGAAGCAGTAAGAAATAACAAAAAGTTGAATTTTCCACAACTGTGTGTACAAAATGTTGACTTTAAAATTATTTTATGAGTGTTTACCGTTTTTTTTTCAATAAATCAGAACTTGTGCCAATGAAGATGTTTGTTCGCATTGTGTTTTCTTGCAAAAATGATCGCATTCATTATTTAACTATTAATTATTTCAAAACTTCGTTTACATGCGACTCAAAAATCAAGTTGGAGTAGAGAGGTTAATTAAAAATGATTTATATAATATATGGACAGAAAGCCACTTATAGGATCTCGTTATTGTGGTAAATACTCGTGTCTTGGTAAGAATTATAAATAAAAAAAAGACAATTATGTCCACTTCTTTATTCACTGGTAGGTCAACTGTCAACGCGAGTCTAAATTTAAAATGACTTAAGACCGTGAAAATCTAGTTTAACATGATTTTTCAAATTAAGTTCATTATCTACGACATTCATCAATAACATTCTACATTTTTTATATTTCTTGCCAAATTTCGCCGAGAAGCTCTAAAATATTGCCCTTTTCCGCATATGAAATTTAATTTGAAAATTTCAAATCTTTGGTATAAGAGAATCGCCGTGGCGCGATTGTTGTATGCTCGCCTGTCAATCTCGTGGTTGCAGGTTCGATTCCTTCCGTTGTCTATGTCTTCTTATATTCCATTCAAAAAAAAAAAACAATTCTAAAAATGGTCATAAAATAAGTTGCTGCTTTGCTCATGACATACTGTTTAGGCATAACACTAACAACATGTGATTGAGTAAACTAGCATACCCCTTAAATATGACAACGAAATAAATAAAATAATGCGACTTATAAGGGACATAAATAAATAAGACACGGTAATTCTCTCCGCATTAGTTCAGCCGCCATCCCTGGAGATAAATCTGAGACATCAACTAGCTCTAGTCTCAGAACATCGCGCCACACATCTTTCCTATCCTTCTTTCTCTTCTTCCAACGGATGCCCGCGTTGTGTTAAGGAAAACATATAAAGGGTATTCATAATCCGTTGAGCGCGTGCAAAGTTATAAGAAAAATACAAACAAAAAAATAATCTTTCAGTGGAATTCGACAGTTTATGTCTTGCACATCTTATACGTGCTCTATCGATAACACACACTCACGTACATATTACTAAATAATAGATATGCCCTGACTTGCTCCTTAAATGCTTATAGCTATTCCAGTTTAAGAGCTTTGGTTGGGGCGCTGCTCAAGTTTTAGTTAGTTCTTTTTTATTCAATTTGGCAGCAGCTGACACAAAGCCACTCAAACGTCATGATCTGGCAGTTTCGCACGAAAGAGCTAACTTTAACTTTTACTGAAAGAGGAACAGCGCCCCCTTCCTATGAGTAAGATTAAATTTAGTTTCGACCAATTAAATGTCATGAAGCAACAACCTTGTAGCAGGTAGGTACAAGGATACATACCTAAGCAAAGCAGATAGAAACTAAAATATCAAGGCAATAAAATGCTAAATAAATTAAATCCGAAAGATGTATTTATATTAATACATATATTTTTACCATAACATCTGTTTTGAACATTAAGTTCGATTAAGTACCTACATTGTTATTATATGATTTATAAAGCAACAAGAAAACCAAGAGTTATTTTTGGCCTAGTTAGTTACGTTAATAATTTTTTCCTGAATAGGTGTGAAACATTTTTTTGAGAAAAGAACACATATATATATGAATAGTTTGGTTTCCGAGATAACTTATCTAACAATTGGGTGAACGTGCCCATTGACAGAAAGAAGAACTATATGACCAAAGACTTCGAGATTCATCAAAGTCATCGCAACTACCAACTAAAAGAGTTTGCAGGCGGGGTCATGAATACGAGAATGATCTCAGACCAATTAGCCTGACATCCTTTTTGCTTAAGACCCTAGAGTGAATTCTGGATTCTCATATTAGGAATATCCTGCATGGTTGTCCTCTAGATGACTCTCAGCATGTATACCTCAAAAGCAAATCAACAGAGACAGCCTTACACGAAGTAGTTTGCATGATCGGGCGAACCATCCATTATAAGGAGTATACTCTCGCTACATTTTTAGACATAGAAGGAGCATTCAATAATGTCCTTACGGAATCTATTCAAGACTCACTTAAAAACCAGGGCATAGCTGACTAGATTAGATTAGATTAGATTTTTTCTTCATTTAATAAAAATGTATTACAATATTTAAGTTTAAGAATACGGACTTGACAATCGTTTGCCGTCTGCCGGATATGAAATTTCATAAAATAAAAAAATTAAAAATAAGCGATAATTAGATATAATTAGACATATAATTTGCTAGTGAGGAAATAGACATACGTACATATATAGTTTTTAATCTACAAAAATTCGAACAACGAGCGATATTAACAATGTTAATATGTTTGATGAATAAGAACTTAATAAGAAGTAACAGTTTTGGATAGCTGACTATTTCCAAGACTGGAATATCTCTATGCTTTGTTGCAGGATGCTAATAGCTTCGTCAGGGAACTCGACCGATACCAAATATGTAAATAGAGGACCACCACAGCTTGGGGTTCTGTCGCCGCTCCTTTGGGTCTTAGTTATGAATAGGATTATTGTCAAGCTGAGGAATAGTGGTGTGAAAGCGGTAGCGAACGCAGATGATTTAGTACTTCTGGGGTCAGGTAAATTCCCAACAGTGATTTGTCAAATCACAGAGCGGGCTCGCTTTAAGATTAGCAATTGGGCCACGAGTTGTGGACTAGGGATTAACCAACGCAAAACAGAATTGTTACTCTTCACTACCAGGACTAAGGTACCTACTTTCACCCTACCGCGATTAACTGGCCACAATCTTTCACTATCTTTCAGTGCGAGATATTTAGGAGTCATCCTGGACCCTAACTAAGCTCAACAAGGCTAGCATAGCTTTCTTGTAGTTAAACAATCGGTAAAAAAGAGGTCTTTAATCGAAAATAATCCTATGAACATTCACAGCAGTATTACGACCAATCCTGGCTTATGATTCGGATTCGGGCATCAATAGACTTAAGAAAATTCATAGAACTGCTACCGTTGATGTCACAGGGGCCTTAAGATTTTTCCCAACGGATGATTAACGTGTTATTCTACATCTTCTGATTCTTGACCTCCATATTAAACATCTGGTATGTTGCATTGCGTTAAGACTCAAAGAGTCAAAATGCTGGTTTGCAAACCTTACGGCCATAGCAATACAGAAAATCTGATTCCAGCAGATATTCTGTCGGCAAACAATGACTATTGCACCCCTATTCTGAGCCTCGGCAAAGGTTTAAAGGTTATCTTTTCATCCAGGAAGTACTGGGAAGATGACGATTTCGGTGTAAGAATTGAGTGCGGTGTAGGTGCGGGAGTCTTCTCAGAGTCGCTGAAAGTCTCTAGATCTTTCCGACTTCCGGACTTTGCTAGCGTCGTTCGAGCTGAAGTACTAGCTATAATAGGATCATGCTAAGTTATTAAATTAAGCCCAACTCAAAATCTAAATTCGGCAATATTCATAGATAGCCAAGAGGCTATCAAAGCGGTAAAATCAACAAAAATATCGTCAAAACTGATCCAACTATGTCGAAATGAGTTTGAAAACCTGAACATTAGCCACAGAATCACTTTAGTCCCGGTTCCAGCACACAGTGGTATCGAGGGTAATGAACGGGCAGACGAGTTGGCCCGGCAGGCATCAGCCCTTCATAGCTCGCTTGCAAAGAATTTATCTATACCACTAGCTGCTATGAAGGGAAAAATTCTTTCAGTTTTCCTAACGGAATCCAGCAAAAGATTGAAAAGTACAAAAAGTACTTGGCACTTGCCCTTGGGGGAGCATGCAGCAAAACTGGATATTCCCCATAACACCTACTCCCGTAGCTGTAAGAACTAGTTGGAAAAGGAAACAGTGCTTCACTTCCTTTGCAAGTGCCTTGTTTGACCAGGCTAAGAATACAACCCCTTAAGTTAAAAAGTTAAAAACTTTTTCCTCAACGGGTCGGAAAGTCTCTAGCGTCCCTGCGCTTAAGTTGTTCCCTCTCTTTTCCGCTAAACAATCTTTTATTCAGGTCCGCACGAGTTTTTGGTATCAAAACGGCGCTTGGGTATAGTGACGAACTGTCCCGCAAAATGTCCCTCATTTTCAGATTTGTCCCTAATAGTCCCGAAAAATTATAAATATACAAAAATAATTTAAATGTGTCACATGCTCACTCTCCGTAACATGTTAAATATTTTTTCGAAACGCCCAATTGGGTGAAAGCGAAAAAAATGTCACTGGCAATTGCTGAAGCCGTCTTGGTTTTTCATACCATGTGACACAATCAGAGCTTCATATGCGATGCCATCGTAACTAATGTGTTATCCCAATTCGCCACAAAAGAGCAACAAAAAGAATTTAAGAATGTCAGTTATGTCTCAATATTTTCCTATGCATCTAACGCAAAAGACGATATTTTTGTCCAAAAGATGGTCTCAAACTACGGATTTGGATTTGGTCTCATTACCTGGTGAAACCTCAGAAATAATAAATGAGTCCATTTTGCGTATATTAAAATGGGCCGAGATGTTGGATAAGATGGTACGATTTTGTGAAGATAATCCTATCTCTAATTTGGCAGCTTATCACGAAGTGGAAGCAACAATGCTTTTAGTAGAGTAAATAAAGAATTAAAACTATCCATAATTAGTGTAGGTTGCTCCGCACATATTATTCATAATGCGATTCAAGGCGCTGGCTTCTGCTGATTTTCTTCCAATTGATATGGAAAACATTATTGTGAAAATATACTCTTATTTTTATATTTATACGGTTAGAGTAGAAAAATTTTAAGAATTTTACTAAGATGCACGAGTCGAATATAAAAGGTGGCTTGGGTTTTGCAAAACAAGATGCTTAGCCCTGCTGTTACCATTAAACGAGTGTTACAATTATTTGAGCCGGTAAAGTCATATTTTTTATCCCTCCAAAAAATCCATTTGTGTTGCAAAATTTTTTTGGTGATCCTAAATTTGAGTTGTGGTTAATGTTTTTACATAACCAGTCATCTTTATTCCATAATTTCATTTTGCAAGTGCAGGGAGATAAAAAAACTGTAATGGAAATTCGCAACCAGATTTGTAGTTTAAAGTTTAAATTAAAAGAAAGAATGAACGCTCAGTTCAGTTCATTTCATTCTCTATGAGACAAACTTCAAACTATTTAGAACAATGCTTTATCATAAATAAGACATGTTTACTTCTCCATTCAATGATTTTTTAAAAACTGCTTGCAATACCTTGAGCAATGGACTTCACAATTTAAGTATGCTGAGCATTTTCTATGCGCATGTCTTAAAAAAGCATTGATTGGCAAAATGTACAGGGCGGTTTTGCATTTATATTGAAAAATACAAAAGCTGCTATAGCACACAGCGATTTTTTTTTGATGAAATTTCCTATTTGAGGAAAATATGATGGCCCTCAAAAAATTGATGATATTCCAATTTTTTTAAGATGGGTTGAAATTTTTGAATATTTTTCTTCAAATGATATATCTCAAAAAAGTCTTTTGTTGATTGTGGATGTATTGAGTATGTATTGAGTCTTCCGGGAACAAATGCATCCACAGAAAGAATATTTGCAGTGATAAATCATTTATGGGCGCAAGAGAAAACCCAGATGAGAGTTAAGACAGTAAAATCTATTATTCTGTTAAAAATATTTTCGATAATTCTTGCAACTTTTTTATGAATACTTACAAAATATTAGCGAAATTGTGCAGAAAATCCACACAACTCAAAAATATAAATTATCGACCCGCGCAGTTTATTTGGAGACAAGTTTCTTCATTTTTTTATTAAATGTGTTTATAGAATGAATTTCTAATTTTTGTGATACCTACTTAATCTTATTTTATAATTTACTTTTATAGACTGATTCAAATGCTCCAATGCATTACAATTAAATAAACCAAAAATGATTTACACATATATTCATTATAAATTTTCATTAAATTAAAAACAATATCCGAGTTTTATTTTCCCCGTGATCCAAATCAGATCATCTATTTATTTGCCTTACAACAAAAAAAAAACTAAAATTTTGTTGATGTAACACAAATAAATAGGGGATCTGATCTGGATCACGGAGAAAATAAAACACGTCTAATGTTATTTTTAAAAAAACTTGATTTTAATGTGTCTCGCATGGTCTCCAAAAAATTATAGTCACTATATACTTGGGCCTATAAGCGAGTTCGCTCTGACCACCATTTTACCTACCTACCTATATTTTGCACTGCCTGCTGTTTTCTTGAATTGAATTTTGAAATTTTTAACACCTGCCTCCCATAAGCCACCTATGTAGGGAGAGCCAGGAGGAATAAATTTTCAAGCGAAAAGTTGGGTGAAGCGTTAACTGGGTAACTTTGAACGTCAGTTTGGAAATGTGAGATAAGTTAATTTGATACACCGACAAAATTAGTGCCGTTATTACTAAATACTTTGGCGGAAGACTTCTGCGAGACACAAAGCGAGGGAAATCGGCCAAAAAGCTGCAGAAGATAGATCAGATAGATAGATTACGGCCTCTAAATGAACATCCTGTGTGACAAAACACATAAAAGACATGCGCAGCCTTTTCCTAAGCGGCATTTTATCCCGTAGAAGTTGTGGAATGTAAAAGGTCCAGCAAAGTCAATGCCCGTATTAGTGAAAGGCAAACTCAAAACTGTTCTTTCAGCTGGTAGTGAACACATGAATTGCGATTGGAAGGATTTTTTTTATAAAATACATTGCTTGGGTTAATTGTATGATTTAAGTTTTTGTAAATTTAATTTCTTCGCGGGAAAGAAGGATTGATATACAGTTATCTCTTATAGATTGTCCTTGCGCTGAGTTGAAAAAACGGAACACATAACTTATTACGTGGATAAATGCTACATACGTTTTCCACGTGCTTGGTGGTTTATTTAGCCATGCTAAAACAATCGTGAAATCCGTCCACAATCTAATGGGGATATCATTTTAAATTTCAAATTGACTGAGGAGCACTCTTGATTTAGCCCATAATAAATTGGATGTGACTAATAAAGAACGGTGATGTACCCGAATGAACACTGTTGCGGCGTATGCGTTCTCGGAAATATCCGAGAACCCGTGGAGTTGTAGCTTTTTTCATGGGGCATAATCAGTCCATCGAGTAATGGATTTGGTTTCAACATCAGTCGTGCAGTCCCAATAACGGGAGCCAGCCAACATATAATCTTGCGATCGTTGATAATACATCACGCTTTGTGACAGATGTCATCGATAAACTCTGATTTGTCGAAAACGAAAAAGTGTCGGTGGATGCGTTCCACTGAACGCCAAGAGTTTTGATAGAACTATCATGTTCGATCGTTAAGAAGTATTTCTTTAAAAGATCTTCACTAGCGACATAATGGAATAACTCGGAATTGTTAGTTGTCCACTTTGTTAGATTTAATCTGGCGGATCGGAGAGCACCTATAAGTCCGGTTTGTGCCCTACAAGCAGATAAAAACCGAGAGCACCCGAAAGGAAGTCATCCACATAAAATTCCCTCTTCAAGATTTCTAACGCTAGGGAAGTCTAGTTGCAACATCCGAAGCGAGCAGGTGGAGAGTGCGGGTAGCGAGATAAGGAGTGTACTTATCTCCGAAAGTTACAGTGTTTAGATTATAATCGACGACTTTGTGATCATGCTGGGACCGAACAAGGTACGCTGATATTGTGAATGCTCAGAATTGATAACAATTTGGCGATACATTTTCTCAATATCACCGTTAAAGACGTATCTATAAAAACGCCAATTAAGCAGCAGCAACGTTATATTACTTTGAAGAACAGGACCAGCATACAAAAGATCATTTAATCTTTTACCATTGGAGAAAGCACTTGAAGTGTTGAAAACGACTCTTAGTTTGGTAGTAGTGCTTTGAGGCTTAAAACGGCGTGATGGGGCATATAATACGATTAAACGTTGCCGTCATTTAACAGCTCATAAGGTGGTACGGTTGTGATAAGACCTAATTGAATATACTCTGATAAAACTCTATCGTATTCAGCTTAAATAGCCGGGGAGGTGCACGATGATATTTTTTCCGTTAGCTTTCTTTGATAGCCATTCGACTTGCCGTTCGAGCTAGATGCACCGGGATTGCATTGTTTTGTATTTGATGATGTAGGGATAGGTTTTTTGCTGCAGTGTGTGTAATTCCGGGACGATTCCTTCTAAATCAGATTTCGTCGGGAAGTCTTTTAGTTTTTCGTCTAAAAAGGATGACATTGAGCTCCTCATCAAGTTTTTTGGAGCAGCCACTGACATGCTCCCAACAGCTAAATTACTTTCATTTTCTGAAATCATTTTATTGGGAGGGAAATCGGGGGAAGTCTCGATTAAGCTCCGTTTGTAAAGTGTTGACTGTGTATTAGTGATTGTGTTTTCGTCAGAGACTCTGTGTGGTGGTGTCCGTTGCATTTCCCTTGGGATTAAGTTAATATAACTTCAGATTAAATACGATATTATTTCAAAATTTCTAGAGCTCAGCCAAGAACAGAACTGGTCTACTCACACCCTCCCTCAGTTCTCTGAGTAGAGTTCATAAAGTATGTACTTAGGTAATTTTGTTTGAGAGTTAGGTAGGTGGGTAGATTGGTAATATTGTGGAATTTTTAAAATGGCAAATAAATAAACGGAGAAATGTGCTTGTTTCATTAATATTTGCTATTTCGTTAAAGTAAATAGGTAGGTAGGTAGGTATTAATTAGAATTGTAGATTAGGTTCACTTTTTAAACGGTTCCTACTTATACCTATCCTAGGTAATTTTACTTTAATTTTGTAAAAAGTTGATATCTACCGTTAACTAAAGATATTAGTAAACATCTACAAAACGAATCCTTAACTTCAATTTTTTGAGGTAGGCCTATATAGGTACGTATATGTACAGGTTGTCGCACGAATCGTGCTACAATAAGATAATTAAATAACTTTTATTTTAATCGATGTATTTCATTAATTTTTTTATTGGATTAAAAATTAAATTTTACTTTAAATAACTAATGGTTTTTTAAGATGATAGACCGCAAATCACGTCCACGCTCATCCACGCATATGCGGCACCTGATCGGAATAATGTTCATTGCGGCCTGAAGGGTTGAAATAGGGATCGCCTTAATTATTGTCTTAATGGACCGCTTCAATTCAGTCTTTCCTGGGTTCCGTTTTGTACACTTCCTGCTTGATACAGCCGCATAAAAAAACTCTGGTGCAGTCAGGTCAGGTGACCTTGGGGGCCGGGGGAAAGTGCAGTTTCTGGATATCAATTTGTATGCGAATTTTCGTTGGAGCTCCGCCATAACTTGCGTGGCTACGTGTGCACTTGCTTCATCTTGTTGAAACCAAATCCTGCTGAAAGGGATACGTCTTCGGCGAAGTTCTGGGTAAAATAACTCCTTCAACATCTTTAAATAACGGTTCCCATTGACCGTTTGTGTTACACCGTTTTCTTCAAAGAAGTATGGCCCTTGATGAAACTGCGCATCACACAGTGACTCCTTCTGGGTGCAGTTCCGTCTCATGGAGCATTTCTGGATTAGATTCGCTACATATACGGCAAATTTTGCTTGTTAACATTGCGGTTTAAGTCAAAATGGGCCTCATCAGACATGAACAAACAATTTATCAATGTGTTGTCTTCTTCGGCCATTGCCATCATTTTTCGGCAAAATTCCAGGCGAACAGCTAAATCTTGAGGGTTTAACTTGCTTGTAATTTGGACTTTGTACGGAAACAAGTATAAGTCATCATGAAGTATCCGTTGCAATGACCGTCTGCTAACTCCAATTTAGCCCGATAAGTTTCGAGTCGAAATACTTGGATTTGCCTGTATTGCCGATGCAACAGCCACGATTGTATCCTGAACCCGAACATTTGGATCTCGATGATACGGTCTTCGTTCGATGCTTCCAGATTCGGCAAACATGTTCACCTAAATTCCCTTTGGACGGAATTGACGGACTGCAAATAATGTTATCGCTGCACTATCCAAATCATTTTTTCAGTATCTCAAGCATTCATTTTGATAAATCTAAATAGTAGCCTATAAAATCTTCAAAAGTCTCTATGAGGACCGAAAAACCCGTACTGCACTAAAACCACCTCATCCTCCCGATTTGAACTAAGTTGAAACTTATCTAGCAATTTATTTTTAACGAATTTAATTAACGTGTTGCAGGTGACTATTCGGTGATAGTTCCTGCTTATACCGCGATTATAAAGCGGCTTCTCGTTTAGTACACCAGATCGGATGGCTTAGTCCTTTGCAGGCGGCATACTAAATTCGTCTCATCGATAATTTCGATTATATAGTACTACTATAGTGTTGTAATAGCCGTTTTTTATGATTTCGCGCAAATTTTTTTATTTCATCGCGAACCGTGGAAATCCCGAGATCTCTGTGGAGATCTCCATTTCTAGTGTACCAAGGTGCGTTTACAAACGATCTGAGCAGTTTATTTTCAAATGATTGTAAGGTATTAACTTAGATTTTCGCGTGCATCGCCAGACTTGTATACCGTAAGTCCGGACAGGCTTAAGCACCTGCCTGTACAAAATTAGCTTATTTTCGATACTGAGCTTAGAGTGTTTCCCGAGCAACCAGTACATATCTCTGAGTTTATTATTTACCCCTTCACATTTCTTTTTTGCATGCGGTTTCCATTTTACTTTTGCGTCTTCAGTCACTCCGAGATATTTGGCTTCATTCGCAAACGGAACGTGAACCCTAATAACAAATACCGGTAATCTATTAATTTTCTTATACGTAAAATCTACATGAACTGATTTTACTTCGTTGAGCGACAAACGTCATGTTTTGTCCAATCATTGACATTATTCAGAGCTTTTTGTAATTTTGTCGTAGAATCATTTATCGTTTCACCCACTACTAGTATTGCAGTGTCGTCAGCAAACGTGGCTGCGATAATGTCTTCTGTTTTAGGTATATCACGTGTAAATAATATTGTCAATATTGGACCTTGAAAACTCCCTTTTGGTACCCCAGTCACTATTTCTTTGAGATTCGAGTAATCGTTTCTATGTCTTAATATATAAAGTTAATTCTCTAGATAAGCTTTTAGAAGCGTAAAAAGTGCTTCAGGCAGAATTTGGTTTAATTTAAACTTTAGGCCTTCGTGCCAATCAAAAGCTTGCGACACGTCTAGGAAGACCGTTAAATACATTATTCTCTTTTCTTCAAGTTTTCTCAATAACGTCAGTCATCTTATGTACTTGGTCAATTGTCTAATGCTTGCTTCAAAGTCCGAACTAATTGATCATGCGAGTTTTTACAACACTCGTCATTCCTGAATAAAAGAATTTTAATTTTTATTCTCCCATCACTAGGATGTGTAGCCAGAATAAATTTATAACTTTTCTTGAACACTTATTCTTCGCCCCTTTTTTTGTAAAGCTTTGTAAGGGTTTTTTAAAAAAATTGTAAAGGGTTATCCATTTGCGGTTTCAAAAGTAAACGTTAATAAAACACATATAACATAGTTTTTTTCATGATATTTCTTTTTTTATTAAAAAGTTTGAACGTTGACATTATGTGTGAAATACTACATCATCTAAATGACCCCCGCGAATTGTTGCAAGCATCGATTCTTTTGAGGTAATTTTCGACCACTTGTTGACACATAATGGGCGGTATCTCAGCCATAACTTCACGAATGTTGGTTTTTACGTGTTCAAGAGTTAAAGGTTTATCTGCATAGATACGGTCTTTTGCGTAGCTCCACAAAAAAAAAGTCCAGCGGTGTCAAATCGCATGGCATGTGGCACCGTCTTGTTGAAACCACATATTCTCCAAGTCGTATGCTTTAATAGCAGGAAAAAAAGTCAGTTATCATATGACCATAACGCTCCGCATTGACGGGACAGTCGTTCCATCGTCGTTATCGAAGAAGTATTCTACAATCACACTTCCGGGCCAAAGAGCGCTCCAAAAACAGTGACTTTTGTGGATGCAATGACCTCTCTTCAATTACTTGAGGATTCTCAGAACACCAAATACCACAATTTTGTTTATTAACATATCCACCGAGTGAGAAATGTGCTTCGTGGCTGGAGAAAATTTTGTTCGAAAAATCGCCGTCCACCGCTTGTTGTTGAAGCACCCATTCGACGTATCTACGACGTTGTGAATAGTCAGCTGGCTCCAGTTTCTGTGTGAGCTGGAGTTTATATGGATGAAGGTGTAGATCCAAAAGCAAAACATGCTATACTGTGACGTAAGAGAAGGACGAGGAATCGACACATTCGGGTCTTCGGCAACACTTTCACTTACAGCAGTGGTATTTTCAGTGCTACGAGCGAAACGATGATGCACAGGATTTACAATATCTGTAACCAATCCAGTCTCTTCAAATTTCTTCATAATTTAGCCAATTGCTTGCGTAGTTGGACGATTATATAAACCATAATCTCCTCTTAAAGCACGATATGTGGCTGTGGCAGAATCACCATTTTTGTAGTTGGTTTTACCAATTTTTATGCGTTGTGCGATAGTTGAGCGATTTATTTTCGTAAATGTCAGACTTTCAACTGAAAAAAAAATTGTTTAAAAACTTAGTTTGTCAGATGTCGAATTCCAGCCCTATACTTTTGAAACCGCAAAATGGATAACATTTTATAGTATAGGCTTATATATACAAGCAATTGAAATGTTCATCTTGATTCAGCCAAGCCACAAAAAGGTTGCATTTTTATAAATTGTATAAATAAAACTAAAGTAAAATTAAATCTAAGAAACAAAATTTTAATTATAACTAAACTAAAGAAAAAAAAACGTCTCTTAATTTAAACAAACGAAAGCACAAAAACGGGGTCTTGGGGTCAACATTTGGTCATAATCGAGACGGATATATATTTTTACGGATTTTAGGCTCTAACCCAAAATTTTTTGAAAAGAATATTTGACTACCTTCAGAAATTAAAAATCGTGAGAAAAATAAACCTTCAGTGATCTCCACCATTACTAAGCCCAATTTATCCGCATCTTAGCTGCTCGTCATTTTAATTTGTGGCAAGAAAAAAGATTTGGTAGTTTTGGAAAAAAAAACCTGTAATTTAAACACGATGCCCTCGTGCCAATTTGCATTCTGTGGTCCACTATCACCCTCATCATTCGACGAACACATGAATTTCATCTAAGCCACGATTGTCAGAAATTTGCAGTCAAAAATGGCTGTGCCATCTACATGAAATCCGGCTTACACCATCATCATAAGTCATCAAGAATCTATTTGTCTAATTTCGACGTCATCTTGCTCTTCTTTGTAGCACCTACATCTTATTAACAATATCTATATCGAAAATCATCGACATCAAATTCACCTGATCTACTGGGTAGTAAATTAAATGTATGTGGACAGACCAGTCATTGTTTCTGCTGCCATAACCCAACACGAGTCGTTCCATTAGGCTTATTATCATATCAGCAATGTTATCATCTCAACTAACTACATCACCATAATTAGCATCTCATTAACGTCATCATCATAATCATCATTTTATTATTATCATCATCATTTTATATCACCATCATCTCAACATCATCACTTCCTCATCATCATATCGTCAGTGTCCTAACCAGCGGGTTACATTTCAAAGTCAGCTTCATAATGCCTGCAGCATAGGGTAAACATGGGCACATTTGACGCCGGGGCACATATGATTTTGCGATTTTCGATGTGAACGCTGCATTTAACAAAAAAAGTTGGGATAAGGAACGAACCCTTATTTAATATAAGGAAACGTTATGCATTTTGGCCGTTCTGCTTCAACTCTTCTTCCAGTAACACGTGTTTTTGTGATTTTTGAATTTTTAATGTAATTTCGACCACCGTTATGTAAGAGATTTGCGGATAAAATAAAAGTTTTTTATTGTGATTTAATTTTATTATATCAGTGTTCCTAAACTAATAATATTTTAAAACCAATTCTGTGAAAGTAAACCATTAATATAAAAAACAGTAAGCAGGCGGTTGGATGTTGTAGGAACTGAGGGAGTCAAGCCGTATCTTTTCCTACACATCAAGTGCTTATATTACCTCCAAGTTGGTAGCCGCCGGATACTGGCCTTGACTTTATGTCATGATTTGCCAAATTTTAAGTGCGAATGTTGATCACGGAAAAATTGCAACATCAAACCCATGGACCTACAGATTGGAGGTTAGTGTATTGGGCTAACGACCCGACCACAGTAAAAAACAATATTGTTATGAGAGACACGCGAGAAGCATCGGATAATAACCCCCTCAAATGGCAACCAGACCCGGAACGAAAATGGACTACGACCTACAAATATGAACCTGGAATGTAAGGATCCTCTATACGCCAGGTGCTACTCAAAAACTTGAATCTGCCCTCTCGCGGTACAAGGCAGACATTACTGCGATCCAGGAGATACGATGGATACGATCAGGAACAACGAAAAGTTGTTGAAAAATTTATTACAGCTGTCATCAGAGAATGCACATGTTGGGATGCGGATTCGTCGTGGGAAATCGACTCAGATCAAAAGTAATCGATTTTAAGCCGATTAGCGATCGCCTGTCTGTGATCCGCATCAAAGATACCTTCCAAAAGATCAGCCTAATATGTGCATACGCCCATACCGATGAAGCTGAGGAGTCTAACGGAGCCTGTCCGTAGTATGATGTCAAAGTCATGCTCGGAGACTTCAATGCTTAAGTCGGGAAAGGAAATAAGGAAGCAACAGGAGAACAAAGAAACATGAGACCAGTCCATGAAGATCCAGTCCCAGCGCCCATTACTGAAGAGGTTAAGAAAGCAAGTAAGAAAGTGGGTAGCAATGGCGCAGTGGATAAAGTGCTTGATTGCTTCCTTAGGCGTGTGGGTTCGATCCCCACGCTAGGCTCATGATTCTCTATACCTCCAAATTTAATTGGATGCCGCCCATGGGTTAAAATGAGACAGTGAATACCTGGTTTACAAATCCACTGTGCCAAAGTAGTGCCGTGCAATTCAAGATACATTTAAAAGATCTTAGGTCTTACAGGCATATAGTTAAATTTAAAAAAAATATGGAACGACCAATGAAGTAAAGCTCAAAATAATGATAACTTTTAGCAGTGTTTCATCCTAAACATTTGAGATAAGAATACCTATGGCCATTAAAGTAAATTCAGTTGATGTTATAAGCTTTCCAGTCAATGCAGTGGTTTGTAAGGATCATGGTTTTAGTTTTAAGCATTTGGTTGGAGGCATTCGTCGGGCGACCGGGGATATCGGTTCTTAAGAACCACTTTCAAGCAACTTTTGTTTTTGAGTATACTGATTAAAATTAAATATATCTCTTATATTTGTACAAACAGAAAATGTTAATTCTTGTCTCTTCGTAGCTTAAGGGAATTTTCAATAATATTAAACAGTTAATCATACTTGCAGACCGTTATCTGCTAAGTGCACACAAAAATAATTATAAATCGTCAGTTGACTTTGGCTGGTGAGAGTGAAATAGTGTTTTTGGTACAAGAAATTAAATTTTATTTTGTGATAAAAAGTTTTTTAACTCGGTGAGGAAAAATGGTTAACATTATGAGTAATTATTATATATAATAATTGTATTTTGTAAATATTTAAACAAAATCAAACATGCCGGATTCCCGTGGTGATAAAAAAAACAATTTTTAATTCGGCAGAGCTTCGCCGTTAAATACTTTATTGACTTAAATGACAACTTTGAACTAAACTACACTTGCTTTTTTATTTGAATTCTGTTAGGTAGCAGTTTTACTGGGAAAATATAAAATGCTTAATAAGCTAAATACTGCATTCATGGGAATGAAGCAGCAATTTGATATTTGAAATAAAAAAATAAAATAATTTGAAAAATAACATAATCAGCAATTAGTGGTTTACTGTAATTTAAGTATTGAATAAAATCTAAAGTAAAACAATAAAAAGAATAACAGTCAGCAATTAATAATGTTCTATGGTTGTGGCGTCAATGTAATGGTTGTGTGGTCATTGTAACCCCCCGAGAATGGAGCGATGGCCAAGGGAACTGCATTCCTGTTGTTCTGCTGGCAGGAGCGATGATTTCTATAGGTATAGATTCTGCGTGTTGTTGAGTTATTGAAAAATTGTAGAATAATATTATGAGAATTATGAGGCTGAATAATAGTTGTGTTGATCATCAGGATATTGGTATGTGATATTCTTGCATGTAGTGTTTGCATAAGCTCTATATTTTTGAACTGGTAGGTTTGAAGTTTTTGCAGATTTGGTGCTTGTATAACACATGATGTATTTAGATGATTTAATCGCGATGGAAAAATGTGAACGTCTTCCCAAAATATTTTTTCGTTGCTTTCGTAGACGATTTGATTAATTTCGATATCGCAGGTTTCGAAATGTATGAGCTGTGTACCTCTGAGTGTTTGGCGATATCGTACACAAGTGGTTTGGATATTAGTTCCCGGGATGTTGATGACTAATATAAAGTTACTTTCGGGTTGAATAATTTCTACTTTATTGGCTTCTTCTTGAAGATCGCAGCTTGCTGGTAGGTTCCTTAGGAGGTTGATGATGCCGGTATCGTTGAGTTTTGGTTGGTGTTTCTCTACTTCGTTGCAGAAGTAAGTTCCTTCGATCTTGTTGCATTTTTTGTCAAAAAAGTATATATTTTCGGGGTTGGATGAAATGTAGGGTTTTGCAATTATTGTTTTAGTATTATTATAGGAAAGGGAATGATATGGAAAAAGGAAAATGTTTTACGTTAAGAATTGCCAATGAGTCCTTGAAATTGTCTATGCTTTCGAAAGCTTCAAGTGATTTTGAAATTTTGTCTACGTTCTGTTTGTATGAATTTAGTTTAACAATGTGTACTAAGTTGTCATGGTTGTTTATTATCTCCAAGTTTCATGGGAAGAATTCCCATGTTGTTATTAAATTTTTGGATCTCCATTATCTGGCTGTATTCGGATGTCGCCATCATCATGAGCCTGAGAATTTAGTTTGTGCTTTATTTTTGATTTATGGAGTTTCTTGTAGTCATTGGTAATAACTGTAACCTTATTATTTCTTTTAATTCTATTTTTGCTAAATCTAGGTGTTAATTTATTTCGTCTAAATTCTTTTCCATATATGATTGAATTCTCCTTAAGACCTACGGCATTTTTTCGATTTATGTTAATTTTTTCAATGTTATTAGCTACTACTTTTTCTAATTTATCTTTTATAGTGGGAAATTAAAATTCATTGAGTTTTTGAAGATTCTCATTTTCATTATTAAAATTTACTTCTTTGTTAAACTTATAAGTACCGTAAAATAATTCGTATGGGGTATAATTTGTAGATGTGTGAATGGAATTGTTATAAGTAATTAAAGTTTCACTTAAAATAGAGCTATGGTCTCTTTCTTTTCTTTTAATGTAGATAAATGTATAAATTTCAGTAAGTGTTGAGTGTAATCGTTCAACGGGACTATTGCTGCTGGACTGTTGGAAATATGTAATATGCAAGTTAATGATATATTGTGTACATAAATCTTTAAAAATTATGGCTGTGAATTCTGATCCTTGATCGGATACTAAGTGATTGTGTATGCCATGAAGGCTAATAAAATGCTTAATAGATTTTATTATATTTAGACTATTCTGCATAGCGAGTGTGTATGCGGCTGCAAATTTTGAAAATTTGTCGATTATTGTTAGGATTTTCCTATTATTTATACCACAGACATCTATGTGGATTATATCGAGATGTTTCTTTGGAGTTGGAGGGATTTCGTGTTTTATTTTTGGAGGGTTTCGTTCATAATTCATAAGTTGACAGGTTTCACAATTATTTATTATTGTAGTAATTTTGGTCTTCATATACGGAAAATAGTATTGTCTTTTTTAATGTAGAAGTGTTTCATTGATACCTCAATGGTTATTGTTATTATGGTAATCAGTATTAATTTTGTCTTGTTCGGCATTGTCTGATATGTCTGTTAATGTATCGGTGCAACGGATAAGTTTGAAGGTCTTGCTGTTAGAAAAGTATTTTGAATATACTTCTTGTACAATTCTGAATGTGTCATTGTCTGTGTGTATTGCACATCATTTGTTTGGGGGTAAGTGTTGTTTTAAAATATCTGTAATGTTACTTTCAGTAAAGTCTTGTTTGTACACAGTTCTTCTTTGTTTGTTTTTGAACAGCATTTCAAGTTTTGGTGTTTTTTCTCTGTCATTTGTCTTTAAGATTAGCTGTATATTGAATTCGTTTAGGGGTCGTTCTGAAATGAATATATGATCGTCTAGATTTTCAGCTGCAGAATGAATGGTAGCAGCAGTTGTTTCGTTAATATTAAATTCGGTTTTACTATTTGGGGGCTGTATTTAAATTCGGCTTAAAGCGTCTGCGTTTAAATTTATTTTCCCTTTTTTATAGATTATTTGATAATCGAATTCTTCAAGTTTTAAACGCCATCTGATAAGTTTGGAATTTGGGTCTTTTAAAGTCATGAGTCATTGTAAGGGCTTGTGGTCAGTTACAATTTTGAATTTTGAGCAAATAGGTATGGGCGGAAGTATTTAGTTGCCCAAACGATTACCAATAATTCCTTCTCAATGGTAGAATGATTGTTTTCTGAGTCTGTTAGAGCCCGACTGGCATAACAAATAGGCTCATCACTACCTAAAGAGCCTTGGGGTAAAATTGCACCTAATGCAAAATTACTCGCATCAGTTGTTAGTATAAATGGCTTAGTAAAATCAGGAAACTGTAAAATGGGGTTATTAATTAGTACCTATTTACTCATTTCAAATGCTTTAACATATTTTTCATTTAATGCGATACTCGTAACTTTCTTTAGACATTCTGTAAGTGGCTTCGCAAGTTTCGCGAAATCCCTGATGAATTTACGGTAATAACCAAGAAGTCCTAAAAAAGATTTAATTTCTTTTTGGGTTTTAGGTATTGGGAAATTTTGAATTGCAGAAATCTTATCAGGATTTGGTGTTACACCTTCGCTTGTAACTATATGACCTAGGAATGCTAATTCTTTACGAAGGAATTCAGATTTGTCGATCTGAATTTTGAAATTTGCTTCCCGTAACCTATCAAAATTTTTTTTTAATTTTCTGTGTCCTCTTGGAGTGAAGTAGAAAAGATGATGATATCATCCAAATAAACGAGACAGATTTTTCCTTTTAAGTCCCTAAAGGGATTTTCCATGATCCTTCGAAAGGTTGATGGAGCATTCTTTAACCCGAAGGGCATTCTCAAATAGTCATAATGCCCACTTTCTACGATGAACGCTGTTTTTTCAATGTAACTTTGTTTCATTTCAATTTGGTGGAAACCGCTGGCAAGATCAAGTGTCGTGAAATATATACTTCGGCCTAATTTGTCTAACACATCATTTATGTTACGTAAGGGATATTTATCACTAACTGTTTTCTCGTTTAGTTTCCTGTAGTCAATTACGAGCCGCCATTTGACTTTAGCACTTTCGTCCTTTTTTTGGAACAATCCAGATTGGTGAACTCCAAGGTGAATAAATGGGTCTTATAACACCTTGTTTAAGCATTTGCTCAATTTGAGCCTGAACCTCTTGTTTATGAATATGAGGGTACCTGTAAGATTTTGAATAGATGGGAATGTCATCGGTGGTATTGATACCATGCTTAATTTGATTAGTGAATGTTAATTTTTGTCAGTCTTAAAAAAAAAATCACCATATTCTCGGCATAATTTATAAACCACCTTCTTTTCTGCAACGTTAAGATGTGAAGTTCGAATAAGATTTGTTAAGTCATCAGAAGTTATAGGATTTGTTTGAGGAATATCAGTATTGATTTCGAAATTGTTAAGTTCGCAAAAATCTTGTTTACTGAATTTTGTGACTTTGAGAGGTTGTTCTAAAAAGAGTTTATTTCAGAGTTGGACGCATTAATAACCATGCAATTAGCATACCATTAACTGTTGTATACATGCCTTCTGGAATATATAATTGAGGTGAAATGTATGTTGTTTTAAAGCCAATTGAAATATTTTGTGACCTATAGTCCAAAATGCGTTTCGCCCGGGCACGATAGTTGGGATCATGAGTTAGATGCTATCGAACCTTTCTAAGACGCAATATTTTTGGTCCATGTCTACCGACTCTAATAGAATTTGCAGCATATATATACTGCAAATTATATTTTTCTAGGGGAATTTGGTTAAATTCATACACCTAGAAATATGTATTGATTTTATGCCTGTGGTCTTGCCAGTAATTATATTCGAAGAAAACGCAAAGAATATTTACATATTATTTTTGTTTTTGTGGACTGTGTGGATTAAAGCCAATTGAAATATTATGTGACCTATAGTCCAAAATGCGTTTCGCCCGGGCACGAAGGTTGAGCTCATCGTTAGATGCCAACGTACCTTTCTAAGACGCAATATTTTTGGTCGATATCTACCGGCTCTAATAGAATTTGCTGCATATATATACTGCAAATTATATTTTTCTAGGGGAATTTGGTTAAATTCCTACACCTAGAAATATGTATAGATTTTATGCCCGTGGTCCCCTAGAAAACTATAATTTTCAGTATATTTTTATATGCTGCAAATTCTATTACAGTCGGTAGACATCGACCAAAAATATTGCGTCTTAGAAAGGTACGATAGCATCTAACTGATGAGCCCAACTATCGTGCCCGGGCGAAACACATTTTGGACTATAGGTCACAAAATATTTCAATTGGCTTTAATCCACACAGTCCACAAAAACAAAAATAATATGTAAATATTGTTTGCGTTTTCTTCGAATATAGTATGTTTTTTTAATAAGAATGTCTCCCTCTTCTATGTAAACTGGTAAATTTAAATCAATGTTTGCTCCTATTGCCGTAAGGGCGTCAAGTCCTAGTAAACCATCAAAGTATCCATAAAACGGAAAACTAAGAATCTGGTTTCTCCAGGTTGATTAAACTCTAAAAAAATTGGGAAGATAAACTGCATTATTTATTTTATGTGTACTTAGAATTGTTTTGATAGACATCGGTTCTATTGAAACTATAAAATCAGGATGCACAAATTCGGGGTTGATGAAAGAGGTGGTGGCTCCTGTGTCAATTCAAAATTTTAATGAACGCCCAAAAGGTGAGGAAATGTTGATTAAGGAAGAACAGTACCGTGATTGTTAATGTCTACGTACCCAATTGGTCTGTCGGGGCAGGTATGGAAAAATGTTCATCATCTAGTTCATGCATTACATTTAACAATTCCAGATCTTGTTGTTCAGGATAATTATTATAATCATAGTAGAAATCTAACTGTTGGAAATTATCTATTGTATCAGTAGGGCAATCTACGTTAAGAAAGGAGTTGTCTGTTTCTTATGGGACAATTGTATTATGTAATTCCTGTTTTATGAAATTTTGAATTTCATTTGGTTTAGTAAAATTGGATGGAGATGGCTGAGTCAAACACGTACCTCTAGTTGAACCAAGTTCCATTGCATCGAATTTTCTTTGTAGGTTCTGTGAAAACTGTTGAGGTTTTTGATAATAACGTGGTTGTTGTTGAAACTGTGGCTGATAATTTTGTTGGGGTTTTGAAGATTGTGGTTGAAGATTCATATATTGCTGTGGGAACCGTTGCTGATAGTATTGTTGGGGATGTGTTCCTGGTGGATTTAATGGATATGTACTGTAGGAGGGATTAAAATGTTGGGGTTTTGGTCTTTGTTGATTGAATGTTTTGTGTGAGGAATTGAAATATAGTAGTTGTGGTCTTTGTTGATTGAATGAAAATGTACCATATGGGGAATTAAAATGGTGTTTTCTTTTACATCATATTATCAGATGGTTGCAAGTTGGTTTTCGAGTAAAATATGTTCTGCTCTTGAATGCAGAATGCAAACGCTTTTGGCAATGAAGTGGGTTTCATTGCACGAATAGTTGAACCAAGGGGTTCTCTTAAATCTACAGGAAAGGTGTTAAGGCACATTTCTTCATAGAGTTAATTTTTGGCATTAATTACATTTAAGTCAGTATCGTGGACTTTAATGTGGTTGCTTATAGTAGACAAAATTTCGATTCCCTTACTATAAAATTGTTCAACGGTATTGTGTTGCTGTTTCAGACTATGGAAATCACGAATAAGAGAAGCCTCATTTCGTGCAACGCTGTAGTGTAAAACTAAATTGCTTCGGATTGATGTTCAGACAAGTGGAGTGCCATACATATTAAGTATTTCATTGGCAGGTCCGTTGTTCTTATTTCGGATGGCACGAAGAAATATTCTTCCTTGAGCTGTTCCATCCACTTCCGGAATGAGACAAAATTTCTTCTACATTTTGAATAAATTCGAAAAGGAGTCTAGGATTACCGTCAAATTTAGGTAAATCCTTTATAGCATCAGGAAATCTAAGTGCTTTGAAAAAGTCAATAGCTTCATTTGTTTGCTCATCACCACTGCTTGCCATTTCTAATTTATTTTCTTGTTGAACTTTCTCACTTAAAAAACTATAATCAGAGTTTGTTAAAGTAAGATTATTAAAGCGATTATCAATGTTACTTAATGTATTACTTTCTTGTATGAGATTTTTCTTGTTCTAATTTATTAAATTGCTCTACTAAAATATCACCTAATTCTACACTTTTATTAATTTCAATATTCGATTCTTCGTCTGCACTTTCACTTATATTTTCTAAATTTACTCGTGGAGTTCTCTTTGGTCTACTTTTTACTTGCGATTATAGGTACTATAAGGCAAGTTATGCATTCGTAAAAAAAAAAGTCTGTCAGTCTGTCAGTCTGTCAGTCTTTCAGTCTGTCAGTCTGTCAGTCTGTCAGTCTGTCAGTCTGTCAGTCTGTCAGTCTGTCAGTCTGTCAGTCTGACAGTCTGTCAGTCTGTCAGTCTGTCAGTCTGTCAGTCTGTCAGTCTGTCAGTCTGTCAGTCTGTCAGTCTGTCAGTCTGTCAGTCTGTCAGTCTGTCAGTCTGTCAGTCTGTCAGTCTGTCAGTCTGTCAGTCTGTCAGTCTGTCAGTCTGTCAGTCTGTCAGTCTGTCAGTCTGTCAGTCTGTCAGTCTGTCAGTGTGTCAGTCTGTCAGTCTGTCAGTCTGTCAGTCTGTCAGTCTGTCAGTCTGTCAGTCCGTCAGTCTGTCAGTCTGTCAGTCTGTCAGTCTGTCAGTCTGTCAGTCTGTTAGTCTGTTAGTCTGTTAGTCTGTCAGTCTGTCAGTCTGTCAGTCTGTCAGTCTGTCCGTCTGTCAGTCTGTCAGTCTGTCAGTCTGTCAGTCTGTCAGTCTGTCAGTATTTCAGTCTGTCAGTCTGTCAGTCTGTCAGTCTGTCAGTCTGTCAGTCTGTCAGTCTGTCAGTCTGTCAGTCTGTCAGTCTGTCAGTCTGTCAGTCTGTCAGTCTGTCAGTCTGTCAGTCTGTCAGTCTGTCAGTCTGTCAGTCTGTCAGTCTGTCAGTCTGTCAGTCTGTCAGTCTGTCAGTCTGTCAGTCTGTCAGTCTGTCAGTCTGTCAGTCTGTCAGTCTGTCAGTCTGTCAGTCTGTCAGCCTGTCAGTCTGTCAGTCTGTCAGTCTGTCAGTCTGTCAGTCCGTCAGTCCGTCAGTCTGTCAATCTGTCAGTCTGCCAGTCTGTTAGTCTGTTAGTCTGTCAGTCTGTCAGTCTGTCAGTCTGTCAGTCTGTCAGTCTGTCAGTCTGTCAGTCTGTCAGTCTGTCAGTCTGTCAGTCTGTCAGTCTGTCAGTCTGTCAGTCTGTCAGTCTGTCAGTCTGTCAGTCTGTCAGTCTGTCAGTTTGTCAGTCTGTCAGTCTGTCAGTCTGTCAGTCTGTCAGTCTGTCAGTCTGTCAGTCTGTCAGTCTGTCAGTCTGTCAGTCTGTCAGTCTGTCAGTCTGTCAGTCTGTCAGTCTGTCAGTTTGTCAGTTTGTCAGTCTGTCAGTCTGTCAGTCTGTCAGTCTGTCAGTCTGTCAGTCTGTCAGTCTGTCAGTCTGTCAGTCTGTCAGTCTGTCAGTCTGTCAGTCTGTCAGTCTGTCAGTCTGTCAGTCTGTCAGTCTGTCAGTCTGTCAGTCTGTCTGTCTGTCTGTCTGTCAGTCTGTCAGTCTGTCAGTCTGTCAGTCTGTCAGTCTTTCAGTCTGTCAGTCTGTCAGTCTGTCAGTCTGTCAGTCTGTCAGTCTGTCAGTCTGTCAGTCTGTCAGTCTGTCAGTCTGTCAGTCTGTCAGTCTGTCAGTCTGTCAGTCTGTCAGTCTGTCAGTCTGTCAGTCTGTCAGTCTGTCAGTCTGTCAGTCTGTCAGTCTGTCAGTCTGTCAGTCTGTCAGTCTGTCAGTCTGTCAGTCTGTCAGTCTGTCAGTCTGTCAGTCTGTCAGTCTGTCAGTCTGTCAGTCTGTCAGTCTGTCAGTCTGTCAGTCTGTCAGTCTGTCAGTCTGTCAGTCTGTCAGTCTGTCAGTCTGTCAGTCTGTCAGTCTGTCAGTCTGTCAGTCTGTCAGTCTGTCAGTCTGTCAGTCTGTCAGTCTGTCAGTCTGTCAGTCTGTCAGTCTGTCAGTCTGTCAGTCTGTCAGTCTGTCAGTCTGTCAGTCTGTCAGTCTGTCAGTCTGTCAGTCTGTCAGTCTGTCAGTCTGTCAGTCTGTCAGTCTGTCAGTCTGTCAGTCTGTCAGTCTGTCAGTCTGTCAGTCTGTCAGTCTGTCAGTCTGTCAGTCTGTCAGTCTGTCAGTCTGTCAGTCTGTCAGTCTGTCAGTCTGTCAGTCTGTCAGTCTGTCAGTCTGTCAGTCTGTCAGTCTGTCAGTCTGTCAGTCTGTCAGTCTGTCAGTCTGTCAGTCTGTCAGTCTGTCAGTCTGTCAGTCTGTCAGTCTGTCAGTCTGTCAGTCTGTCAGTCTGTCAGTCTGTCAGTCTGTCAGTCTGTCAGTCTGTCAGTCTGTCAGTCTGTCAGTCTGTCAGTCTGTCAGTCTGTCAGTCTGTCAGTCTGTCAGTCTGTCAGTCTGTCAGTCTGTCAGTCTGTCAGTCTGTCAGTCTGTCAGTCTGTCAGTCTGTCAGTCTGTCAGTCTGTCAGTCTGTCAGTCTGTCAGTCTGTCAGTCTGTCAGTCTGTCAGTCTGTCAGTCTGTCAGTCTGTCAGTCTGTCAGTCTGTCAGTCTGTCAGTCTGTCAGTCTGTCAGTCTTTCAGTCTGTCAGTCTGTCAGTCTGTCAGTCTGTCAGTCTGTCAGTCTGTCAGTCTGTCAGTCTGTCAGTCTGTCAGTCTGTCAGTCTGTCAGTCTGTCAGTCTGTCAGTCTGTCAGTCTGTCAGTCTGTCAGTCTGTCAGTCTGTCAGTCTGTCAGTCTGTCAGTCTGTCAGTCTGTCAGTCTGTCAGTCTGTCAGTCTGTCAGTCTGTCAGTCTGTCAGTCTGTCAGTCTGTCAGTCTGTCAGTCTGTCAGTCTGTCAGTCTGTCAGTCTGTCAGTCTGTCAGTCTGTCAGTCTGTCAGTCTGTCAGTCTGTCAGTCTGTCAGTCTGTCAGTCTGTCAGTCTGTCAGTCTGTCAGTCTGTCAGTCTGTCAGTCTGTCAGTCTGTCAGTCTGTCAGTCTGTCAGTCTGTCAGTCTGTCAGTCTGTCAGTCTGTCAGTCTGTCAGTCTGTCAGTCTGTCAGTCTGTCAGTCTGTCAGTCTGTCAGTCTGTCAGTCTGTCAGTCTGTCAGTCTGTCAGTCGTCTGTCAGTCTGTCAGTCTGTCAGTCTGTCAGTCTGTCAGTCTGTCAGTCTGTCAGTCTGTCAGTCTGTCAGTCTGTCAGTCTGTCAGTCTGTCAGTCTGTCAGTCTGTCAGTCTGTCAGTCTGTCAGTCTGTCAGTCTGTCAGTCTGTCAGTCTGTCAGTCTGTCAGTCTGTCAGTCTGTCAGTCTGTCAGTCTGTCAGTCTGTCAGTCTGTCAGTCTGTCAGTCTGTCAGTCTGTCAGTCTGTCAGTCTGTCAGTCTGTCAGTCTGTCAGTCTGTCAGTCTGTCAGTCTGTCAGTCTGTCAGTCTGTCAGTCTGTCAGTCTGTCAGTCTGTCAGTCTGTCAGTCTGTCAGTCTGTCAGTCTGTCAGTCTGTCAGTCTGTCAGTCAGTCTGTCAGTCTGTCAGTCTGTCAGTCTGTCAGTCTGTCAGTCTGTCAGTCTGTCAGTCTGTCAGTCTGTCAGTCTGTCAGTCAGTCTGTCAGTCTGTCAGTCTGTCAGTCTGTCAGTCTGTCAGTCTGTCAGTCTGTCAGTCTGTCAGTCTGTCAGTCTGTCAGTCTGTCAGTCTGTCAGTCTGTCAGTCTGTCAGAGTGTCAGTCTGTCAGTCTGTCAGCTTGTCAGTCTGTCTGTGTGTCAGTGTGTCAATCTGTTAGTCTGTTAGTAAGTCAGTCTGTCAGTCTGTCAGTCTGTCAGTCTGTCAGTCTGTCAGTCTGTCAGTCTGTCAGTCTGTCAGTCTGTCAGTCTGTCAGTCTGTCAGTCTGTCAGTCTGTCAGTCTGTCAGTCTGTCAGTCTGTCCGTCTGTCAGTCTGTCAGTCTGTCAGTCTGTCAGTCTGTCAGTCTGTCAGTCTGTCAGTCTGTCAGTCTGTCAGTCTGTCAGTCTGTCAGTCTGTCAGTCTGTCAGTCTGTCAGTCTGTCAGTCTGTCAGTCTGTCAGTCTGTCAGTCTGTCAGTCTGTCAGTCTGTCAGTCTGTCAGTCTGTCAGTCTGTCAGTCTGTCAGTGTGTCAGTGTGTCAGTGTGTCAGTGTGTCAGTCTGTCAGTCTGTCAATCTGTCAGTCTGTCAGTCTGTCAGTCTGTCAGTCTGTCAGTCTGTCAGTCTGTCAGTCTGTCAGTCTGTCAGTCTGTCAGACTGTCAGTCTGTCAGTCTGTCAGTCTGTCAGTCTGTCAGTCTGTCAGTCTGTCAGTCTGTCAGTCTGTCAGTCTGTCAGTCTGTCAGTCTGTCAGTCTGTCAGTCTGTCAGTCTGTCAGTCTGTCAGTCTGTCAGTCTGTCAGTCTGTCAGTCTGTCAGTCTGTCAGTCTGTCAGTCTGTCAGTCTGTCAGTCTGTCAGTCTGTCAGTCTGTCAGTCTGTCAGTCTTTCAGTCTGTCAGTCTGTCAGTCTGTCAGTCTGTCAGTCTGTCAGTCTGTCAGTCTGTCAGTCTGTCAGTCTGTCAGTCTGTCAGTCTGACAGTCTGTCAGTCTGTCAGTCTGTCAGTCTGTCAGTCTGTCAGTCTGTCAGTCTGTCAGTCTGTCAGTCTGTCAGTCTGTCAGTCTGTCAGTCTGTCAGTCTGTCAGTCTGTCAGTCTGTCAGTCTGTCAGTCTGTCAGTCTGTCAGTCTGTCAGTCTGTCAGTCTGTCAGTCTGTCAGTCTGTCAGTCTGTCAGTCTGTCAGTCTGTCAGTCTGTCAGTGTGTCAGTGTGTCAGTCTGTCAGTCTGTCAGTCTGTCAGTCTGTCAGTCTGTCAGTCCGTCAGTCTGTCAGTCTGTCAGTCTGTCAGTCTGTCAGTCTGTCAGTCTGTCAGTCTGTTAGTCTGTTAGTCTGTTAGTCTGTCAGTCTGTCAGTCTGTCAGTCTGTCAGTCTGTCCGTCTGTCAGTCTGTCAGTCTGTCAGTCTGTCAGTCTGTCAGTCTGTCAGTATTTCAGTCTGTCAGTCCGTCAGTCTGTCAGTCTGTCAGTCTGTCAGTCTGTCAGTCTGTCAGTCTGTCAGTCTGTCAGTCTGTCAGTCTGTCAGTCTGTCAGTCTGTCAGTCTGTCAGTCTGTCAGTCTGTCAGTCTGTCAGTCTGTCAGTCTGTCAGTCTGTCAGTCTGTCAGTCTGTCAGTCTGTCAGCCTGTCAGTCTGTCAGTCTGTCAGTCTGTCAGTCCGTCAGTCCGTCAGTCTGTCAATCTGTCAGTCTGCCAGTCTGTTAGTCTGTTAGTCTGTCAGTCTGTCAGTCTGTCAGTCTGTCAGTCTGTCAGTCTGTCAGTCTGTCAGTCTGTCAGTCTGTCAGTCTGTCAGTCTGTCAGTCTGTCAGTCTGTCAGTCTGTCAGTCTGTCAGTCTGTCAGTCTGTCAGTCTGTCAGTCTGTCAGTCTGTCAGTCTGTCAGTCTGTCAGTCTGTCAGTTTGTCAGTCTGTCAGTCTGTCAGTCTGTCAGTCTGTCAGTCTGTCAGTCTGTCAGTCTGTCAGTCTGTCAGTCTGTCAGTCTGTCAGTTTGTCAGTTTGTCAGTCTGTCAGTCTGTCAGTCTGTCAGTCTGTCAGTCTGTCAGTCTGTCTGTCAGTCTGTCAGTCTGTCAGTCTGTCAGTCTGTCAGTCTGTCAGTCTGTCAGTCTGTCAGTCTGTCAGTCTGTCAGTCTGTCAGTCTGTCTGTCTGTCAGTCTGTCAGTCTGTCAGTCTGTCAGTCTTTCAGTCTGTCAGTCTGTCAGTCTGTCAGTCTGTCAGTCTGTCAGTCTGTCCGTCTGTCAGTCTGTCAGTCTGTCAGTCTGTCAGTCTGTCAGTCTGTCAGTCTGTCAGTCTGTCAGTCTGTCAGTCTGTCAGTCTGTCAGTCTGTCAGTCTGTCAGTCTGTCAGTCTGTCAGTCTGTCAGTCTGTCAGTCTGTCAGTCTGTCAGTCTGTCAGTCTGTCAGTCTGTCAGTCTGTCAGTCTGTCAGTCTGTCAGTCTGTCAGTCTGTCAGTCTGTCAGTCTGTCAGTCTGTCAGTCTGTCAGTCTGTCAGTCTGTCAGTCTGTCAGTCTGTCAGTCTGTCAGTCTGTCAGTCTGTCAGTCTGTCAGTCTGTCAGTCTGTCAGTCTGTCAGTCTGTCAGTCTGTCAGTCAGTCTGTCAGTCTGTCAGTCTGTCAGTCTGTCAGTCTGTCAGTCTGTCAGTCTGTCAGTCTGTCAGTCTGTCAGTCTGTCAGTCTGTCAGTCTGTCAGTCTGTCAGTCTGTCAGTCTGTCAGTCTGTCAGTCTGTCAGTCTGTCAGTCTGTCAGTCTGTCAGTCTGTCAGTCTGTCAGTCTGTCAGTCTGTCAGTCTGTCAGTCTGTCAGTCTGTCAGTCTGTCAGTCTGTCAGTCTGTCAGTCTGTCAGTCTGTCAGTCTGTCAGTCTGTCAGTCTGTCAGTCTGTCAGTCTGTCAGTCTGTCAGTCTGTCAGTCTGTCAGTCTATCAGTCTGTCAGTCTGTCAGTCTGTCAGTATGTCAGTCTGTCAGTCTGTCAGTCTGTCAGTCTGTCAGTCTGTCAGTCTGTCAGTCTGTCAGTCTGTCAGTCTGTCAGTCTGTCAGTCTGTCAGTCTGTCAGTCTGTTAGTCTGTCAGTCTGTCAGTTTGTCAGTCTGTCAGTCTGTCAGTCTGTCAGTCTGTCAGTCTGTCAGTCTGTCAGTCTGTCAGTCTGTCAGTCTGTCAGTCTGTCAGTCTGTCAGTCTGTCAGTCTGTCAGTCTGTCAGTCTGTCAGTCTGTCAGTCTGTCAGTCTGTCAGTCTGTCAGTCTGTCAGTCTGTCAGTCTGTCAGTCTGTCAGTCTGTCAGTCTGTCAGTCTGTCAGTCTGTCAGTCTGTCAGTCTGTCAGTCTGTCAGTCTGTCAGTCTGTCAGTCTGTCAGTCTGTCAGTCTGTCAGTCTGTCAGTCTGTCAGTCTGTCAGTCTGTCAGTCTGTCAGTCTGTCAGTCTGTCAGTCTGTCAGTCTGTCAGTCTGTCAGTCTGTCAGTCTGTCAGTCTGTCAGTCTGTCAGTCTGTCAGTCTGTCAGTCTGTCAGTCTGTCAGTCTGTCAGTCTGTCAGTCTGTCAGTCTGTCAGTCTGTCAGTCTGTCAGTCTGTCAGTCTGTCAGTCTGTCAGTCTGTCAGTCTGTCAGTCTGTCAGTCTGTCAGTCTGTCAGTCTGTCAGTCTGTCAGTCTGTCAGTCTGTCAGTCTGTCAGTCTGTCAGTCTGTCAGTCTGTCAGTCTGTCAGTCTGTCAGTCTGTCAGTCTGTCAGTCTGTCAGTCTGTCAGTCTGTCAGTCTGTCAGTCTGTCAGTCTGTCAGTCTGTCAGTCTGTCAGTCTGTCAGTCTGTCAGTCTGTCAGTCTGTCAGTCTGTCAGTCTGTCAGTCTGTCAGTCTGTCAGTCTGTCAGTCTGTCAGTCTGTCAGTCTGTCAGTCTGTCAGTCTGTCAGTCTGTCAGTCTGTCAGTCTGTCAGTCTGTCAGTCTGTCAGTCTGTCAGTCTGTCAGTCTGTCAGTCTGTCAGTCTGTCAGTCTGTCAGTCTGTCAGTCTGTCAGTCTGTCAGTATGTCAGTATGTCAGTCTGTCAGTCTGTCAGTCTGTCAGTCTGTCAGTCTGTCAGTCTGTCAGTCTGTCAGTCTGTCAGTCTGTCAGTCTGTCAGTCTGTCAGTCTGTCAGTCTGTCAGTCTGTCAGTCTGTCAGTCTGTCAGTCTGTCAGTCTGTCAGTCTGTCAGTCTGTCAGTCTGTCAGTCTGTCAGTCTGTCAGTCTGTCAGTCTGTCAGTCTGTCAGTCTGTCAGTCTGTCAGTCTGTCAGTCTGTCAGTCTGTCAGTCTGTCAGTCTGTCAGTCTGTCAGTCTGTCAGTCTGTCAGTCTGTCAGTCTGTCAGTCTGTCAGTCTGTCAGTCTGTCAGTCTGTCAGTCTGTCAGTCTGTCAGAGTGTCAGTCTGTCAGTCTGTCAGCTTGTCAGTCTGTCTGTGTGTCAGTGTGTCAATCTGTTAGTCTGTTAGTATGTCAGTCTGTCAGTCTGTCAGTCTGTCAGTCTGTCAGTCTGTCAGTCTGTCAGTCTGTCAGTCTGTCAGTCTGTCAGTCTGTCAGTCTGTCAGTCTGTCAGTCTGTCAGTCTGTCAGTCTGTCAGTCTGTCAGTCTGTCAGTCTGTCAGTCTGTCCGTCTGTCAGTCTGTCAGTCTGTCAGTCTGTCAGTCTGTCAGTCTGTCAGTCTGTCAGTCTGTCAGTCTGTCAGTCTGTCAGTCTGTCAGTCTGTCAGTCTGTCAGTCTGTCAGTCTGTCAGTCTGTCAGTCTGTCAGTCTGTCAGTCTGTCAGTCTGTCAGTCTGTCAGTCTGTCAGTCTGTCAGTCTGTCAGTCTGTCAGTCTGTCAGTGTGTCAGTGTGTCAGTCTGTCAGTCTGTCAATCTGTCAGTCTGTCAGTCTGTCAGTCTGTCAGTCTGTCAGTCTGTCAGTCTGTCAGTCTGTCAGTCTGTCAGTCTGTCAGTCTGTCAGTCTGTCAGTCTGTCAGTCTGTCAGTCTGTCACTGTCGTTGTCAGTCTGTCAGTCTGTCAGTCTGTCAGTCTGTCAGTCTGTCAGTCTGTCAGTCTGTCAGTCTGTCAGTCTGTCAGTCTGTCAGTCTGTCAGTCTGTCAGTCTGTCAGTCTGTCAGTCTGTCAGTCTGTCAGTCTGTCAGTCTGTCAGTCTGTCAGTCTGTCAGTCTGTCAGTCTGTCAGTCTGTCAGTCTGTCAGTCTGTCAGTCTGTCAGTCTGTCAGTCTGTCAGTCTGTCAGTCTGTCAGTCTGTCAGTCTGTCAGTCTGTCAGTCTGTCAGTCTGTCAGTCTGTCAGTCTGTCAGTCTGTCAGTCTGTCAGTCTGTCAGTCTGTCAGTCTGTCAGTCTGTCAGTCTGTCAGTCTGTCAGTCTGTCAGTCTGTCAGTCTGTCAGTCTGTCAGTCTGTCAGTCTGTCAGTCTGTCAGTCTGTCAGTCTGTCAGTCTGTCAGTCTGTCAGTCTGTCAGTCTGTCAGTCTGTCAGTCTGTCAGTCTGTCAGTCTGTCAGTCTGTCAGTCTGTCAGTCTGTCAGTCTGTCAGTCTGTCAGTCTGTCAGTCTGTCAGTCTGTCAGTCTGTCAGTCTGTCAGTCTGTCAGTCTGTCAGTCTGTCAGTCTGTCAGTCTGTCAGTCTGTCAGTCTGTCAGTCTGTCAGTCTGTCAGTCTGTCAGTCTGTCAGTCTGTCAGTCTGTCAGTCTGTCAGTCTGTCAGTCTGTCAGTCTGTCAGTCTGTCAGTCTGTCAGTCTGTCAGTCTGTCAGTCGTCTGTCAGTCTGTCAGTCTGTCAGTCTGTCAGTCTGTCAGTCTGTCAGTCTGTCAGTCTGTCAGTCTGTCAGTCTGTCAGTCTGTCAGTCTGTCAGTCTGTCAGTCTGTCAGTCTGTCAGTCTGTCAGTCTGTCAGTCTGTCAGTCTGTCAGTCTGTCAGTCTGTCAGTCTGTCAGTCTGTCAGTCTGTCAGTCTGTCAGTCTGTCAGTCTGTCAGTCTGTCAGTCTGTCAGTCTGTCAGTCTGTCAGTCTGTCAGTCTGTCAGTCTGTCAGTCTGTCAGTCTGTCAGTCTGTCAGTCTGTCAGTCTGTCAGTCTGTCAGTCTGTCAGTCTGTCAGTCTGTCAGTCTGTCAGTCTGTCAGTCTGTCAGTCTGTCAGTCTGTCAGTCTGTCAGTCTGATCAGTCTGTCAGTCTGTCAGTCTGTCAGTCTGTCAGTCTGTCAGTCTGTCAGTCTGTCAGTCTGTCAGTCTGTCAGTCTGTCAGTCTGTCAGTCTGTCAGTCTGTCAGTCTGTCAGTCTGTCAGTCTGTCAGTCTGTCAGTCTGTCAGTCTGTCAGTCTGTCAGTCTGTCAGTCTGTCAGTCTGTCAGTCCTGTCAGTCTGTCATCTGTCAGTCTGTCAGTCTGTCAGTCTGTCAGTCTGTCAGTCTGTCAGTCTGTCAGTCTGTCAGTCTGTCAGTCTGTCAGTCTGTCAGTCTGTCAGTCTGTCAGTCTGTCAGTCTGTCAGTCTGTCAGTCTGTCAGTCTGTCAGTCTGTCAGTCTGTCAGTCTGTCAGTCTGTCAGTCTGTCAGTCCTGTCAGTCTGTCAGTCTGTCAGTCTGTCAGTCTGTCAGTCTGTCAGTCTGTCAGTCTGTCAGTCTGTCAGTCTGTCAGTCTGTCAGTCTGTCAGTCTGTCAGTCTGTCAGTCTGTCAGTCTGTCAGTCTGTCAGTCTGTCAGTCTGTCAGTCTGTCAGTCTGTCAGTCTGTCAGTCTGTCAGTCTGTCAGTCTGTCAGTCTGTCAGTCTGTCAGTCTGTCAGTCTGTCAGTCTGTCAGTCTGTCAGTCTGTCAGTCTGTCAGTCTGTCAGTCTGTCAGTCTGTCAGTCTGTCAGTCTGTCAGTCTGTCAGTCTGTCAGTCTGTCAGTCTGTCAGTCTGTCAGTCTGTCAGTCTGTCAGTCTGTCAGTCTGTCAGTCTGTCAGTCTGTCAGTCTGTCAGTCTGTCAGTCTGTCAGTCTGTCAGTCTGTCAGTCTGTCAGTCTGTCAGTCTGTCAGTCTGTCAGTCTGTCAGTCTGTCAGTCTGTCAGTCTGTCAGTCTGTCAGTCTGTCAGTCTGTCAGTCTGTCAGTCTGTCAGTCTGTCAGTCTGTCAGTCTGTCAGTCTGTCAGTCTGTCAGTCTGTCAGTCTGTCAGTCTGTCAGTCTGTCAGTCTGTCAGTCTGTCAGTCTGTCAGTCTGTCAGTCTGTCAGTCTGTCAGTCTGTCAGTCTGTCAGTCTGTCAGTCTGTCAGTCTGTCAGTCTGTCAGTCTGTCAGTCTGTCAGTCTGTCAGTCTGTCAGTCTGTCAGTCTGTCAGTCCTGTCAGTCTGTCAGTCTGTCAGTCTGTCAGTCTGTCAGTCTGTCAGTCTGTCAGTCTGTCAGTCTGTCAGTCTGTCAGTCTGTCAGTCTGTCAGTCTGTCAGTCTGTCAGTCTGTCAGTCTGTCAGTCTGTCAGTCTGTCAGTCTGTCAGTCTGTCAGTCTGTCAGTCTGTCAGTCTGTCAGTCTGTCAGTCTGTCAGTCTGTCAGTCTGTCAGTCTGTCAGTCTGTCAGTCTGTCAGTCTGTCAGTCTGTCAGTCTGTCAGTCTGTCAGTCTGTCAGTCTGTCAGTCTGTCAGTCTGTCAGTCTGTCAGTCTGTCAGTCTGTCAGTCTGTCAGTCTGTCAGTCTGTCAGTCTGTCAGTCTGTCAGTCTGTCAGTCTGTCAGTCTGTCAGTCTGTCAGTCTGTCAGTCTGTCAGTCTGTCAGTCTGTCAGTCTGTCAGTCTGTCAGTCTGTCAGTCTGTCAGTCTGTCAGTCTGTCAGTCTGTCAGTCTGTCAGTCTGTCAGTCTGTCAGTCTGTCAGTCTGTCAGTCTGTCAGTCTGTCAGTCTGTCAGTCTGTCAGTCTGTCAGTCTGTCAGTCTGTCAGTCTGTCAGTCTGTCAGTCTGTCAGTCTGTCAGTCTGTCAGTCTGTCAGTCTGTCAGTCTGTCAGTCTGTCCAGTCTGTCAGTCTGTCAGTCTGTCAGTCTGTCAGTCTGTCAGTCTGTCAGTCTGTCAGTCTGTCAGTCTGTCAGTCTGTCAGTCTGTCAGTCTGTCAGTCTGTCAGTCTGTCAGTCTGTCAGTCTGTCAGTCTGTCAGTCTGTCAGTCTGTCAGTCTGTCAGTCTGTCAGTCTGTCAGTCTGTCAGTCTGTCAGTCTGTCAGTCTGTCAGTCTGTCAGTCTGTCAGTCTGTCAGTCTGTCAGTCTGTCAGTCTGTCAGTCTGTCAGTCTGTCAGTCTGTCAGTCTGTCAGTCTGTCAGTCCTGTCAGTCTGTCAGTCTGTCAGTCTGTCAGTCTGTCAGTCTGTCAGTCTGTCAGTCTGTCAGTCTGTCAGTCTGTCAGTCTGTCAGTCTGTCAGTCTGTCAGTCTGTCAGTCTGTCAGTCTGTCAGTCTGTCAGTCTGTCAGTCTGTCAGTCTGTCAGTCTGTCAGTCTGTCAGTCTGTCAGTCTGTCAGTCTGTCAGTCTGTCAGTCTGTCAGTCTGTCAGTCCTGTCAGTCTGTCAGTCTGTCAGTCTGTCAGTCTGTCAGTCTGTCAGTCTGTCAGTCTGTCAGTCTGTCTGTCAGTCTGTCAGTCTGTCAGTCTGTCAGTCTGTCAGTCTGTCAGTCTGTCAGTCTGTCAGTCTGTCAGTCTGTCAGTCTGTCAGTCTGTCAGTCCTGTCAGTCTGTCAGTCTGTCAGTCTGTCAGTCTGTCAGTCTGTCAGTCTGTCAGTCTGTCAGTCTGTCAGTCTGTCAGTCTGTCAGTCTGTCAGTCTGTCAGTCTGTCAGTCTGTCAGTCTGTCAGTCTGTCAGTCTGTCAGTCTGTCAGTCTGTCAGTCTGTCAGTCTGTCAGTCTGTCAGTCTGTCAGTCTGTCAGTCTGTCAGTCTGTCAGTCTGTCAGTCTGTCAGTCTGTCAGTCTGTCAGTCTGTCAGTCTGTCAGTCTGTCAGTCTGTCAGTCTGTCAGTCTGTCAGTCTGTCAGTCTGTCAGTCTGTCAGTCTGTCAGTCTGTCAGTCTGTCAGTCTGTCAGTCTGTCAGTCTGTCAGTCTGTCAGTCTGTCAGTCTGTCAGTCTGTCAGTCTGTCAGTCTGTCAGTCTGTCAGTCTGTCAGTCTGTCAGTCTGTCAGTCTGTCAGTCTGTCAGTCTGTCAGTCTGTCAGTCTGTCAGTCTGTCAGTCTGTCAGTCTGTCAGTCTGTCAGTCTGTCAGTCTGTCAGTCTGTCAGTCTGTCAGTCTGTCAGTCTGTCAGTCTGTCAGTCTGTCAGTCTGTCAGTCTGTCAGTCTGTCAGTCTGTCAGTCTGTCAGTCTGTCAGTCTGTCAGTCTGTCAGTCTGTCAGTCTGTCAGTCTGTCAGTCTGTCAGTCTGTCAGTCTGTCAGTCTGTCAGTCTCTGTCAGTCTGTCAGTCTGTCAGTCTGTCAGTCTGTCAGTCTGTCAGTCTGTCAGTCTGTCAGTCTGTCAGTCTGTCAGTCCTGTCAGTCTGTCAGTCTGTCAGTCTCGTCAGTCTGTTCAGTCTGTCAGTCTGTCAGTCTGTCAGTCTGTCAGTCTGTCAGTCTGTCAGTCTGTCAGTCTGTCAGTCTGTCAGTCTGTCAGTCTGTCAGTCTGTCAGTCTGTCAGTCTGTCAGTCTGTCAGTCTGTCAGTCTGTCAGTCTGTCAGTCTGTCAGTCTGTCAGTCTGTCAGTCTTCTGTCAGTCTGTCAGTCTGTCAGTCTGTCAGTCTGTCAGTCTGTCAGTCTGTCAGTCTGTCAGTCTGTCAGTCTGTCAGTCTGTCAGTCTGTCAGTCTGTCAGTCTGTCAGTCTGTCAGTCTGTCAGTCTGTCAGTCTGTCAGTCTGTCAGTCTGTCAGTCTGTCAGTCTGTCAGTCTGTCAGTCTGTCAGTCTGTCAGTCTGTCAGTCTGTCAGTCTGTCAGTCTGTCAGTCTGTCAGTCTGTCAGTCTGTCAGTCTGTCAGTCTGTCAGTCTGTCAGTCTGTCAGTCTGTCAGTCTGTCAGTCTGTCAGTCTGTCAGTCTGTCAGTCTGTCAGTCTGTCAGTCTGTCAGTCTGTCAGTCTGTCAGTCTGTCAGTCTGTCAGTCTGTCAGTCTGTCAGTCTGTCAGTCTGTCAGTCTGTCAGTCTGTCAGTCTGTCAGTCTGTCAGTCTGTCAGTCTGTCAGTCTGTCAGTCTGTCAGTCTGTCAGTCTGTCAGTCTGTCAGTCTGTCAGTCTGTCAGTCTGTCAGTCTGTCAGTCTGTCAGTCTGTCAGTCTGTCAGTCTGTCAGTCTGTCAGTCTGTCAGTCTGTCAGTCTGTCAGTCTGTCAGTCTGTCAGTCTGTCAGTCTGTCAGTCTGTCAGTCTGTCAGTCTGTCAGTCTGTCAGTCTGTCAGTCTGTCAGTCTGTCAGTCTGTCAGTCTGTCAGTCTGTCAGTCTGTCAGTCTGTCAGTCTGTCAGTCTGTCAGTCTGTCAGTCTGTCAGTCTGTCAGTCTGTCAGTCTGTCAGTCTGTCAGTCTGTCAGTCTGTCAGTCTGTCAGTCTGTCAGTCTGTCAGTCTGTCAGTCTGTCAGTCTGTCAGTCTGTCAGTCTGTCAGTCTGTCAGTCTGTCAGTCTGTCAGTCTGTCAGTCTGTCAGTCTGTCAGTCTGTCAGTCTGTCAGTCTGTCAGTCTGTCAGTCTGTCAGTCTGTCAGTCTGTCAGTCTGTCAGTCTGTCAGTCTGTCAGTCTGTCAGTCTGTCAGTCTGTCAGTCTGTCAGTCTGTCAGTCTGTCAGTCTGTCAGTCTGTCAGTCTGTCAGTCTGTCAGTCTGTCAGTCTGTCAGTCTGTCAGTCTGTCAGTCTGTCAGTCTGTCAGTCTGTCAGTCTGTCAGTCTGTCAGTCTGTCAGTCTGTCAGTCTGTCAGTCTGTCAGTCTGTCAGTCTGTCAGTCTGTCAGTCTGTCAGTCTGTCAGTCTGTCAGTCTGTCAGTCTGTCAGTCTGTCAGTCTGTCAGTCTGTCAGTCTGTCAGTCTGTCAGTCTGTCAGTCTGTCAGTCTGTCAGTCTGTCAGTCTGTCAGTCTGTCAGTCTGTCAGTCTGTCAGTCT